>CM046307.1:19727757-20327757 GCA_025267735.1 Mactra quadrangularis | reverse complement strand
ATGTTAAAAATGTTGAAATCGGGATACTTAAGAGTTTCGTTTAGTATATATAATATGTTGTCTGATGAGCATAAATGAAAATATACAAAGAAATACATACAATGTACATACACACACATAAATGCATACGTATACTTATATCAACCACCAACTTTGAACTTTCCTTCGTAAAAAGATACATGTACCATATTTTGTCATTTGGTAACTAAACTTATGATTGCATCTGCATGTATTTCAATATTTCTACAGTACTGTCAGTAGCTATGGCTCAATGGTGGACGCAGAATTTCAAATCCGGAAGTCCTGGGTTCTATTTACGACCACGATATGTTTTACTCTTGTATTTGCATGAAAATTCGATGTTTCATTCGATTTTCCTCCGTAGAGCTGACAAAGGCCAACAAACATATTAACTATATCACTCCGAAAATTAAATTTCTACTTTTAGATCACTACTGTTTGAACATGACTTTTTTAACATTTCGACATTAACATACATTATATATCCGTACTTAACAGCTAAGTTCCGCTATAAAGACCACCTTAGTTATTGCCAAATGATGCGAATCATGACGATTTTCAAGTGCCAAAATAATTAAGTTGAGAAGAGAAAAACTTCATTCATTTAGACCGTTCACTATCAATACCATCGATTTTGATTATTTTAAAGTCGAACTCAACAGGCTGTCAAACATGCTTATGTTTTGGACTGAATCAATAAAAGTGGTAATTTTAAGATAAAAGTCGCTTGCAATCTGGCCTAGAGATATATAGTTATGATACAAAGAGCGGTTTAAAATCGTTCTTTTAACGTTGCTAAGTAAGTTAAATGCCCTTTATTTTGGAGTTACCTCCCTTCTCAGGTAATGCAAGTTCTTTCCCATAATGCACTTCGTTTAGTCGGTTCGGCCACGGTTTAGTTAGTCCACACAATGTACGCAGTATACCTTATCTATTCTCTTATTTTACAGACCCTCCATTTCCCACTCTACCAGATCAGTATCAAACAATAGTTGAAGGTACATTTGCTGACACAGGTTATAGTATAACAGTAAAAGAATATTTTGATATGCCTGGTAATAGAGTAGCACTAGAGTATATGAAGAAAGGGGAACAGTATAATATATGGTTTGACTACAGCAATAAACAAGCCACATATTACCATGGTAAGTATTCTCAATCTAATTTTAACTAAGTTATTTAACACTCCACTACATTTCCGCTACATTTCAGCAGTAGCGTACGTGAGACCTTCCGAAACAATATACTACATATACATGTACATATATATGGGTTGACTCGGGTTTGACTAAAACAATAAACTTGCCACATTTTTATCTCAGTGGGTATTCTCTTTTCAATCTAAATATTTAACACCCCACTAAATTTTCGCTACATTTCAGCGGTAGCAAATCAATATTGATTGATTTAACATTATGATCTCTAAAAGCTCACTCACCATTCTATCAATGTTACTTCGAATGGTGGTCTCTTCTTACTTGTATAATTTTAGAGTCACTGAATGTTTTATTAAGACTAGTTTTCCATTTACTAAATTAAATGATATTATAGTTTAAAACTGGATACTGGAAACACGTATCTCAACCATGTACAGACCGACCTTTCTGCTCAGTAAACGATTGTTGCTAACACAATAATATCGTAATACAGGAGCAGTAGTCTAGTGGTAAAACGCGCGCTTAGGGGTCGAGAGATCCTGGGTTCGAGTACCATTAGGGGCACTGCTAATTTCCTTGATCAAGAAATGTACCTGCGATTGCTTCACTCCACCCAGGTGTAAATGGGTACCTGCGAGGGAAGTATAATTCCGTTGCGCCAATTTGTCGGCTGCACGTATAAGCGGAGTAAAAAAGACTCGCCATGGATATTAATAGATAGATACCAGTAGCCCAATGACCAGGGGTAATAGCTGTAAAGTAGTCCTGCAGTAAAATGCCATATTTTAGGTGAACCGTGCATCTGAGTCCCCACAAAGTTTTTTTGCAGTTTCTATATCTTTGAATGGTGCTGAATAAGAATCCGAGTGATGACACCCTGTCATCCTTGAGCAATTTGCACAATATGCAAATTAAGTCCGCCATTAAAGTAATTCCGTTTTTCGCTAATAACTCAATAACCAACTTAGAGACAAAATTAAAATATGTATCCATACCCATGTTTTCAGGGTCTATCTATCACATGGTACTAATTTCAGCTTGATCAGATCATTTGAATATGCAAATTTATGCAAATTAGGTATTTAACCAAACGCAATATTCGGTTTTGCTATACAAATCAACGTCTGAGTTTTTACATTGATATTTTGAGTAAAATATGTTTATTTTATGCTACTTTTGTATATATTAAATAAAAATATATCAAATAATTACATTAAATCAGTTAATGATACTATAAAGATATGCAAAATATTCAAATTAGGTTAAAACTTGTAGGATTTGGCCTCAAACATTACATGATGTCATGTATATTTATGCCGTTGCTATCCTTCTATGGAGGTCTGGATAATTTTGCTTCGGTGTTTTGGACAGAGCTGACTAAGAAATTTAGTTAGGACATCCTGTCACCCATAAGCAATTAGTATAATATGCAAATTTAGTCCGCCATTACCGAAATTCCGTTTTTCGCTAAAAACGATAAACAATTAACATATGTGTCTGCATCCATGTTTGTAGGGTCTAGCTATCATATGATACGACCTTAAGCATCATCAGAGATGATTTGCAAATGCAGATGTATGCAAATTAGGTCTTTAAGTATAGGAAAGTGTTGTTTTTTCACTGTATACAATAAAGATCATGTACCAAATTTCGAGTTGTTATGAATAGATTAACGATTATTTACAAATAATTAAAGACAAAGCATTTAGTTAGTATATTCAGTGTAACGACACACTTGAAAAAAATCATAATATCTCAATAACCATATATGACAAACATGAACAGTATTTATTTACCTATATATATGCTTCCATGGCATTAGTTTGATTTGTTTTATGTCGGAGAACATATACTAATGTTATAATGATCATATGATTTGGATATGTATACTTATGCAACTTAGGTGCATAAAGTAAAGTGATATCCCTTTTCTCTATCCAAGTTAAAGATAGTGTATAGAACAAAGGTATTCTACATAAACTAAGAGCATGCATTGCTTATTATATATAAATTTTAGATAATTAAGATACTTGGTCCTTACAGTCATTAGATTGTAAAGAATATTGTTTTTTGCCCATAATTTCTCCAATGTCTTATTTCCCCTACTAAAATATGTTCTGTTATCAATTAGGAAGATAAGTAAGAATGCATTCAAATGATTGTAAGAACATACTATGCGAAACAACTTTTAGTCAAAATAAAGTCGAAATTTTAGCCATACAAAGACAAATTAAGTGTGAGTAGCCATGATCATGTACAGCACACTCCGAGTTTAGCCATCCCAATTCAATTCTTGCAGATCATGACCTTTCGTGGTAGTCCAAAATACCCGATTAGTCTGATTATAATGGCGTTACAGAATTGAGATTCCTGCTCACCTTGCAATAACCAATTACGCTATAAACATTCACACAAATTCTAGTTATCAAACATGCACGCAAGGTCTCATTGTCATATTTATGATTTTGAAAAGTTGAAAAGCAACTAATATTTATTTTTTTATTGAACTTGCTAGCAATAGATTTATGTATACAACGTTCCTTAATGCTGGCTTTGTTTTTATATTTTATATACATGCCTAGAACGTTCTATCTTATTTTGAGTAAATTAATTAGTGGAAACTATGAGCAAATGAATAAAGTTGACACATGTAGTTTCATGAATTTCTTTCCACAGTAAACAATGTTGAGAGGTCAAATCTGCACCAAAATAAGTAAGACTTTCCAGCTTCTACTATTGCCATGAAGTACATGTATATCAATCAAATAGATGCTTAAATTATGTCCATGACAAGCTGTTTTAATGATAAGGAAACACTTTTGAATTCAGTAGCTTTAACAATCAATTTTACGATGTACTATTCAAATTAATTTATTGTTCTTCATTTTTTCGGTTCTGGCGTAAAGGTACACCACTTCAAAATGTTACATTGAGCTGAAAGCACAAGTGCGTAGGCCACACGGTAATAAGCAACTCATTATAAACATTCAATTTATATTAATACATTGATTAGGTGTGGTATATGAATGGTCTCATAATGTGGACATTCTGGACTTTGAAATCCAACCGAACATAAAATTGGGTCGCAATTGACTGATTACTTGATTCAATTATATTTTTGGGAAAATTTCCTCTTTGAAGTACTTATATTTGAACAAAATAACTTCACTTGAAAAACAGTTCATTTGAAGAACCTTTTTTTTGCATAAATTTGCATATGCAAATCATCTGATCATGCTGAATGTGGTATCATATGATAGCTAGACCCTATAAGCATGGGTGCAGACACATATTTTAAAATCTTATCATGATTAGTTATTGTGTTATTAGCGAAAAACGGAATTTCGACTATGGCGGACCAAATTTGCATATTATGCTTATTATTCAAGGATGACTGGATGTCATCACTTAATTTCTTAGGCAGCTCTGTTCAATGGTATAGAAGCTGAATCAAAATAATCAAGGCATCAACAGAAAGCTAGACAATGGCATAAATATTCATGACACCATGTAGTGTTTGAGTCAAAATCCTACAATTTTAACGTATTTTAAATATTTTTCACATCTTTATAGTATCATTAACTGATTTAATGTAATTATTTGATATATTTGTATTTAATATATACAAAAGTAGCATAACATAAACACATTTACTCAAAATATCAATGTAAAAACTACAGACGTTGATTTGTATAGCAAAACCGAATATAGTGTTTGGTTAAATACCTAATTTGCATAAATTTGCTTATTCAAATGATCTGATCAAGCTGATATTAGTACCATGTGATAGATAGACCCTGAAAACATGGGTATAGATACATATTTTAATTTTGTATCTAAGTTGGTTATTGAGATATTAGCGTAAAACGGAATTTCTATAATGGCGGACTTAATTTGCATATTATGCAACTTGCTCAAGGATGACAGTGTGTCATCACTCGGATTCTTATTCAGCACCTTTCAAAGATATTGAAACTGCAAAAAAAATTTGTGGGGACTCAAGTGCACGGTTCACCTCATAAACTGCAGGACTAAGCGCAACTCTTTGGGTTCCAGATGGTTATGTGAATCAAACTATGGAATGAATCGAATGTCATTCTTACACCTAAAGTTTATCAAGAGTCTCGGTCAACTGTCAGAAAAACAAAGCGTTGATAGCGCTGCCCGGACATGGGTCCAACAGAGCAAAACAAGGCTGCTTAATACTCTCCGATATTGTATATAATGGGACTATTTTTCCACGCGTATGTGTTAATCTAACTTCATATCGTTGCGCTTAATTTGAATGCACATGGCCGAATATAATTGTCCGCAATAATTTTGTGATACATTTAAAAAGTTGAGATTTTCTAAGACCTGATTTACAAGCAACCTATGCAAAAATGAAAACATTTGAGTGCGAGAATGCAGAAGCGGACACACTTGCCGAATGACCATACCGTTTAGCAGAGTTAATGGTAAGATATTGAATAATTAGAATGTATCTGTAGATCCGAATTACTAATACAATAGGCAGTCGTAAAGGTCTCCAAAAGTTCATATACATGCATTTTTGTGCCTTGAAAATGCTTGTAATACCTTGTTTTGTTGAAGGTTCCAACTGCCACGTAGAGAATACATTGACAGATAATATACTAGGAAATCTAAGTGCTGGAGGGTCACCTCATATCATCAACACAGCTGAGGCTTTACATTTGATGAACTCAACCATTAGGGTAAGATATTTTATATACAATATTATATGGCCAATTAGCGTTGCTGTTTGTATAATAACCCGAAACATCCATTGTCTTAAGAAGTTTGTTTTAATTCTTATTTTTAAAGTAACGGTTGCATTTCAGGATTGGTCGGTTAAACCTCAAAAAGTTTATTTCAGTTAGCAAATAAAATTCGGAATTATTCCACTTCAGTCTATTTAAACCACACTACATTTGTATATTATTTATTCATATTATTGCAAGTGGCCTTTCGTATAAACGCTTTGTACATCAGCCTATGTTTTACTACGGATATTGTATAATATGGTTCTGGCGCGAATGATGGCGCAGTGATGTTTTAAAGAAAAAAGTTAGGAACTGCAGTCTAACCTTATGTTGAATTTGACCTATTATTTTTATTTAACTTCCAGCATTACGTCAATCGTACAAAGATTCGTGGTATAATTGTAGACCAATGGCAGGCATGTTTATATTGGCCGCCACTACATCTCAACTTTACACTCGATTTCTATTTTACAGGTACATTTTTAAAAAAAATAAAAAAAATTAAGGCTTCCTCACACCTGAGGAAGCCTTAAATGGCGAAACGTTGTGAATAAACGATAAGAAAACAAGCTATGTGTTGGTAGTGTTTTTAAATTCAATATATTAAAGTGACATATTGACATACATGTACAATGTACCTTTTTTTATTTTTACAATTATTTCGTTTAAACTAGATTATATGTATAAAGTAAAAATCAGTTATAAAGACCACCTGGCTGGTTTTCAAAATTGTGATATTTTTACTAAATGGTTCCAAGTGGTAGACTTCAAATCTACCACTTAGAACTTAGAAGAAAAGGTTCTGTATTTTAATATCATTCCGCTATTAAGAATATCGATACTATTGTACTATTATATTGAACTGTCCGATTGCATAATTACACGGTAATTGCACACTGTATATATTATTTTCCGCGTTCTTTATATAGAAATTCGCAGTAAAAATTACAATGTGCAGGTTAATTTAGTGTCGATATCTCATCTGGCTGAATGGTCGTACGGTTAAAATGCAATGCTACAAAACATCTATTTTTGAAAGAAGTGCGAGTCTGAAGCTAAATATGTATTTTTTTATTCCAGTAGTTATGGATATAAAATGTATTTTTTTTTATTTTTCGTTCTTCGTTTTGTATATTTTTTTGTTTTACATCTACATGTATTTAATTCAGTAATTTATGGACATAGAAATAAAACATTTAAAAACAAACAATCATGTAAAAATCATTCAATTTTACTGACTGTTTCGGTTGTGCTATTGTCATCATCACTTAAAAAGATGCCACAAAAAATATAACAAAGGCTTCTTCAAGATTTATGATGCACGGGGGGGGGGGTTACGCAATCCGCCCATGATTTAAATGAGAAAAAAAGGGACAAAAATAATAAGTTTCCATCGGGATTCGAACCCACGATGAATAGATTTGTAGTCTGACCGTCTCCCCACTCGGCCACACAAACTACGATACGTTTTGTAAATAAAATATAATACATAAGTGTTTTGTGCTGACAATACCCTCTACATGTACGTGAACTACCGAAATTAACCGAGTATTAAATATACCTTGTAATGTGACGTTTTAATTTATGCAATCGGACAGTTCAATATAATCGTACAATAATTGTCTTAATCAATGGTGTAACTTTACGGTATTATCTATGTTTATTTATAAACTATTCAGTCCAGGACTGGACTGGTCCAATCAACAGATATCAGATACCAGTGTTAGCACATGTACAAGGAATACAAGATGGATCTAAGACCATAGATCACTATTATGAATATGTAGACTTCAGGCCAACTATAGTTGACTTTGTTGTATTTGAGGTAAGATTAACTTAATTTGTTTTCTTTTTATTTTCGACAGACAGAATCGCATTTTTGTGTATTTATGGACCAATGGCCATATAATTCAATTAAATAGGAACATTGATCAAATGGTAGAACGAGCTTAGAGTTCAAGGTTCAAAATTCGAAACCCCCCCCTTGAGAGTAAGGACATAGCTAATTTCTTTGAGCAAGAAATTTATCTACAGTTGTTCCATTTCAACCAGGTGTAAAATGGGTATTCTAAGTGATCACATGCCTGAAGATGATTTCAAAAATCAGTGGTAACCCGGGTCGATAGCGCAGTTGGTAGCGCGCCGGGATTTGGAATCTCGTGCCCGAGGGGGTGCGGGTTCGAATCCCACCCGGGGAGGTTATACCCTCAGTCCATGAAAATTTGACAATAATGTCGATTTTCCTACATTGATTAGATAATATGGAGAAGTTTCCGGCCTTGTGGAAGGGTAGGTGAGTACTGGTTATAGACAATGGTCCAGGAAAGCTTAGTTAGGTGCGCTGGACGCCGTAAAATGACCTAAATTGTGTTGACACGCTTGTACTAAACTTCCTCCATCCGTAATTATTTTTTACGCTTTGCGTTCAAATATACATAAAATAACTATTGCATTTCTACGTCCGATTTCTATGTCTGAAAATTCCCAAATAATCTGGTGCGAAGAAATGATTTACTTTGAATCACCTGCACATAACTAAGTACATGTATTATAAATATAAGCGAGTTCTTTGCCACGCTGATATACCTTTACATATTTAACACTTATGATTGTTCATTATATTCTTTTTCAGACACCAGTGGGTATTGTATGTCCAGGTCGACCAACCAAGCCATTACCACTTTTATCAAACTATTTCCATAGTAAAACAGAAATCTCTACTGTTGGAGAAAGTCAAATCTACGAGGTTGAGGTAATGTCCTTAAAGGCCGGTCACATAGGCCAAAACGCATGAATCGCAAATAAATTTTGGTTGTGCGTGCTTGTCTGTCGAGGATTTGACCATTTTCAACGATTTACGCGATGAAAAATCACCGATACTTTGCGCAAGAATTACGTATCAATCACGCAAAAATCACTGACAAAGCACTTATAAACCACGTATAAGCCCAAAAAGGGGCACAGAATTGAATGTGCCCAACGAAAGCTTCGCGGAAAACCACGCATATTCTGTGCTTTATCACTGATAAACTGCGTACGATTGGCGCATGATTCGCGCATGAACTACGCATAATGTGCGTCTGAGTCGCGTCCTTTCAACGCCGTCAGGACATTTTCACGCACGATCGCTGATGCTCCACGCATGATTCGCGCATAATCCGCGTAAGAACTACGCAAACTGCGCAAAGAATACGTTAAACAACGCAAAACTGCGTAAACTCTTACGCGAAGATAAATTTTGAACTGTTCAAAACCTGGAATCGCGCATAACGCTGAAACGGCGCAGTTCCACTCACAACTACGACTGCTCCACGTCAGAAACGCTGATGAAACGCGAATATCACGGATGACTCACGTAAGACTCGAGTTTTGTGCGTGATTTTTGCGTGATTTATGCGTTTTGGCCTATGTGACCGGCCCTTTATAGGAGTATAAAGTTAAAACTGAAACATTTGGTCACATAAATTTGAAAAAGCATGAAACTTAGTCTCATACATGTATAAAGGCATCGTCGGCGACCACAGTACTTTCTTCCGTTACACATCATACGTACCGTGGGCAATTTGATTAGCGGAATCTCGTTTTTCTGAATATGCATAAGGCAGGGGAGACCAATCTTCTTTCAATGAAATCGCATGTTACAATTAAATATTTTGCAATAACAATGACGTCATTTTGGGATTTTCTTTATCCGCTTCAGAAAATATTAGATATCTACTTTGAAATCCAGTGCCTAAATGCTATCAAAATCAGTTCTTATGTACACTACCGCTGTGCCATATGTTGGGACTTTATTTAACCATATTTTGGAAGATTCTGACGTTATCGACTATTATATAGAGAGTAACTAGCTGTTATGTCAGGATTAAAAATCTGACCTGAATGTCAATGTGTAATCTGATTAAAACCCGAACTAAAATTCTACGCTCGCAGATTCTTAAGTTTATTACGACAGTGGTCTATAGGATATCTGTTAACGGCGATGTGGTACCATTAGATTCAATGAGGTCAACGTTCAATAAATTTAAATTATAATGAGAGTCAATCTGATTAAAACCCTATATAAAATTTTCCGCTCGCCTACTCGCTAATTTAGATCTGGCCATTTTCAAACGAACTATTCAGGTGACCTTTTCTCATCATAATATTCATGACGAAATTGTTATGATACGTAACTTGTTTACATCGTCTACGTCACACAATTTGAAATGAGCCGTCCAATCGCAGGCTGTGAATAATACCGCTGTTAATTAGCTTGCAAACCTTGGTCTAAAAGTAGAAATTACGAAATCAAAATGTTATTAATAGTATTTCGTCTAGATGAAAGCTACGCATTGATTGGTCGACACAAAGTTCATCTCGACGTGACCTTCCACGGAGACAGTAGAGATCCTGTACGACGATGCTCTACAGAATATCTGTTTACGGTGATTGAATGAGAGTGATCTATACATAAACTTAATTCAACTGTTTTTACAGTATTGGTATGATAAAGACAGAAATATTATAAGATATGACCAGAGACTAAAATATCCATTGGCTGGTATACAAGCTGACACCCCTGTGTCAATTATAAATGATTATAACTATGGTAAGTTGTATTATATGTTCTATGAAACCTTTTTGTTTTACACATTTGTTTCAACTGACTGAAGAATATGATACTAATAGTTCATCTTTCAATGGATTTAAAAATAACTTACTAGATCCTCATAAACCCAAAACACCTGTTTAGCTTCGCTTGTAAAGATTCATGATCAATAACTAGGCTTGAATCCACGACCCGCAGTCAGCGAGAGGTTTTAGTTTTTTTTGTCACCGCCGACTTTATACACTTGATCACGGACTTAGGTTTGTTATATTCCTTAGATTTATGAGCTGATGGTGTCTCTTGTTAGTATGTTATTTAATGTCGCATTTCTCAACGCTAAGAACATAGCTTGTGATTTGTTTCTCATACCCAACCCGACCTTTATACAAACTCACCACTAGTTTCAATTCCGACGGGTGTAAAAGCGTTAATCAGTTTGAGACATTCATACTACTCTTTTTAGATAATAAACTGTCAGAGGCGTCTAACATCACAGCGAAATGGTTAAAATCTGGCAATATTTCTTATTATGCATGGCTCAATATACATGTTTAATTGCCTTTTGCGTTCAAAATAAATAAGTATCGTTTCATTGTGCTTAAAATCAGTATATAATTTAACAATTAATCTTGTACGACCTTATCCAAATATTTTAAAGGAACAATAGTCCAGTGGTAGGAAGCGCGCTTGGGGGTCGAGAGGTCCTGGGTCGAATCCAATTAAGGACACTATAAATTTTAAGAAATTTACCCACAGTTGTTCCACTCCACCTAGGTGTAAATGGAAGTGAACCACCCGCCCGAAGGTGAGTTCAATGATCATACGCAAATTATAAAGTCGGTTAAACATGTATATAGAATCAGACTTTAAACTACATAGATCTTAACTTTGAAACTTTACCTTATTTGTCCTAGGTATAAAGTATGTTAAGAACAAACTGACAGGTGGTTGTTCAATGATGAAGATATCAGACAATGATCCTGAAGAATTTAGCAGGCAATACAACAAAACTGCTCAAGCAATAAATCCACTGTGGTATAAAGTCTGGCTAAAAGATCCAGGGCAATTGTTTAAAACCGATGGTAATTTTACGTACACTGGACAGGTAATATATGTTATTATTATACCTCACTGGAATTTCCCTATGCTAAAGCCCTATACAGGAGCGGGTGATATTTTGTTCGATCACATGGTAATATTACCCGCTATCTAAGGGAGACCACTTATTAACGATTAGTAGCCGTAAATAGCCGCGACCGTGGCGTAGTTGTTAGCATGTCTGACTTCGAATCCGGAGATCGCGGGTTCGAATCCCGGTCGCGGAAGGGTATATTAGTGATATAATTCAGTTTTTTATTGTACTGATTGTTTTCTTTACTGTGTTGTTATTTGTTGTTCAATAAATATTTACATGTTACAGTTTTGTTCGGTATGATAAAACAAATAACACATGGGAGTGAGGGTGACAGTACAGATTATCAACCCTTGAAAATTAATATCAACCTCGGCTAGCGCCTCGGTTGATATTATTTTCCTCGGGTTGATAATCTGTACTGTCACCCTCACTCCCGTGTGTTATTTATATAATGTTCGTTAAGACCTGAGTATATCCGAGTGGTGACAACGTTTTTGTTTGTAATCTTGCATAGCCAGCTATGAGTTGCGCACATTTTTACAAAAGTTCTTACAACAAAATTATCGTAAGTCAATTTCATAATTTTGCAGTTCAAAGTCAGAAAGACAATAAAAATGGCTATGATGTGATATACATTATTCTACATAATTCCATAATATTTTGAATTGATTGGTCAAAAATTGACAGAATTATAATAATGTCTTGCTTGTGATTTACGATACTTTTTATCGTAAGGTTTTTGTGAAATGCGCCACAGGTTTGTAGCGTCGCCGAGTTGTAACGCCGTTTCATTTGGTACTTTCTTGATAGTCAGCTACAGGTTGGTTTGTAGCAACACCAAATGCTGACAACGTTTGGGTTGGTAATTTCTGGATAGCTATCGATGAGTTAGTTTGAAGTGTCACCGAGTGGTAACGACGTTTTATTAGAAATCCCTGGATATCCAGTCACAGGTTGGTTTGAGGCGTCGCCGATTGGTAACAACGTTTGGTAGCCAGCTACAGGTTTGTTTGAAAGGCGATTGAACGACGTTTGGGTGGGGTAATTTCTCAGTTTCTATAAAAAAACATTTGTTTTCTTGAGCAAGTCACTTTGATACATGTATTCTAATTGCTTTCTACTGGATATCATCAAGTAGATTTAAGAAAATTTATTTGATCTTCTTAGGTCTTTGATGGTTTTTTTAATTTAAAAACATCTAGGGTTGTCCTTGAATGACATTGTTCTCTATATTTGTGAGTTTTATACCAAAACTATACTTAACGAAACTCCTAAGTAGCCCGATTTCAATGTTGTTGGAAATTTATATATTTCAACATTTTTGTCCGATCGATAATGGAAATGTATATAAGACCATACTGTCGTTTGTTTGCCTGGTTGTCATGCTCATTTATTGATGCAAACCATGTTTTTTCGTGCATATGTTGAAAAACATGGGCACGTGTTTCTAATGCATATATCCCACGTAGTCTGTTTTGGCGAAAATCTTTAGTGTGTTGATATTCACACCGAAAAATCAAGAAATGGCTCGAATGTCGCCACAAGAACGAGAAATCGCCATATGCCTTTTGCAAGGCGGTGCGTTACCTGCCAAGATAAGATTTCTATAGCTATTTTTTTCAGTTAAATCAAAGCAATAAGTTATCTTCCCATTATCCTCCCGACAAAACCGGATTTGCATCGATAAAGAGTCATAAAAGCTTTGCAAGAAGACAGCAGTATGTTTCTATACTGTACACATTTCTATTATCGATCGGACATAAAAATTGAAAAATAAAAATTTCCAACAATATGAAAATTGGCGTACTTAGTAGTTTCGTTGATAATAAAAAAGCGTTGTAATTATCTGTAATTAATTGAAAATATAAGTATAAAATAGACCATATTCTATATATAATTATATATATTGTGCAGAATACTTTTTTCATAAAAAAGGCCAAAGACCCAAGGCAAACATTTAAAATCGGTGGGAGTGTCGCCGGTCCGCAGTACGCACTGAAATTATTTTATCCACATTCGAAAAACTCGGATATGATCGCCAGCAAAAAAGTTCGTTTTGATAAACTCAAGAGCGCTCGAATAGAAAAAGTATCTGATAAAATCAATCCGTTCGGTACTGACTTTTACGGAACTTGTTTGTTTTCGTACCATGGAACTTTCGACCTAAACTAGGGCCTATTAATTTAAGCAACGGTCTTATGGGCATTTTCTCAATTTGTATATTTCATAACGAGTTTTATACTTGATATATACAAATGTAATTGAATACTGTTTAGAATTATAAATATTACATTTAGAGTTGTATTGTGGATACATAATTATATATTTTAAGTATAAATATATATTTAATAGAACTGTATATTTAATAATTACAATGTATAGAATTGAATAGAGTAAACAATTGTATTGTCTGTATGGAAATCAATTATGTATATAGAATTGTATATTACAAGTACTTTGAAGTTTATATTGTTTAGAACTACATATACAATTTGTATTCTATCGTTATAGAATTGTACATTCTATATATAAATGTATATTGTACGTAAAATTGTATATTTGATTGAGTTGTACACTGTATGTTGAATTGTGTATTTAGAAATGTAAAATTTTTAATTGCATGTATAATTGTTTATTTACTAAAGTTGAGACTTATGTATAGAATAATCATCACCAACATTTTTTAATTGAGGACTCTTAAACTTACGCGCACGCGGACGCTTAACAAAATTCCGTAATGGCATGGATTAAACATTTCTATGCCAATACACCATGTTTATTAACAATATAATACATATGATTTGGAATTCTATATAAAAAGAAAAGTCTACATACAAAGTACAAACGCAATTCTACATGTTATGTTCAATTCTATTTAATATTCACTTTTATGTATAAAATTAATTCTATATAAAACCTATAACAAAATACAATTATATTTACAATATACAGTTATATGCAGTGTTAAGTTAATATACAATTCTATATATAAATGACTACTCACACAAGCTTCAACGTTAGTTAAGCAACAATACAACGCATGATTGATTGTGTTCTACAATATTGGAGCTCTTATAAAAATAATAGTCCAGTGTTAATTTTTTACAATCAGTTCAAAGACAGTTTTGGCTTTGAAAATTATTTAGATATTATACCAAATGATTTAAGAAAGTTTTTAACAAAATAAGAATTTCATCTCATTCGTTACAAATACATGCTGTCAGATTCTCAGCTAAAGCTACAGTCCCATAAACATAAAAATAGCCGTGAGGGCATCGTACGGGAGCCGTGCGATCAAGCTCCGCAAGGACCCGTACGAACTTTTGCGTACCCATACGGACTGTTACATTTTTACCAGGGTCCGTGAGATGAGCCCAGGATACACGTATCAGTTTCAGAGTCAAATCGTGAACAAAATCCTGGCCGAGTATGGGTTAAACATGCATATCTTCCAGCTACGGCTCGGTACAGGTGTGTTGTTTTGTGCCATGTGTGTACCGTCACCTTTATACACAAGGCTTCTCACGGCTTACGACTGTCTGCACGTACGGGTTCGTAACAAGCCACGATTGTATGGGAGTGATGCATAACAGAACTGACAGATTAGAAAAAATCTGAAAATTTTTTATAATTTTAATGTAGTAGAAGATGAAAGTCATTTTGTCCTAGTTTGTCCGTGCTTTTTTAGATATTAGAAAAAAAATATTGATATATTCTATTAAACTCAGCCCAACATGATTAAATTTATACACTTGTTTAAATCTGAAGATAAGAATATCCTGATCAATTTAAGTCGATTAAAAATGCTCTTAACTACAGAAATACTTTTAATATGTATATTGATGATTTACTTGTATTGTTTAATTAGAATATAACAAATTATAAACATGTATTGCAACCGTACTATACTTACACAGAATCGTATTTAATGTCCCTTTTTCTTGTTTCTTGATTTATCCTCTAATCTTATTCATGATAAATGTTTTATACTTTCTCTAACCTTGATTATATGACAAATATTATCTGTATTGTTTGAACTGCATAATGATGATGTACTATGTACAAATCATAAATGAAATATATGTTATGTTATGTTCTATATGCAATTAGATATATTATTTAAAATTTAATACACAATTCAACATGTACAACTCTATCAAATATACACTTTTTCCGTACAAAATACATTTACATATAAAATGTACAATTCTATAACGATAGAATACAAAATGTATATGCAGTTCTAAACAATATAAAGTTCAAAGTACTTGTGATATACAATTCGATATGCATACTGCATTTCCATACAGACAATACAATTATTTACTCTATTCAATTTTATACAATATGCAATTCTAAAATTATTCAATACACAGTTCTATTAAATATTTTTTTTATTTATAAATAATGTATAATTATTTATCCACAATACAACTCTAAAAACCAATAATACAATTCTAAACAGTATTCAATTATAATACAGTATAAAACTTGTTATGGAATATACAAAGTGTCTATACAATATACAAGTCGATACATAGGTTATATAATTATCACTTATATACATGTATTTTTACATATACAAACGACATGAAAATGCCTGTAAGACCGTTACTTAAATTAATGGGCCCTAGTTTAAGTCGAATGTTTCATAGTACGAAAACAAACAAGTTCCGTAAAAGTCAGTACCGAACGGATTGATTTTATCAGATACTTTTTCTATTCGAGCGCTCTTGAGTTTATCAAAACGAACTTTTTTGGTGGCCATAATATTCGAGTTTTTCGAATGTGGATAAAATAATTTCAGTGCGTACTGCGGACCGGCGACACTCCCACTGATTTTAAATATTTGCATTGGGTCCTTGGCTTATTTATGAAAATAGAATTCTACACAATTTATATAATTATATATGGAATTTAGTCTATTTTATACTTATATATTTAATAAATTATAGAAAATTACTGCGCATTTTTATACTTAATGAAACTACTAAGTGCCTCAATTTTTATATTGTAGGAATTTTTTCTTCAATATTTATGTTCAGTCGTTAATGGAAATGTGTACAGTATTGGACAATACTTTCGTTTGCTTGCACAATTTGTATGCTTTTTTATCGATTCAAACTCGGTTTTGTCGTACATGCGTTAAAAGTTGAAATGGGAAGATTTCTTATTACTTTGATTTAACAGAAAACAATAGATAAAAGAAATTTTATCTCTGCAGGTGACGCACCGCCTTGCAAAAATATCAATGTCTCGTTCTTGTGGCGACATTCGAGCTTTTTCTTTATTTTTCGGTGTGCATATCAACACACTAATGATTTTCACAAAAACAAACCTAATGTGATATTTGCACGAGAAACACGTGTTCATTTCCGGTTTATTTTCAAAATATGCACGACAAAACCGGGTTTGCATCAATAAATGAGCATAACAACCATGCAAACAAACAACAGTATGGTCCTTTATACATTTCCTTTATCGATCAAACATAAATGTTGAAAATATGAATTTCCAACAATTATTTCTGTGTATGTTCACAACATAAAACTAAAAAAAAAACAGTAGGAGAGTCAATTTGATTCCCAATCTGTTTTTGTGTGAAACTGTGATCAGTTGTTCATATCAGAATGTCTATAGCTAACTGCTCTAGTATATATATTTGATTTTCTTCAGAGAAATGTACGAGGATTGAAATGTGATCTGTACTCCGGAACTCGACAGTTTGGAAATGATATTGCTTTTAATGCATCATATCAATACTATGTATTGGCGGTATGATTTTATTTATTTTAGTTACATTTCTATTTTAAGACATTGGTATTGTTTAATCTGGTTCAATTGTCAAGGAGCGCATACATTGATTCCGCTGATTTGAATATTTTCTACATTATTTCTGTACTCACGATCGATTAACTGATATTTAACTGACTGTTGAATAAGATGTTTCAATATTCTGTAACATTTAAAAAGACATTTATTAGTAAAACAACCGCACTTGACCTAAACTAACGTTGAAATGCGATAAACATATATGTGTTTATGTGTATTATTCGCACCCAGTGCTCATTTGAGTAGAAATTCACTGATAAACCATAATTGTTCTGTCGTGATTTACACCCTTATAAATGATAGGGCTGTGAATCGTTGAGCCAGTGGCGATCCGATCCGAACCACGATTCATGTGTAGCGATTCACGAATCGAACCACAAATCACTTTTTAACGAAGAAGCATACAGAGTTCATGTAATGAAAAGAGTTATTGAAGAATTACAAGAGTTTTTACTATAAGGAAAACCATGTACTCCAAACATATCTATTATTAGTCGTTTTATGGACATTTTCAGTGATAACATTTTTGTTTAAATGTGTGTCAATCGAATTTTGACACAAGATAGTTGGGTCCCTACATAAATTTAAGTGTACATTAGAAGTGAGACTCGTTTTCAGCTGTAATTAAGCTTAAAATGTTCTTTCATTTTTTCAAAAAATAGATCGCGATCTGACGATTTCGGACATCACGAATATTCGTACTCGATTTTCTGGTCGGGATCGCGAATATTCGAGTACTCGGATACTCGCCGCTGCCCTAATAAATGAACCCAAAGACTGAATTAATTAAAAATCCAAAATTCGTTGGTTAGTCCGTTCTCTAATTGGTTATTTATGTTAATTATTTTGAAATATAATATATTTTGTCTGGTTTAAAATAAAAGTCATACAAGATGTAAATAAATACTATTTTCAAGATACGCACAGCTAAAAATGTCTTTTGTTACCGTAGTTGTTCTTTGGAACAGACTGGTGTTCTCGTCTTACCATTATATTCTCAGGTTAATCAAGCTACATATAGTTCGTACAAAAAACAAAACCATGCTTATGTAAACAGTACAATCAACTAATACACGACAGTGGTTGCTAAGGACGACAATAAAATATTATACAGTATTAATTTCAATATGTTTTTATGAGTGTCTTGTTGGTGTAATGATGAAGTGTTCTGCCATTAAGAGCATGAATGACTAAGGGGATAATAGTTAATCTGCCTACTGATATTTAATACAAGATTTATTTTCCATACTGTGCCACCTTTGGAATGGATGGGTTTATTTCAATGTTTACACAAACACGTAATGTTATTTTGTACCAACTAAAGTACATTGAACTATTTGTCACGTAAAATATTGCATTACTTTGCTCAATTTCTATGATAATGTTCCCAATGCTTATAAAAATAAATTATTGCCTTCGTTATTCTACTTCATTTTTGTAACATTACAGGAGGGAACCAGCATGTATCCTGATGATGATTCAAGTCTGTCAACGAGGGTACCAGTACAACTAGTCATTACTAATGAATTGGTAAATACAAATACAAATTTTATTTATGTCTACCTTTCTCGACAAGATATTTCTCAGTTTTATAATAAAATACACATTTTATTTACTGTCAATTTGTACACATATAATTATAAACATAAGCTTTGTATTGCTTTTGACTGAGTATCTAGCATATATTACAAATAAAAAGCATACACTATTTGTATTTTGTATTGTATTCGTATTTTCTCACTTTAAGTGTTTTGATGGGATAGTCATAGGTATATTATCAACATTTTCATGGATATCATATAACTTATTCTATGTATCAGTTTCTGAAAGAACAAAAGTGTCATTTAGTAGCTGGTTAACAGCTAAATCTTGAGATTTAGCCTTTCCTGGAACTGTGAGTAGGTTGACTGACCGTCTTTATATAACCTATACAATGTGTCACTACCGCTTAAAAACGCTACAAAGACTGATTTACTGTACCAATATTTTTCCAGGCTGGAATTGGCGTCATAGAGACTATTACACAATTTAGTACAGATAAACCTAAGATGTCATCATTTGATGTGAGCACGTGCTATCCATATAATTCTAGTTTGGTTTTTAACATACGATTTCAAGGTAGTTTTATTTTTGTGACTCACTTTACAGCTAAATAAAGTTGATCAATGTGAACATGCTATATTCCAGCTTATATGTAGGAGCAGTAGTCCAGTGGTAGGACGCGCGCTTAGGGATCGAGAGGTCTTGGGTTCAAATCCCACTAGGGGCACTGCTAATTTCATTGAGCGAGACATATACCTGCGATTGCTTCACTTCACCCAGGTGTAAATGAGTACCTGTTTGGGTCATACACTGTATGCTGGGACTGCATTTTGCGCCGTAATGTTAACAGTTGGTGTGTGATTCGTTGATCGGGGATATTAATGTCAAGAGTCGACTGAAAAGTTACACTAGAAGTAGACTTCAAAAACCTCGCTTTAACTTTAACTTAACTTAAACCTATTCTTTCTCGCTACATGTTTTATTGATATAATTCAAATTAGATAAAACTATAGATTTATTTTAACAATCATTTTCTACACGTGAACAAGCTATTTTTCTACTGATTTTATTTTTCCATCCATATGTGTTCAGTTTTAATAAACAGGCAAATAAAGAACAAACTAGACATCTGTATACAAGATGAGTTCATATTCTTCCTTTTTATTGGTGAAGATTGTTTTAAAAAACAGGCCATTGTGAACAAGCTATATGCAGACCAAGTTTATATTTTCCTTAAAATTGTTTTTTTTATAAAACAGGTAATTGTGAACATGCTATATATACAAACCAAGTTCCAAGTTTATATTCTTCTTAACTATTGTTTTTTTTATGAAACAGGTAATTGTTAACAAGCTATATATAAACCAAGTTTATATTCTCCTTAATTAAAAGGGGTTTTATAAAACAGGCCATTGTGAACAATTTATAATTAATGCTACATTCCATATTACACTGTATACTAATACTTATTCATTTACCTCGATTGTGAAACAAGTTCTTACAACTTAGATTTATCACTTTCGAGTCCGCTGACTGGTCCCCAAGTACTGAGCTAGTAGGATAAAGTTTCTATCTCACTACAGGTTCTTACAAGACAGGACTACGTGATGGTCTTATAGAATCAGCACACACAACATTATCATCAGCAATGTTGGTATCACCATTACGGGTACAAGATATCATACTAAATTATGATAACTCTATGATTTATATATCTGCTAAACTGATGGACAGATCACCTGCACAATGTAAGTTTACTTTATTTCTATTGTGGCGCCACAGTACCCTGTTTGACAAACCCGTTTCACAAACCCCATATTTAGATTCCACATTTGACAAATGTTTTGATTTGTCTTGCGTACAGTGAATGTTTAGTGATTTGTAATAAGACGTATATCAAGACAGATTAAAACATGCAATGCCCCCCCCCCCTAAAAGTTCTTTGACAATTAAAGTTTTGAACAAGATGATAATCCTTATACAAATGTAACGCAAGTAATTTAACTAATTTCACTTTAATTATAGCTTATTCGCGTATTACAGATTGAATGATATGTTGATAAACTAATTAATGCTGAAGTTGACTATTGTAATTAGTAAACGCGAAGCAACTTATCTTAGAAAACAGGAACTTGTTCAATAAGTTTTGAAGGCACTGTATAAGCTGTATACTGGCAATAATTGATCGAAGCTTACAGAAAATCCATTGCATTTGATAATTTGTTTGGACCTATCCCATTGTGAAGACATTGCTTTGAAAGTTTGTTACTTTAAATATTATTGACATATTTTGACAAAACTTTAGTAAACTGAGTGTAAGCTCAGACTGAAAGTTTTAATCTTTAAAGATTTTTTATGATAACATCAAAACATAACAAGTTGAAGCATTTCCTTGAATCATACAATAATATGGCAACTGTTTGAACGTAATTTTGATGCATTTAGGTTTAACTATTGCATGTTATAATCTTTATAGAATATGAGATATTGTAAACCACAATGGATTTCATTTGTAGAACCTGTCCGACCATTGATTAAAACCTTAAAATAAAGAAAACAAGTACTTCATTTTCAGTACAGTTTACCTTCGTGAAGAACTACACATCTTCATCTTTCAATGACAAGACATTTCCATCAACATTAGTTTCTAGTATCGATGACTGTGCCACCGTTTGTGTCCTAAACACTGACTTTATATGTAATAGCTTTGACTATTGTATAACAAACAGTAAACATGTGTGTAGACTAAGTCGGGCACGAATTGGTGGTGGCCAGACAGCTTCAGCAACGACAACCCAATGTCAACATTTCACAAGTTTGTACTTTTAAACAATTTACTAACATGTGATATAAAGAGAGCGATTTTTGATTCAATAAATGAAAACAATATACATGTACATATAGTCAAACGAAAGTACATTGTATAGCTTGTAGCCTGATGTTAAGACTGAACTATCATGTGAATCTGTTAGGTTATAAGATGAATGAGGGACTATTGTCAGTTATTTTTCCTTGATACAACCTGAAGCAATCCAATTGGTAATTAGGTCATTATCAGTTGGAATCCTCGGATATTATCATTAAGTCCTATATAAGGATAAAATAATATTCCATCTAATATCTTTCTTGTTAATTAGGGTATTAACAGGATTGATGAAATTAAGATTCTTTTCTCTAACATACTTAGCTTGATTTTCAAACAAATTAAATGATTTAAGATTAATTGTTGCAAATTGACATTGAAAAATAAGGGTAAAATCCGAGTAATCCAACTAATTGGACCTATCTATTTGAACAGTATACAAGGGGAAAGAACTGACTAAAGTCCCTTATTAATGCTATAAATCCTAAAATTAATTCACCGTATTTATGCATTTAATGTACAGGAGAATGATAAACGTTTATAAATTAATTGTAATTCAATTGACCGACAACATACAGCCTCAATGTATTAATTTCTTCAAATTGCGCAATATAAATGAACTAAAATGTTTCAGGAACTGTTGAAGCCCCTAGTCAACCAGAGATAAACTCATCAGCAGCATACACCAATCTTCAACAAGCAATTAGCAATGGTCAAGTGAAGATCCAAGCATCGTTGTCATACATCCCGCAACCAGTAGGGTTTGATTATGTTTAATTCACTCTAAGTTAGCAATAAACATGTATTATATTTGAAAGAAAATCTTTTCAAATCTAATAATCAACTAAGTCGTACTCATCAAACAGGATTTAATTTAAACTGCAAAGAGGATAATGCAGAATAAAATAAATCAGTTTTTTAAAGAGTATGAAACGCTTCGGAACATGTATTCATACATGTATTTTAGACCTATAGTGAGGCTAGGTGCTAAAATGCCAAATTTTGTATTATTTACTTTAATTACTCTTACATACCAAATATGAACCTAATACAATTAAGTATTAAACAAAGAAAATTGTTAATTATGGTATTTTTTTTATTTCAGTTTGTTTTCCCAGCCGTCGGCTCTTCAGTGTCTTACGGTAAGTGACTATTAAATGTAAATTTAAACTCTTAGATAACCCATCTACCTTGCATTTGTGCGTATAATAAAGTCATTAAGCGACATTTTAGGTATATAAATTTGAAAACAAAATATTTAGTTACCTACACATTTTGTATTATAATCCAAATTCCTAAGTCATTGACTTTAATTGTTTTAACTCAACATTCAGTTACATTTTCAGTACATCTTTATCTTTTTCACTTTTTTAGGACAGTTATATTCAAAACAAAGAACGATGTTTAATGGACAATTTTCGTATCATCTTGAATGGAAACTACCTGCTATACAACAAATATTGAATGCTCATGTAATGTAGATCCTTCATTTTATCTTTTATGATCTCTTCATTTTATTATCTAACATTTTCAGTCTGTTTAAACATACAGTGAACACCGTTGTTTGCAACTCGGAGAAGAGTGTTATGCAATATTGCATCGTGTCTGGACTTAATTGTATCAATAGAATAGATTATGAACTATTATGAAGTACAATTGTAGAGCTAACCCTATCACGAATCACTATTAAACACCATATACACACTATATATTTGGTGCTTTTGTGATCCAGAGACTTTACTAAACACTCAAGCGTGATTACCTACCAGTTGAACAAGCCTCTACGCCACTCCTTAACAACATCCTCCTGGCTCAAATACTTTAAATCACGATCAATCGATGTTGTCTGAAAAGTCCAAGTGATATCTGAGACTATTAAACATTTTCTTGGCAGACCATTTCTAAAAAACCACGACTTTTAAAACGTATCACAAAAATGTCGCGGACGAATACATTCGGTCATGCGCAATCAGATTTAGCGCAGCGATATAAAGTTAGATTTAAACCAACGCATGAAAAAATAGTCTCAATGTTTACAATATATGACTGTGTTAAGCAGTCTTGTACTACTAGTTTTATAACAACTGTTCTTTATTCTACAATACTTTGCAGATATGGTATGATTACGAATATAAATTGGTACGTTATGATGTTGTAAGTGGAGAGCCTATATCTAAGATACACGATTATAACTCAGGTAATATTGTTGATGCTAATTTTATCAACCTTTTTATTTCAATTTTCACGTATGATATCTTACGCGGAGGTCATTGACTTCATCAAATAATTTCATGATAAAATTATACCTTTCTTCCAACTCATTATTCAGTCATATAGTTTAAAGAGATAGGCATTTAGAACACCACGTTAGAGCAGATTTTGTGTTGGTCAAAATAATAATAAATTGATGCCTTATTACAAACCAAAGACTTTCATAGACCAAAAGTGATCTTATGAAGAGGCGTTACTGAATATGGTTTTGATGATGTTGACCTTTCCGTTGTCTTTCATACTTTGAGTTTCGATTTTGAGACAAAAATTGGATAAAACACTTGTACTATTAAATTGTTAGAAAGTCTTGGGTCAAATACACCTCATTATTTTTCAATCAAATTTAGTGCAAATTTTTAAAATCTTTCATTAAACTTTTACGTCGAAAATCGTTTTTAATTTTTTCGCTATGTTTTAAAATCTACATACCAGTTTGCTTTAGAATATTAAAAGTTCATTTAAACACCATTACAGACACTGGCTAGAAATTTAAAACAGAAAAGGGAACTGTGAATCTTCTTCTTCTTTTTGTTCACGGCTACATAGTCAGACCAGTCTTATGGGTGAATTGTATGATCCGTCTGAGTTCAACTACAGTACAATACAGTTTCTCCTGTAGAGTTAACTGTGAATAAGTCGATTTTAACAAATTCTAATGTATTTTCAGGTTTATCTTATGTTATACACAAACGTACTCAACAGTGTACAGTTTCACCAATAACTAACTCATCATTTGATGTCATTACTCCTAAAAATGAAAATACCACTGGTTATGTATTAAGATTGAAGAATCCTTTACAAATATTTGATTTAACTCAACACTTTAAATATGTTGGACAGGTTGGTTACATTATTGTTTACGTTGAATTGTTCTTGATATATCTTATATAGTATTTATGCCTGACCGTTTAAAAGGCAATGAGTTGATTAAATAACAATTCCGATTATTATGAAACTATCACTAATCTATTGTTACATGTCAGCAGGGATACATATTATATTATTACGATAAATTTCAGTTTTTTTTATATTTTCAAATGACCAAATTGAATTAATTTTATAATCAAATGATCAATTTTAAATTATACATGATTATTATATAAATGACCATATTATAAATACAAGAGCATTCTGTTTTATAAATAATGTAGACATCATTTTATTGTTTTATTTTAGAGTACAGTACGTACTATACTATGTGACGTATTTGAAGGTCAACAAAATATTGATCTTGGAAGTGGAAAACGTAATGCTGTTGTCCAATTTTATTTCATGGCTGTAAGTTAACTATGACAGGTTTTATTCATGTTTTATTTAAAGGGTCGTCTTACAAAACATTACTAAATATGGTTTTAATTCTAAATGAACTGGATCTGCTTTGTGAGTTTTGGAAATAAATTACATTAGTATAGCATGTTTTATTTCTTATTTCTGTTTTGAATGTTTGACGTATCCTGTCATCTAAAACTATAATTTGGTTTGTGTATTCTAGTGTATAATGTTTTCTGACAAATAACTGTTTTTATGTTGTTATATGTAACTTGGTTAACTTGACTGATGAAAAAATATAATATAAGGTCCGAATTAGCAAAGCCTTTTTTTAAGAAAAGCTCCATCAACAAAAATGTCTAATCTTTTCTGATGCTTATATTCTGAAGAAAGTAATTAATTACCAACACATTTAATGCCTGATTACTTTTCTAGAATTTATTTTAAGAGATATATTTATATTTAACAGAAAGATTGGAACGAATTATCAGAGAATTCTGGTCAGTCAGTTCCAAGTCAACCTGTCAGTCTGAGGATTACAGCAGCTGATGTAAGTATTGTCACATTTATTTCATTTTATCATTATGTTTGCCACTGATAACACTTAATAATATTCCCTTCCATCAGCATTCAATGACAATTTTTATTTTATCCTGGTTGAAAGGTAAGCGAGGTTTGGTATAGGAAAGACTTCCAGAAAAGCTAAAAAGGAGAACTATCAAACGTAAATTACTTAAAACGATATATGTAAAAGAATATGTTTTTATATTGGTTGTTAGTAAGAAAATAAGTAAGTTGTTTATATAAGAGTTGTTTCGAAGGATGATAGTCTAGTACTTGTGTTACCCTAGAATGATGGTTTGGTAATATGTCAGGAATACATGAATCTATTGAAAATAGTTGAAAATGTACATAAACCTAAAATCTTAACATAGAAACTTTAACTAGTGAAACATATTTTGGTAAACCTAACTACTTATGTCTTCACACATATAACAGATAAACTAATGCCTCAGTCCCATAAAATAGTGGCTTGTTACGGACCTGTTCATGCAGACAGTCGGATGCCGTGGGAAACCTTGCGTATAAGGGTGACGGTACGCACACGGTACAAAACAACACATCCGTACGGAGCCGTAGCTAGAAGATATGCATGTTTCATTCATATTCGGCCACGATTTGACTCTGAAATGATACGTGTATCCTAGGCTCATCTCCTGGACCCTGGTAAAAACGTAACAGTCCGTACGGGTTCGCAAGAGTTCGTACGGGTCCTTGCGGAGCTTGATCGCACGAAGCCCGTACGGTGCCCTCACGGCTATTTTTTTGTTTATGGGACTGTAGGTTAAATGGTGTTTCTTTATTTCAGTCGTCTGACACGATACGTTATGATATCTCTGACTTCAATGAACAACATCCTGATTTGACTAACTTTGACCTGACGCCATGTTTTCCTGGCAACAAACAAAGACATTTCTTGATACAGTTTAAACGTATGTATTACTGTGGATAAATAATCTGGACGCTCATTTAAAAATGTCATAAGAAGACTATAACTATGACAATGGAATGGAAAATAATTATAAAATTAAAAGCAATCATTTCGTCATTGACCACGTCGTTTACTGGATTGTCATCAATATATATTCATTAACTTCTCCACAGTTGAATTGAATTGACATGTAACTGCACACTGCATTCACGTGATGAACACTTAACCCAATGCATACATACGAGTATGTAATACATGCATATAGTAATTTACTAAAGCATTTGAAACTTTCAAACTTTCCATTAGATTTAACCCCAAACAATTTTAACAAGGCACCCTGTTTTGATAGTTTCTGCGTCCATTGGAATCTTGAAAGAAACGGATGATATAAAACCTTGTGTTCATATATTATTTTCACAAGATTTATCCTCAGAGAGAACAGATGCAAACATACTTTTTATAAGCTGAAGAACATGAATTACATTGTTTAAGGACTTTTCAAAACACCTTTCTAACCGTATTTACATCAATCTGTTCGGCAAGCTTTTACAAAGGACATAGAAAATAAACTAGAAATTTTTAAGTTTAAAATAAGTTTTGTTCATTTTGTTTCAGAGATGTATCACCCTACCCTTGACACAAAATTATCAACGTTTATTAAGGACGTTCAGATGAAACTATCTGTTTTAACTAGAGCTTCACCTTTACGCTTCCAGAAGCCTTATGTAACATATGACGGACCAAACACATACTACCTAGCCATTGTTGTGGAACAATCACCTGCCCTGAGTAAGTACATCTGTGTTTGCATAAATTATTCGATATAATGCTTTAGCGATTGCATTAGGACTGCATTGTTTATTGTGCTTTAAACTGCTCTTCGACATTTTTCAGTTAGTCGACTAACTCAGAGTTTCTAGAAAGTTCAACTTTCAGGCTCACATGGCTTAGCCAAAGGCTGATGACCGTCTTACTAAATACGGCGAAAAGAGGGACAATTATCGTAGCAAGTCTCCAAGACCACACTCTACAAAAGTGTTTAAGTTTCTAGTTAGTTATTGCATTGATACTTTTGTAATTCGCAACAAATTGACTTCTCATTAATTGTAGCTTTATGTTCTGTTCTCTAGCTCATCCAATATTCTGTTTTACAGTATGTAGCCTTACAAATCGTTCAAATAAATAGCCGAGTATAATAACAAGATGTTATTTGTGTTAGATTCTAATTGAACATTCTACGTTTCTTAAACATTGTATATAAGACAAATTGTATTCTAATCTTTGAACATTTTCAGTGGATTTTACGTCCATCAGCAAGCTTCAAGGTATCTATTCAATGGATGCTTCATTTCCGGATGTAAAAAGTGATCTGGCATGTGCAGAAATATGCAGAAACATTTCTGGTTTTACTTGTATGAGTTTCGACTACTGTAAGACAACTAAGTTGTGTCAACTAAGTAAAAGACATACTATTGATGGAAAATTGTTGAGACCAAATGCTGATTGCTCTCACTATTCCAGTATGTTCACAAATCTTTTATTCAATTTATTTTTCTAAATACACTTGTGCACGTTTCAGTGAAGCATAATTTTATATGAAATTCCCAAATAAAAGTGTTGCTCCGAAGTGCATACTCGTTAGTAATATAATAAAATCTATGAAATACTGCCTATATGGCAATTCACATGTAACAGATATCACTTAATATCATTAATATAATTCAAAGCAGGTAATAACTTGGCAACTTACGAATAATCTTGTGATGATATAACAATACATTATACAAGGACTTACGACTAAAATGTGTCATGAGACAATTGCTATTACAAATCCCCGATATAAGACTGGGATACATTACACTGCAGGGTGCTGAATACGTGTATTGAATTTCTATTATCATATATCAAAACCACTAAATCAGTCTTTACTTAAGACGGAAAATTGCTATTTGCATGTCGTTGTTATCATCGTATTTACTATATTTAAACTTAAACTTAAACTTTTTCATTTGATTAAACGCCTATTTCTATGTTACATATTCAATGGCGTTGTACAAAAATGTTATAAAGAAAATAATAATAAATACATGTAAGTAAAAACCCTCCACCATAAAAACATATGTATATACAATAACACAAATAAATAAAAAGCCTTTATAATTCATATTTTTGGACATACATCCTTCACAGTTCATGATTCCACCTAAGTTTACATTTTTATCACTAATTTCTTATTTATTTCTATTTATTTTACATTGAAAATTAGTGTCCTGAACAGTATAACATAATGCTACTGTTAACCGGACATGTCCTGAACAGTGTAACATAATGCCACTGTTAACCAGACAATTCCCCAAAGGTGTCGAAACATCACCTTTAAAGGGCCCTTAATACATCCCCAAAGGTGTCGAAACATCACCTTTAAAGGGACAATTTATTTAGGTTGTCATTGCAGTCATATGAAACAAGGTATTAAATGACCGAGAGCGAGGCAATCCTCATTCCCATGTCACAATGCACTCACTCAATCACTTAGTATGTTTACCGTAATTGTAAGGTGAGGCATTAGCAAGCCATGTCAGTTTTAGAATAGATCATAGAAAGTAGAGAAATAATGAGTTTTCAATCGTTTTTTGAATACATCCAAATTAGGTGATAATTTGATATCATCTGGTAGCTTATTCCATAGCATGGGACCAACTGTACTGAAGCTTCTGTCACTGAATGTTTTTTTCTTATTTATTGGTATCAAATAATTGAGGTCTTTGGATTTTGCAGATCTAAGACCAGATCTGCTTTGTACAGGCTTTTGAAGAATTTCAGTCAGGTATGCAGGTGCAGTTACAGAAAAAACAGTTGTACATGAAAGTACATATTTTAAAGTTGATTCTTGCTTTGACTGGTAACCAGTGCAGTGAGTACAAAGCATCCTTTGAACTGTCTGATTTTTTTAGCCTTAATACCAGTTTGGCACACATGTTTTGAATTCGCTGCAATTTGTTCAGATCACATTTTGAGATCCCATACAAGATTAGATTACAGTAATCAATGTGGGACATGACCAAAGATAGGACTAGTGTTTCTGTTGCTTCTTTGTCCAAATATTTTCTAATACTTTTGATACGTAAATAGTTGAACATAGCAGTTCTACTTTTTGTTTTGATGTGATCTTTAAAGCTTAAGTTTTCATCAAGAAAGGCCCCTAAATAGCGAATTGTCTTCACAGATTTTACAGTTTCACCAGCAATATTGATTGACTGGGTTAAGCATTTTTTCAACTGTGCTCTGCTTCCAAACATTATAAACTCCGTCTTTGAGTTGTTCATTTTTAATTTATTTTCATTCATCCACGAATTTATTGTTAGAGCACAATCTTCAAGATCAGAAATGGCATTTGCTTCTTCATTCTGATTATTAGGACAGAATCTTTTATTAGCAGTGTGGTCATCAGCAAAACCATGCACTGATATATCAGATGGTATAACATCAAATAAGGTCCCTGCATAAGTTAGATATAGCCACGGACCCAAACAACTACCTTGTGGAACACTGCAATCTAATGAACGTACAGATGATGAACTAGTATTGACGTTGACTCGACATGCCCGTGGGCGAAGATATGAATCAATCCAGCGGAGTGTACTATTCTGTAGTCCATATTGATTATTAAGTACTTCTAGTAAAATATCATGATCAACAGTGTCAAATGCAGCACTTAGATCAATAGCTATTAATGCAGTTACCTCTAATTTCTCCATACCACACAGTAGATCATTAACCAATCTAAGGAGGGCTGACTCACATGAGTGAAAACGTCTATATGCAGACTGATTTTTTGGAAGAAGATTATTTTTATCAACATGAGTATTCAATCTATTTAAGGCAGCCTTTTCTATTACCTTAGATAAGAAGGACAAATTGCTAACTGGTCTATAATTAGCATATTCCAGATCCAGACCCACCTTCTTAAGAAGAGGCTTAACAATTGCCTCTTTCCACTTGGAAGGGAATACACCATGTTTCAATGATATATTTATTAAATGAGTAATTAGAGGTAATAATTCTTTTAGATAACATTTTAGCACTTTTGTTGGCAATATGTCTAACTCAGACGATTTGGTATTCAAGTCACTTATAAGATCTCTAACCTCTTCCATTGTAAAATTATCAAAGTGATCAAGACTAGGTACATCCTTTTGTTGCGGTGTATAAGTTGGAAATTGAGACAAGGATTCCCTAATTTTTGAAATTTTATTTAAGAAATAATCAGCAAAATTTTCAGCTATGGAGTGATCAGAATCGCCTTTCGGCATTGGATTCTCAGATCTTACTCCAGTCATTTCGGCAACAAATTTATACAATTGTTTTGTATCACCTTTAGCATCAAGAACTTTTTGACTTAGTGATTTGACCTTTTCTTCATCTAATTCATTATGATAACGGTTGCGCATAACCTTGAAAGCTTCTAATTGTTCAGGCTTTCCATATTTTCTCCATAATCTTTCTTGTTTTCTCATTGAGCTTTTAAGTAAGACAAGATTATCAGTAAACCATGGTTTTGGAGTTCTTTGAATTTTAATTTTTTCTACTAAAGGAGCATGTTTGTCAAGAGTAGTTTGAAGCTTTGACTCCAAAATATTTACATAAGAGTCAACATCTTCACACTCAATAGTAATGTCTTTCAAATCAGAAGCAAAATTTTCATGGTTGATTTTTTTTAAGATTGCGGAATTTTACAGATTTGCTCACAATATTTTCTTTTTCAACATTTATTAGTACCTTAACTACACAATGATCTGATAAAAAAGGTCCCTGATCACATTTCTTAACATGGATACCATTTACTGCTTCAGTAAGTACAAGATCTAACATGTTACCACCAATATGTGTTTTAAAATTTACATGCTGTTCTAAACCAAAGGAATGGATACAATTAAGAAATTCAGACACAGCCGTGGATCTATCTTCAAGATGTAAATTGAAGTCGCCCATAATTAACAGGTTAGAGTAGTTAGGAATTAAATCTTCAATAAATTGATTGAAGTCTTCTACAAACTGAGAAACAGTGGCTAATGCTGGGGGTCTGTAAATTCCAATACAATGAAGGGCAATATTCTTGAAAATTAATTTCCATATACCATATTCAAAGCTCCTTGTACTCCCGCTCTTAATTTTATTAATATCAATTGTAATGCGACTGGCTATAGCTATCCCCCCTCCGACTTTATTTTGTCTATTGGATACTGTTAATCTGTACCCATTTTGGTTTAAATCAGAGGTATCGATTAAATGTTTTTTATCATCTGAAAACCAAGTTTCTGTTAGTAAGGCAAAATCTATTCTTTCTTCCCTCAAATATTGACCTATTACAAAATCTTTATTTACAGCGGATCTACAGTTTAAAGTCAAACAATTCACATTTTCACTAATCTGACTTACAGTGTTACATATTTTAGGGTATATTAAGTTGTTTTTATTAATGCCCTTAGGGGTTTTAACTGTACTTTTCACAACACATCTATTTTTTCTTTGTGACCGGTAAGGAGCTAATTTGAGTGAATTAATAACACTTAGAGTAGCGGTATCAACTTTGTATAAACAAGGATTGTTGTAAACATTTAAGCCTAAATCCAATAATTGGTCACGGTCATATTTCAATGAACAACATGAATTTGGTAAAAGGTGTGATTTTTGATGATAAAAATTATCAAAATTTTGAATATTGTTTTTAAGAATAACTAAACCCATGATTGAAAAAAATTAAAGCTCGATCAATGTCTAAGCTGAATTACTTGCATGATATACATATTTTCTCAACCTTTTATTGACTGGATATGGACAACAAACTAAACTGAACAATTGTTATAAATATGTATATGTTTTAATGACTGGACCTCCCGACAACAGTTCGATGCAATGTTTAAACAACATGTATACTGGTTACACATTATATTAATTTATCATATGAACAGAGACAGTAGACTCGGTATCAAGACCGGAACCAACTGCAGATTCTATTCTAAATATTCTACAGAATGAAATAGCTGTAGGCTCCTTGGTCATCAACGTACAGAAGGATAATGGTTCAGTATGACATTTATTTTTTACAATCTTAGAATAATACCTTTGCAGCCTTTGAACTGTTTTATTTTATAACTTGATCTTACGCAGTTTTTTTAATGTGTTATGTTGCGTACGACAGTAAACTCCGTCATGGTGATATTAGTCTGATTTATTCCTCTATTAACACACCTCACTTATCATTTGTACATGTTATGACACCACAGTGAATGTCCATTAAAATCGATGGTCATAATGGTGGATTTGTATTAATTCATTTGTTTAGGGACCTTTCTCTTCTCAAATTCAGCAATTAGTACTTAAAAGTCGTCAAACATCGAATGATTTTTGCAATAATCAGTATTGTCTTTAAAGCCCAACTTTGCTACTAAATGATTTTATTTTCCATCGGTTGGTAAGTAAGCTCACGACCGAGGATAGGCTGATGTGGATGTATATGTGGCAAATGCCTGAATCAGTTGAATATTACTAATTTAAGGCTAATATCATCTCATATGTTTACATTTTAGGTGACAAAGTATCCTGCGTCATATTTAATGAGGGACGTACTAAGATACGATTATGGTAAAGAAACTAGTAAGTTGTCGGTGTTTCTATTTTATAATTATAGTATATCAAGTTTCATAGATCTATGAGTGGAGAAGTTATTTTTATGAAAAGATAAATGAGAAAGGAGTATTTTATTTGGTTATACGAGCACCCCATTTAATTGCAATGCAGTAAATAGATGCGAGTTTGATGTCAATGTGACCTTTTAGAATATGTCTACTTTATAAATTTTAATTTCAACATAATAGCCATTTGGACTATTGCTGTTAATGTTTTATATTAAATTTCTATTATGAATATGTAAACCACAGACTTTAAAATCAGAACTTAAGTATAATTCTGCAACTACATGTACATAAATTGTAATGTACACTGTATGTATATTTGTGTGTATGGATCGAAGGCCTTGGTTATCACGATAAAAATGAAATTGCAACATTTTAGAAAAAAAAAAGGACAAATGTTTGTGTTGAGCTTATTTGTCAAATGATGAATTTCTTGGTGATTTGCATAAAAGTAATGAGGATTTAATTTGTATCGTTTCAGGTGAAACGCTGTCACACTTCAACCGTATAAAGAATCAAGCATTACGTGTACTCACTAACCCATCTGTTCGTTTTGTCCGATATTCTCCATTAAGTGTTGATGATTGTGCCGACAAATGTCGTTTACACCCAACCTTCGACTGTGAAGCATTTTCATATTGTCCTGATATGGGGTTATGTTTGTTAAGTGATGTTCATCCAGCAGAGAATGCCAGTGCTTATGAACCAAGTAAAATGTGTGACCTTTACCCGAGTAAGTATGGCTTTTTAATCTTATCAAATTTCATATGCGATATTCTTCACAAGTACTCTCTTACCCTCTTACAAGGTATCGTAACATTTGTTGCGTCTACTAATTACTAAACGTATTTGATTTAGTGGTCAAAAAGGAGAAGTATTTTTTTCTATATGACATGTACATTTTCAAATTAAAAAATGCAATTACTTGTTTTAAGAGAGTGGCTTTGAAAACAATATCATTTTAAAACTTGTACGAGTACTTTCTTCCTTTCACTTACAATAGACGAGTCTCGTGTGTGTAACCGTGTGCAAAATAAGATCTTGAGGGATTTTATTATCCCATGGTAAAGCTGATAGTCAGAAAAATGTCACCTGTGGGAGAAAGTAATGGCCGATTTGAAAAAGTTAAATTGGGCATCAATTTTTCTACTATGAAAAACTTACTCTTGTTAGTAATTTTGTATAACAATTCTTCATTTTTTACATTTTTAGGGAAATATTCTGACAGCTACAATCTTAGCCCAGGAAGTATATATACAGACACAGGATCAAAGAAAATAACCGGTGTTACCTCAGTAGATATTTGTGCTAAATCTTGTTCAAGTATTACCGACATCAACTGTAGATCTTTTGATTTTTGTCTTGCAACCAGCACATGCTATCTTTCTGTCAAACATGAACTTGATATACCCACATCTACGATATCACCGACTCTGGGTTCACCGTGTTCACATTATTCAAGTTAGCCTTTATTTTATTTTATTTGTTTGTACTAGAATTTGCTTTTTTATAAGGAACATCTGCTTTGAACATTATTGTTTTGCCTAAAACAAATTCTTGACGACGGGAACTCATGCTTATTTCTCACAGAATTTCCAGCCGTGTGTATAGATACATGTAACACACTGTCATATTAGCTTTCTAACAATTATGTAGCAACATTATCTCTTCCTTTTCTCTCCAATTAATAACAACGTTGCATTGACTTAGAAGCAACCATCAACTTGAAACGATCATTTATTTTTTACACCAACTTTTAACCGGTTTGCATTCTGTAAGATTTTCAGCCGTATGAAACAGATGTTGTATTGTCCGTCATATGACTACTCTATCTACACAAACTTATATTTTTCAATTTCAGGGAAGTATTTGTTTGACTATGCTGTGACATATAACAAATCGTATACTGGTCTAACGCCATCAGTATTCTCAAACATTTCCCTAGCAGGTTGTTCAAAGTTATGTTCAGAATATGTTAGTAACACATGTGGATCATTTACATACTGTGCCTCAACGACAACATGTAACATATATTCTTCACAAACCAAATACGTACAGTCAAATATAATACCAAGTTTATCGTGTGATTTATACTCAAGTATGTATATTGAATTATATTTTTATGCTCTGTACTTCTCCATTTAATAATATTGTGGTTTATAGACTTTCTTAAACAAGGATATATTCTTAAAAGTTTAACTATATCTTTTCTTCCCAAAAAATGGACATTACTATATTTTTATGGTCATTTGTATCATTTTGTTAATTTTATGTATTTGCGACGACCGATTATTCTAACTAGCTTTATTTTGCCGTTTTACCAATGTTGAACACTATTCTAAAATTCCACAAGAAGTCGAAGGATTATCTCTATGCGCTTTCAGCCTCCTTTGTTCTCTATATGGAAATATCGAGTGTTGCCGAAATTTTAAGCAATACCATAGTTTGCAACCTTGCACTTGGTTCGAAATGCTATGTTAGACAAGGGCCTTGACTAATTGAACAATACATGCACATTATGATAATGTTTTTAAATACACTATCTGTATCACCATCTACTTAATATTTGAAATATTTCTTGAAAAACGTCAATTATTTAATGGTTTTTGTATTCTAATTGTGTGTGTGTTTATGTTTGTGTATATTCAGGGAGATTTAAAAACACTGAAATTCAACCACCTCCTCCAAAACAACAAAGTCAGTTCATTGGTAAAAGATACAGCGGAGGTAAGTGTCTTAGATGTTTGATAAATCATATACACTAATGTACGTAGACTAATTGTTTCATGGATATATTTTGTTTAATTTATTTCATCAAGTCTATTATCTTTGATAACCACCATTTAAAAATAAAATGATATAAATGTATAAAAACCACCGCGCCGATATGGACATAATAATGCTGAAATAATTATGTACCATGTGAAAAACTTACTTTGCAAACATTGATATAAATACTTATCCTAAATTTCTAACAAGGCTGCTTATTGAGTTACAATCGGAAATATCGGTTGTGGCTGACTTATAAAATATTGAAAAGGAAGACAAAAATTTCACCATTTGGATTTTTCATTGGCACTGATCACAGATTAAAATCTGCAAAATAACTTTGTGAGGACATGATTGCTCATATAACCTTGAAATACGACATTTTACCTAGGAACTCATCAGATGTTTCCGATTTCCATTGTCAATTTGAATCACATTTACTGAATACATTTGTACCTTTAAAAATACTGGCTATCAACATATTAAGACAAGTAAGCACTAACACCTTTCTCAATATGGAATACATTTTATTACAGGTACAATGGCGGCCGTTGGTTTTGGTATGCTGGTTCCTGGTTTACTTCTAGGAGCTGCATTAGTTTATTTTATAAAGACAAAACCATTGATAGACAGAAAAATGGAACATGAAATGAGTCTCATCGATAAAGAACAGGGCGAAAGAGAATAATAGAGTGGGACAAGCGATATTATGTGTACAGTGTAGTTGAGGTTTTGGAAATTATTTCAAGGAAATTAAGGAACTTTTTGAAAATCTCATTTTTTAATATGCGTGGATTTATTAAATTTATAATTTATTATTAAATAAGTATGTTATTATCATTTGGGGCTAGTACATTTTTAAAGAGAGTGAACAGTCTGTGATTTCCATTATTGAATATTGTTCAAAATCTCTTATTCAATCGTGTGTTAACTCAATTCATGATATGCACGATTGTTATTGTGGAATATATTAAGTTCTTTCAATATTGTAATGTTATCTTTTTCCCCATTTGTTTATTACACTAATGTTCAATAAAGATATAAAGAAATGACAAATCTTGATTTATCTGTTCATTCTATTTGTGGTATAATTATTTTATCCAGTCCAATAGACTATGACAAACGATACGAAAGCCAAAGCCGAAACCCATCTCTGTCTGGTTGTGTCTTATTCTGCATTTGTTAGTACTTTCAGTTTACGCACACTTTAGTTCCAGTTTTAAGTGCCGTATTTTTTGGATATATAAAATGCTCTTCTATCAATTTTCTAATATTAAAGATACTTCCGTTTCACAACCTTGGTGGACATATTTTTTTGGTAGATATTTCGCATTTATTGTCTTGATTTGAATTTTTAATACCATTGAAGCATTCAAAACAATACTAAGCGATATCAAAAACTGGGATTTTGGTACCAAGGTTTATGGGTGATCGCCATTTCGAAATTTGTATACATTTTGTATATTATTAAGGCAATCGAAAAAGTTGCTGAAAAACTGACTGATCATTGCCACCGTCGCGTTTATTATTTGTTTCTATGTTTTAAAAACGTCAAGTGTAGGAACATACCCATTTATTACATTAAGGTGTAACGTCGTCTCTAAAAAAACTCTAATTAATTCGACTAATTATGAATCAAACGCCTATTCTATTTCGTCTAACAGTTTTTACAGCTCCCCAACTCATGTCAAGCCCGTGTCCATGACTAACTTGCACCGATCACACCCAGCGACTTAAAGGATCGAATATCAAATCTGATGTTAAAACTACGCAACAATAGTAATTCGTTTGACATCAAGTGTAATTACATTATACTTACCATATAAGGAGCGAAGATTGTCTACATTGTAATTGATACACTCGTACATGTAATAAAAAGGTATAAATTTTCGCAATTTTCATATTATTTTCAATTTTATGAAAACTGTGTGTTCAAGTGTCGTCTCAAAGTAGATTTTGTCATGACGACCTCTTTTTAATATTTTTGTGCGGTCACATCATGATTAAATAATTTTCATTTACAATAACTTTGGATTGACGATTGGCGCCAGTGGTTTTTGGTACTGGATGTACAAAAGAAACAATTACATCTTTTCAAATGAAAACATTAGTGGACTCCTAGCAGTGAGAACATAATCGTCGGATACAGTCTTGTAAGGTATTTCTGATTATTTTTAAAGTTGTTTACTTCATCTCATTTCGTTTATTTTAATTTCAACATTAATATGTTCACAGACTTCGATACTTACTATAAGGAAGCACTGGCTATTCATAAAGCTATTCGGATTTCTGAAGCAAATCCAGCGATATATAGGATTAGCATCGCAAGCGGGCGGGATTCGAACGGTTTTTATGTACAAACATAGTAAAGCTAATGCAGTTTGTTAACGATTTTAAGAGGTTAGGAATAAAAAATGAAATTAGTTTTCTCGGGCCAATAAATCAAAGTATAAATAGTTGGATGAACATGTATTTCTATAATTTAAGCCGATATAGCATAGAACAATGCTGATATGAATTCTGAACTTGAAGAATCCAATTCAATTTCTAAACCAATACAAAACAGAGATATATAATAAGTTAATAAGTATGGTAGTATGGTCATACATCGATTGAATTAGTGTGTGAACATGTTACAAATGCGTAGTTTGAGCGTGATAATAGCTTCACGTCATATCACAATTTTGAGTGGCTAGAGTGGCTATATTTTTTAAAAATAAAAATGAATAATTGGATTTTGGTATAAGTCAGTTACCAAACATGCTACGTTTTCCCAAACAGTCAAATATTCTTACTTGTTAACAATGTTTTTGCATGGCTTATCAATGAAAAAATATTTTTGGAGAATATTGTTATAAATACATTGTCAAAAATGCCACTAGAATAAGTGTTTTTTTTCAAAACTGTAAAAACTAAACATTGTTATTACGATAGCAATAAACTTAAGCATGTAAAACAAAACAGAATATTAATTAGGATAAATATTATTTATCCTACAAACAACAACAAATTTTCTACTTTTAAATTATTCTTAATCTTCTGAATAGGGTCATTTTAGAATCATTGACCGAAGTGCTAGAAATTGCATACGTTGTGATAATAATGAAATCGGAGATTACTTTTACAACCTTTTAAGAGTAAAAAGAATAAGTAATTTGGATATTTAAAAGTATGACCGACGAATGAAGCCAGCGATCGTAGGTATGCTTTCAATTTCTTTGGTCATTAAGGTTTATCGACTTGTTTCATGGAGAAAACACACAATCTGCTTGCATCGAATCCAATTTTAGCAAGAAAACAAAACTCACTGCTAGTGAAATAGACAAGGCTACTCGACTTGAAACGAAGTATCTCAAAGACATGACATTTTTGTACAATAGCTACAAGCAAGCTTTTCAAACGGAACGCATAGGAAAATTATTAATCAGTTTGTTGGTCGTGCTAAAATATACGAAAGTATGAAAATTGTGAACGTAGACATATAGCAGAGGAGAAAAAGTTATGTATACAATGGCAAGATGATAGATAATTTAGTAAACTGTAATGGTACCGAACCAATATACCACTTGAGAAGGAAGATTACTTCATTACTTCATTTTCTTATATCAACTGTATCTTATGGAATTTTAAAACGTTTTCTGTTAATGCTATGGCCACGTATATGGGAATGATCACAACGGGCAGCTATGGGTTTCAATCCTGTTGCGTTTATCTGTATAAATTCGGGGTTAATTTGCTATCACCCATGACTTTGATTTCAAACTGTACGGTCGATATATAGACTGACGTTGGTTATATTTGCAAAATGCTTCTCATTTTAGAGATGTATTTGTTCGATTACCATGAGGCATATATCAAAGTTTAATGTTTCCAAAATGAAACAAATAATGGAAATTTTTCATTTTTGTCAGACGCCTTTATTGCATGAGCGCCATTTAGTTCATCTTTGGAGTGTAATATTTTAAATTCTGATGGGTCAGTAATAACAATAAAGCGAACAGTAAACACATAATTGTATTAAATTTACTTATCCATGCATTTGACCTTACTGTCTGACTTTGGAATGAAGTGATATAACTATATGTGTAAGGATATGTTATGCTTGTGGTTTACAATGTAATATGCTACCAAAACATAAGTATTACCTTTCCAAACCGCAGGTGCAAACTGATTATAAAAAATGTCATATTTTCTCCACCCTTTTCTATGTTTTTAATTGTATAAAGCATCATCTGTCGGATTGTGTCACGTACCTTTCAAGTTATACGTATCTTTTTTTGGTCTCATTTTCTTATACCACAGCTTAAAGAAATTGTAAAACAAATACGAGATTTTATAATATAAGTTTGCAATGCCACAGATTTAGAACGTGGTACAAAGGAAGCTTGCATAGTGATAGAAATGTTAAGTGAGTTTGATTTAGATTAGGTAAGAGTGTGCATCATAGTGGTGTACGTGAGTGAGGGAAAGGATGTGGTGAGTGTGAGGTTAAATTAGTGAGAAAAAGTGAGTATATAATGTTGTTATGTGACTGTGTAGCTTTAAGTTGCTCGCTAGTCGATATGAACAATTTGGTTTTATAAGAGTACCATGGAAATACTTGCATCTTTAACTGATGACTTTTAATTTTCGAATTAAGATTTTCAAACTAGTACAAAATTACGTTTACCATTACAATGGAAACGGGTGCAAAGGATTTTTGTGTGCTTGTCAACCGTTAATGCGTAAATCCTTTGTTCAAATCGCGCGTGCCAGGAGTTCCCAACCGAATCTTCAAACCTACGAGTTCATTAGTTTGAGTGTTGAAATAAATGTCAGTGTTTGTTTAGTCGAAAGAATCGTTTTCATCGTTGTAATATAATTCAATCGATTTATCAAGTAGAAAGAATCATGCAAACACTGTTGTCCGACAAGGAGGATTTTGAAACATCTAAAATGATATATCAAAGAGGGATGTAATATTAGATTGTGATACATTTCTTTGTGTATGTTCATAAACCTTGACACAATCTTTAGATGCACGAATACCATATATTTGATATTATATCTTTGATATATCGTGACTTTTTTTTTTAAATCCAAGGACACTGTTTAGAGTCACGTGCATCTCTTGTAATTACTTACGCACGTAGACGTCTTTTTTTAAAGTGTATATATCAGCAAAATTAATAGTTTATGTTTGTTCAGAATGGTTTTCTTTTCATAACTACTTGATTTTATCGTAAGTTATGTTTCATTTTATCTCAGATTACATAAAAGTGAACAAAACAGTGAAAAAATGGCGCCTTACAGAATTACATTTTTGTTAGTATTAGCATATTATGGTAAGTTTATACTTCTACCATTGAAATCATGTTTTTGCTAGACTCTTCAGTGAATAGTGACAGCTAACTATGGTGGTTGATTTACGCCATGTCGTATTTTCGTTTGTTCGCTGCGGAAATTTGAAAATACGAAAAACGATGATACGACAAATTCACAGATTTCATTTTCATATTTTCGTTTTTTTCTTGTCTTTGAGGCGAAGAAACGAAAATACGACATAATAAATGCGACAATACGACTAATAAAATGTTTCGTGTTCTCGCCTTACATCTTCGTTTTTGCGTTTCTTCGCCACGAAGATTAGAAAAGACAAATTCCCAGTTTGTCGTATCTTCGCATTTTCGTTTTCTAATCATTGCGGTGAAGAAACGAATACACGAAGATACGACAGATGTAATGCGAAAACAAGACACATTTTATTTGACGTTTTGTCGTATTTATTATGTCGTATTTTCGTTCGAACTGCGGATTTGTCGTTCCTTTTTTTTTTCTTATTTCTAATCTCCGCGGTGAAGAAACGAAAATACGGCAAGGCGTTAATCAGCTACCATAGTTAACAGATTTAGTTGTGCGTCGAGACTGACATTAATTTTTGGCCAAATGAAAATATAATCTATGCAACCTCGGGAGGTATTCGCTTGATATTAACGGGCTTATATCAAAAACTAATTTTGGTCCATTGTCCTTTAGCAATTACTTATGTTCTTTTCTTAATTGCTCACAGAATTGATTAACATATTTCTTTGTTTAAATTGTACATAACTTACAATCCAATTTGTTGGATGTTCAAGTTTTCTTAGGTATTTTGGATATATCGATTTGCAGTGCTTGATTTGATAACTCTATACAGATAATTTATTTTAATTTCTGTCACACTTAAATTCATTCTTTCATCATCAATTGCTTTCGGTGCGATATAATCGTTTTGTGTTGATAAATTCATAGGCGGATCTAGCGGGGGAGTCAGGGGGTCCGGACTCCCCTTGAAATAGCCAAAATGTACCCTTCCATGAGTGTAATTTTTAACTGTAAGCCATTTTAAGTAGAATAAAGCTTCATTCACCCTTGTGTTTAACATAAATCAAATGGTTAGGAAGTTGTTTATTATGAATATGTTGCATTCTTCTGCAAACAGTGTAGTACAATGTGGTTGTTGTTCGAAAGTTCAACCCCTCCCCCTAAAAACAGTTTGGACCCCCCCCCCCCCCCCCCCCTAGAAAAAACCCTGGATCCGCCCCTGAAACTCAATCTTTCGCCTATCGCTGTATGAAAGAGGACAGATGTTAACCACTGAGTAAGCTTTGTTTTTATTATCTGGCAAAAGCGGAAGAATAGCTTTTTTAGGCATCTCTATAAGCAGGCACATATGGTAAACCTTGCTGCTGTTATAAATTTGAAAATTTGTCGAAACGAAATTAAGCACTATAATGAAATGACCTTTTGCTAAAAATAACATTATATATTCATTAATTTGTTTCTACTTTAATTTACAGTTAGCCTTTCTTTATGTCAAGTATGCATTTCAAATTGTATTGGATCATGTAATGAAGACACTGGCGTCTGCACTGAGTGTGTTGAGGGTTTCTGGGGCACAACGTGTGACAATGAATGTAGTCCTAACTGTGCAAATGGTTGCGACAAAAACACGTCCGTCTGTACGACGTGTGTCTCCAGTTATTACGGAATAGATTGTGATAAAGTTTGTGAAAGTGGCAACTGTTTAAATTTCACATGTGATCGTGACCTTGGTTTGACATGTGATTCTTGTATAAGCGGTTACCATGGTTATAGATGCGAGATAACATGTCCAATTGAATGTTCTACATGTGACCAAGTCAATGGAACGTGTTTGTATTGTAGTAATGGATTTTGGGGTTCTGACTGTTCCAATCAATGTTCAGATTTATATTGTGAAGAATGTGATAAGGAATCTGGCGAGTGTGTCGAATGTTTACCTGGGTACATGGGAATAACATGTGAGGAACGATGCGATCCAAAGTGCTGGTCATGTAGCATGCAGTTGGGAACGTGCACGACATGTCATGAAGGATTCTGGGGCACCAATTGCAATCTGACCTGCAGCGGAAACTGTTTATTTGGATATTGTGATATTTCCAATGGATCGTGTTATGGATGTGAACCCGGTTATAGTGGAGCATCTTGTGACGTGAAATGTTATCCTGATTCTTGTTTAGACTTTGATTGTCCACAGTATGAAGAGAATGATACGTGTACGGCTTGTTATGTTGGTTTTTATGGAGATGCATGCGAATACATATGTGATTTAAGATGCGCTGGAGGATGTTATAAATCAGATGGAGACTGTTACCAATGCATTCAAGGAAGATGGGGATATTATTGTGATTTTGAATGCCCAGAAGCTTGTTCTGATGCTTCATGCGACCAATTGAATGGTGATTGTAAAACCTGTCTTGATGGCTTCTGGGGACCACGATGCTTACAACAGTGCGCTAGTAATTGTACACAAGGCTGCGCTATAACTGGACATTGTACTGGATGTAGTAGTGGATCTTATGGTGTATATTGTGATCAAGAATGTGCTTCTGGCTGCCATGCATGTGATCAGGATACAGGTGAATGTACGACTTGTCCGGTTGGTTTTTGGGGTACCGAATGTAACATGTCATGTCCGTATACATGTGGTGATGAAGGCTGCCTGCGTCATTCAGGATTCTGTGTCAACTGTGAGCCAAATTGGTACGGTACATATTGTGACGAGCTATGTGAATATAACTGTCGTGAAAGCTGTCATCGTACAACAGGCATCTGTGAAACATGTCCAGCAGGATTGTGGGGAAATAATTGCAAAAGATCTTGTTCTGTTTTTTGTGAAGATGGTGTTTGCCATCAGGAAACTGGCTATTGTCAAAAATGTGTTACAGGCCATTATGGACCAGAATGTGACTATCAATGCTATTCGTTTTGTGATTGCAACCGACTCTCGGGAAGATGTGAAAAATGTGGAAATGGACGTTGGGGATTATTTTGTGAATCTTTTTGTGATTATAACTGTGAAGAATGTGAAATAAACACGGGAAAATGTAAACAATGCGCTGATGGGTTTTGGGGGATACACTGCGAGTATTCATGCACAAATAACTGCTCTGGTGGATGCGATACTAATTTTGGTACCTGTTTTAGCTGTGTAGATGGATACTGGGGTGATTATTGTGAAAGCCCGTGTCCTAACAAATGTAAGATCTGTGACCAATACGATGGAACGTGCGCCGAGTGTTTTACAGGATACTGGGGATATAATTGTTCGCGTTCATGCCATGAAAATATAACTATTGCATCAAATTGTGTGGAAACATACTGTGATATTGCCTACGGTCTAACTTGTACAAAATGCTTGCAAGGATATTGGGGAGACGAATGTCGTAAACAATGCAATATTGAACATTGTGAAGGCGATTATTGTAGCAAGGAAGATGGGATGTGTCTTGAATGTAAAGCCGGCTTCTGGGGTAAAGCATGTGAGGCTGAATGTGAAACAATGAATTGTTCTAAATGTTCTCGAATCAATGGTGAATGTTTAGAGTGTCAGCCAGGATTATATGGCAACCAATGCAATGAAACCTGTCCAAATGAGTATTGTTACGGAGCAAATTGTGCAATATATAGTGGAAACTGTAACGGCTGTGTACCTGGACGATGGGGTAAATTGTGTGAGAACAAGTGCAACGTATCTTGTAGCGTATGTTTACAGCATTCAGGACAATGTTCTGATTGTCATCCGGGTTTTTGGGGCACCCAGTGTCAGGAAAGGTGTTCTAAATATTGTAACGGAGGATGTAACAAGTTTTCTGGTGTCTGCAATGATTGTCTTGGACGAAGATGGGGAAACTATTGTGACATGACCTGTCAGATTCCAAACTGTGATGAGTGTCATCAAACACGTGGAGAATGTAAATCCTGTAAACCTGGTTTCTGGGGTTTGATGTGTGAAGATATTTGTTCAAACCGTAATTGTAGAACCTGTGGACGCTTTGATGGACAATGCAATGAGTGTGTATCACAGAGATGGGGAATCAATTGTGACCAATCCTGTGATGCTACGTGTGAATGTTGTGAGAAATATAGCGGGGAATGCAAAGCTTGTACAGAGAAACTTTATCTTGGTGAGTATATGTTTTAAAGTAACTATTGTTTCTCCAAGTTTTTCACGTCGACTGGGTTTGTATCTCCGTTGTCCGGAATTTTCAAAACCTTCTGTTTTAATGCAAACTCTTATATGAACATAATTCAAATGTATACATATATTTGATGTTTTGGCTCTCTCCTGGTGAAGTCAAAGAAAGAAAACCTTGGTTTACTATTAAAACTCTACAATACTTGAGTAACAGAGTTAAAATATGGAATAGTGTGTACATTTCTAAGTACTGTATAATTATTATGCTCTACGAATTCTAAGAAGGTTTGCATTCTTGGGATGTGGATATAATTGCTATGAAACAAGCAATAAAGTTTCCACGAAGTTTGTAACTGATAAATGCTACCTATCTTGCTTAACTCGAAAAAGACAACATAAGAGATGCTATTTAGTCTCACATTCAAAAATCTGGTTATAATCAATTATAAACAAATGAAAGCCAATGTGCGAAACTGTATGCACAATAATCTATACAATCAATATCTTGCTCCTTATGATCTATTCTTCTTGCAAATTTCATACCTAAATTAGCATTATTGTTTTATTTTTGATGCATGTTGGTAAAAAACTTTACTTTAAGAGAGTTCGTGAATTAATAACCAGCGATGATTGCTAACGCAATGGTCGTCAGTTCGACTCCGGGTGATCAGAACTAAAATATCTTCATGGAGTCGTCATGTATTGGTTTTTTTCAGCCACAATACCTCACGAACTGTACCAAGTAGGGACCTAGTAATAATATTAATATTAAATACTTTATTTTAAGAGGCTACATATTTAGATAAATCCAATGTTCCATGTGGGCCTCTCTAACTAATTACTCTAATTATTATAAGAAGTAGTTATTCATTTCAATCAGAGCATGTGTAAAGTACTTGTTACTTGGGTACACAGTTATAAACGTTAAATGGAACAGAGAGTTTGACAATTGACCGCCGGGTTATGACTGCAAAATAGTTGCATTGGACGAGCGGTGTGATGCACCAAAGTAAATACTTTTCAGATGATGACGAAATAGATTTCATTACAATCGGGTATGCTGCTGGTGTTGCTGTTGGTGTGGTCATTATTGGATGTGTTATAATATGCATTATCAGACAGGCTTGTTCCAAGATGTAAGTATTCATATTTTTGATGGGTTTAATACCATGTCAACACAAATTATGGCCATTTTAAGAGGCCAGCTCACCGTACCTGGCTATCCTAGACGCCTATAACCAGTAGTCACCCACTCTTCCGAAAGGCAGGCTACTTCTGCATTCACACTATCGACAGTGAAAAATCGGCGCCATTGTCGTAAATTTCGTGAAAATGTACAACCAGTCCCGGTGAAGCCCGAATAAGCAAACCCTTCGAAACCCTTCGAAACACAAGATACGAATTCATGCGCATTGCCTACAGGTAATTGATATTTTATACGCATTTTCTTAATATGGTAAGAATATGTCAGGTAAGAGTTGATGTAAATTGGAGAATAATGAAAAGTTAACGACGCGCGACAATGAACGCTGGAAAACTCACGCGTCAATATAGCTTTTATTGCGTGATTTGTGCTAAGATGAGCTTAGAATAACTACGCTTAGTTAAGTGTTACTAGATGGGAGCCCGTGCAAGCACGGGCGTTAGGTAATGACAGTTCTTAAACTGTTCCTCGAAACAGGCATGGTTATTGATTTAATAAAGGGAAATAACCGTTGCGGGGAGTTTGGTCTATTTTTAGTTTTATCTAGAACTATTTTTAGACACAAAAAAAACCACTATTTTTGTTGATTTTTGGCAGTTTTTGCAAATATCAAGAGGCTTTGTTAAAAAAGAATTGTCAACTTGATATGCCGGTATATAGGTGCTCCAGTGACAAACAAAATATTTATTCAAAGCTGCGCAGTTTCTTCCGCAAAACAGGAAACTCGCAAATTTAATAGTATAGATGTATAAAATGACGAGAAACAAAATCGAATGTTATCTTTATACATTACAATGTAAGTATAAATACCAGCTGCCAACAAGAATTTTCTCCTCATATTACAGTTTTCATGATTCTATTACATAAATTACGCAGATAATTTATGTAAGTGTCAGACAGGTGACCTCATATACATTACAATAATACAAAATTAACCGAATAATGTTGTAACTCTAATTTTCATATTTTTTCAATTTATTCCTTTAGCTTCTATGTTTGTACACTGAGTAGATCAATATTAATGCTATTGATAATTAAATATTTTGTAAGAACGTGCATTTTATAAGCAAGATATAACAAAGTATTAAAGCAAAGAAAGTTATTACAGATTTCTATTAAGCCCTCCGTTGTATATTCGATAGGGCTGTCACGATACGCCAGTAGCGTATCGCGATTTACTGCAATACACTGGCATCGTACCGCGATACGTACCACGATATGTTGTGGGCTTTTAGATTCGTTGTGCCTCCGCTGTATTTAACAGAAACATTGCAAATCTTACATGTAGCCACTAATAAAATCTAGAATTTTACATACTTATATATGGTCATTTAGGACTGGGAAGCGCCCCAATCGGTTCAATTCTTGTAACATAAGGTTACATGGAATGAACAATAGAAAAACTGACGTTTCGCTACTTTTATTTCGCGAAGGGAAGAATTTTCCAATGAAATAAAAATATCGCCAAATACCGGTACGTTAGAATCGTACCGCTGTACGTATTGCCGCAGCTGCGTATTGCAATATACCAGTATACCGGTATATCGTGACAGTCCTAATATTCGATACTAAGGAAGCGCACGTATCATTTACATGAGTTTAAAAACGAAATAACATGTTTGAAGGTTTATTGTAATATAGTATACGTACATTTTTAAATTGTTTTTTATAGACTAGACTTGTCACATTACAATGTATTTGATACATTAACATTTAATAGGTTTGTGCTATCCGATTTGTTTAATAATTAAAAAGTAACTTTGTCTGTGCTTGACGTGGAGTAAAATGGAAGGCACAGTTTGGGTGTGTTTGCATTTAATCATAAATGCCCACTCTTGTTTAATACTTTCTTTCATTTCATTGTTTGTAAGGGAAAGCTTTTAGTGGTAAAGAAAGTGACCTGGAAAGCTGGGTGAGTGAGTGGACGCCATATCTAACTTAATAAAATATCGAGAAAATGTGTAAAATTAAAAAATAGGTTTTTTACCTCAAATACGATCTCTTGTTATGAAATGAAACGTCACGGCGCCGTGCTTTGGTTTAAAATAACGAATCAACCACACAGCCAAAGCAGGTACTTTTATAACATCAATTTCTTGGGGAAAAGTGGAGCGTCCTTAAGTTACCAATACGTACATGTAGAAGTTTTACTTCAAAAATCAGGTCCTTCTTGTAAAGTGAAACGGGTTTTTGTTTGCTTTTTCATTTGTTATTTCACATAACTAAATAATACTGACTTTTTTATATTTTTACATTTTTTATTTTATGTGGTACAATTTGCCTGATAATACACTTTAAAATTGCAACGAAAGTTTTGTTTTCGATAATCAAAAATTGTAAGTTCACCTTACTTGAAAACATGTTAAGAAATTAAACTTACTGAAAGTGAAGGCCATCAACTGTTAATTGTTATTATTTTTAGGTCAGTTAAGAGAGAGAATGCTGGAAGAAAGGGACATTTACCAACTATTCAATCTTTGAACAGACATTTACGGAGATTAACGAATGCGTTTACGAACGAGTCGGAAAAGACGACGGATGTTCAGTCTGGTGAAGAAAATGGTTATGGTCATGTAGCTAAAGATCAGCATGGAAAACATCCTCACCCGAACTTAGATCATCAACTAGATCATGAAGATCGACTTTATGTAAATTGTTCATCTACCAGAGCAAAAGGTTAGCTTATTCAATTGTATTCTTTATTTTGGGTTTGGTGTAATCTAACGCCATATCCATACTCAGTAATGTTATTTTATGGCGACCAGTTTATCTAACGTACTTTCCCTGGACCTGTTTCTATAACTAGTATTTACCTATCTTCCACAAGGTGAACAATTAATGGAGGGAAATCGACATTATTGTAGAATTTTCATGAAATGGTATAACCCTCCCAGATGGGATTCAGTTGTATTCTAGCTATACATACATGAGTATTATGAGGAATAACCTGCTTTAAGGTGAATCCGATAATAAAGAGTTATTGTACATGATTGTTTCAAAAGCTAGTTGAACATGTATATATGATAAGCTGAACGTTTATATTGAATGGGCATACATTGGTCAAAAATGACTTACCACAAACTAGCAACAATTTATTTGGATGGAAGTTTTCAGGATTTATACTGAAGTTCAGATTTGTTAATACTTGAGAAAGGTCTCTCTTCTTATGCAAAAGCTGATGAAATATTGAAATTAAGAAATTTCAGGGTTTCTCCAATAATGTAGTATTCGTTGATAAATCATACACAGATGATATGTTTTCACACCACATAATTATCTAGATACATCTAATAAATGCCGTAAGCTTGAACAATGCTACATTTTATAATTACGCAATCTTGCATACATGTATTGCTATACATGTTGGGTTTAACGCCGTAGCAACACATTGTATATGTCATATAATGACGGCCAGTCAATCTACTCACTCCTTCTGGAAAGGCTAAATCTCTGGTTTTAGCTGTAAACCAACTACTAAGCGCATACGTTCTGCATACTGTCCTACGTAATTAAAAATCATTGGTAGGAGGGAGAATGGCCATAGAAATAATTTCATGACCAAGCTCCACGAAAGTATGCCCCGCACATGAATCGAACCTACGACCTCTCGATCAGTAAACTTGCGTGTTACCAACTTAGCTAGCCGGGCGGCTGACATATATTTTAATAACGGAGGTAAATCGACATAATTGTCGAATTTTCATGGAATTTTATAACCCTCCCGGATGGAATTCAATAGTATTCTAGCTATACATACATGAGTACTTTGAGGAATAACCTGCTTTCAGCGAATCCGATGAAAAAGATTTATTGTACAGATTGGAGTCAGAACTTAACAGAGCTTTAACTTAAATGGGCGCACATTGATCAAAAAGTATTTTCTACAAGTTAGTAACACTTTATATAGATGGAGGTTTTCAGGATTTATACTGAAGTTCAGATTTGTTAGTTCTTGAGAAAGGTCTCTCTTCTTATGCAAAAGCTGATGAAATATTGAAATTAAGAAATGACAGCATGTTGAAAATTTCGAAATTTCTCCCTATAAAGTATTCCATGATAAGACATACACTGATGATATATGTGCACACCACATATCTAGATACATCTAATAAATGCCGTAAGCTTGAACAATGTTACATTTTATAATTACGTTTGCATATTGTTATACATGTATTTTGAATTACGAGCGTATATATGTACATATAAGTATTGCCAACATAGTTAGGCCATGCCAAATTTGAATTTTATTAACGGTCATATTAAGTTTAACAAACCTAGATTCACAAAAACACACAAACCATAAAAGAAAACACATGTCCATTCTAGCTAGTATTCACACAAATAAGTACTTGGTTGTACATTAATGTTTATGACATTTGTGTGATTAAAGTAATTCCACAAAAAAAGTACAAGTTGTACAACATACACACTTAAATTTTCATTAATCAAATACACAGAAACAAGGAATTATCAGTATTTTCTGAGAAAATCAGTTATCGAATCCAGGAAAAACAGAATTATTTAAGAAAATTTCATCAACATTTTTTTACTGAGTACTCTAAAACATACGCGCACGCGGACGCTTAAAAATTCCGGTACGTATGACGACATTGTAATGTTTGTATAGATGTTCAAGGGGCGATGGCCGATTGCCTAAATAAATTGTTTCAGATTATGTTAAAACAAATGTTAATGTTATTACAGATGATAAAAGATCAGATAATGATACAAATGATGACACTGATACAGATGATGGATATGTTAAACCTAAACATATCAATCCTAAAGGTAATAACATTTATAGTGCTTTACGCAAGATTGCTATAACTTTTCAGTTGTTTAGCCACAGGATCAGTGCTTTTACTCACTGTCTTGTCTGAATTCATAACCCTTTGATTTGTAGTCAGAAGCGCTTCCGACTGAGATAATCTGACAGTTATAAATATTAAGGGTAATGATAAACTGATAAGTTTAATGTGATTATAACTAATAAAGCAACTGAATTAGAGCATTTTTGGGGCAGTTTTGACAGTTACGTCAAGTCGCTAATTTTGTTTGCTACCACGCTTGTAAGACTTGCTAACCCTGGGTGTATATGATTAATTCGAAAATTAGCTTTTCTCGAAATTTAGTTAAAAGGTATGCTCATAAGTAAAACCCGAAAATGTTAATGACTTGTTTAGAATGTCTAAAAGTTTAGATATCGCCATGGAATATTAGCAAGTAAGATATTTTTCTGTAGCTTATTTAAATACCTTTACAACATATATTGATGGACATGTATTAAATAACATCAAGTTAACATCTATACGTATATGAAAGGTCAATCTAAAAGATAAAAGAACACTAGACTTGCGTTTTCTTGCAAAAAAACTCGTACAGGTTGCAAAATATATAAGAGCTCTTGGAGTACCCACAGTTTATACTTACAGACCTATCTTTGCCGCCCGATCCACTTCTGTTGTATATATAACCTCTAAATATGTAGTTTCAGGAAATAAAATACCAACTACTTCTACAACTGTATCTAAGGACGTTGTAACATCTGGTTATTTTGATCCTCAAGAAGTTTTAAATAATATGAAACAATCAACTGTAAATGAACAAACAGAAGTTAAAACAAGTAAGTATGAATTGATTCTAAAACTATTTCAATAATAGCAGCAGTAAAAGCGAGGACGTTTCACTCAGCTAAAAAAGCAAAGATGAATTGGTATCATTATCAATTTTTTTATCAATTAAGTGTTTGTGATTTACTATGCAAGAAGTAGTTTTATTTTTGTAGAAAGTTATCTACCTACAAGCATCATACTGATTACGTTTTATTTATTATATCACTTTTCTGCCATTTAATCACAAATTATAACTGATTTTGTTTATATTGTCTACTGGAGCAAATATAAGCAACTTATTACTACGCTGTATACTCTCCTACCATTGTATAATCACAGAGTGCCACTATAAAACAAAAACATGATGCAAGGCATCAAAGAGCGCAAAATTTCAGGACATAAAGGACTGCTTATGCCTGTGGTCCTCTATTAGTGAGAGATTAAAACAAATGAAACTAGCGTCTTTGACTAATAAATATCAAAGTTCTTATTAGGCGATGACGTAAGTAGAGTAATATACACTTGAAAAACAAGAAAAGGTTGTTGCAAAGCATCAAAGACCATCGGATAGTGGTAACATTATCCTTATTCGTACATAATTGTCAAAATGTATTACTTATAGATCAAACAACAGTTGACTCCAAACGTGAATCAGAATGTAATTCAATCAAATCAGAAGGCAGTGGAAAGAAACAACGAGCTGGAATGTATCATAATGTTGAAATAAACAGGAGTAACTCGGGTAACAATCATATATATAGCACAAGGTGTAAATGTCACGTGAACAAATGTTAACACTCCAAGTTAAACGCATGAAGTTCCGCTATAAAAACCACTTTAGTAATTTCAAAACCATATAATTGTTTACTTCTTTTAAGTTCTATTTGCTTAGATTATGGAAAAGGTTCCTATATTAAGACCATTTCACTATAAAGATCATCAATTTTGATGATTCTAATAATTGGACTTTACAGTTAAGTCGTAATAACTTAAAGCTATAGATTTAAACTCGTGACGGGCATAAATCCAGAACTGATAGACATGCCACAGAAATTTGAGAATTTTGTATAGATCTTGCATTCTTGCATTGTAAAGTTGCAGTTCTTGGTGTGTTTTAAAAGTTTCCTTTGTCTTTTTAGCAAAATATAAATAAATATTTTGTCTAACAATATATCATAAGAATACAACTTCATTAAAGATACTAGTTAACAGAATCGGTTAAGATTTTTCTGTATTTTCAAAATACTATTAAACGTATGTGATTGTGTTAAAAAATTATTCTTAATATTTTAGGACAAACTGACCTATAGATTGCTAAAAATATACAATAAAAGTCACACAAATGCACTAAAATTGTGCATAACGTGACATACGGGGTAGATATTATTACTTGAAACGCCTTTATTCGTATGCACTAAAATTGTCATTATCAAAACACTATTTTCCTGCTTCAAGAAAAATTTCAATACAATTTAGATAGTTTCAGAAAAAGTTATAATTTTAGTTGACATCTGTGAATGAGTACCTTTAATATACTTCATACCCTTTTTATTTAATCTCATTTCTGTTATTATTAGATAAACCAGTTGTCATGGGAACCAGTCAACCACACTCACAAGAAGCCTACACCAATGTATCTACGTCAAACATAACAACAGAACATCCACGTACCAAACATAATTATGAAGAACTACAGTTTGGTTCCAGTCCTATATATATGGAGATGGACGAAAAGTTTGAGTTTAATGGTGCGAGTAAATGATTTCGTACATAACATTGGGAAACTTGTAATAAAACATATTTATTTTTTCAGAATGCATTTAATAATTCACATAGGCGGATCTAGCGGGGGGGGGGGGGGTTCACGGGGGTCCGGACCCCCTCTAGAATTTCCAAAATGTACCTGTCCATTAGTGTATTTCTTGACTGTAAGTCAATTTTAAGTAGCATGAAGCAATTTTCCTCGGTGCTTAACACAGATTTAATGGTTATTAGTTTGTATCATAAATATTTTGCATTATTCTGCAAAATGTGTATAATGTGGTTGTGGTGCGAAAGTTTGGACACCCCCCTAGAAAAAGTTCTGACCCCACCTAGAAAAAGTTCTGACCCCCTGGAAAAAATCCTGGATCCGCCCCTTATTCAAAATATATAATTGACAATAGTTGAAACATTGGAAACAGTCAGTAATTGAATTGGAACGACAGAATAATTCTTACGAAGTTTTTCTCCATAAACTTTTTGAAAATATAATATATACTCAATCTTGCTCAACAAGTAACTTGTTGTTCATTTATAAAATTCTTGAAAACACTTTCGTTATGTCTCCAGGGTAGTATAGTTAAACCGTAATATTGTTAGATTTTCAAAAAAATTAGATGATGTGTTACGTGTATGAGAGTGATATTTTTATCGTAATAAGAACAGAACAGAACAGAACATAGCTTTATTTAACTTAAATCGTCGTACAAGTGGGAGAAGGTTCAGTGAAAAATCAGCTTGGGCAAATTGAAAGATTTTTGTAAATAAACTGCATATATAGTGAATTAGTTGTTTATCTATGTAGACAAAAATGCTCACGAACATCGTGTGTATATACATTTATATTTTATGAATTTAGTTCTATGTTGTTAATTTATTGTATTATTTTGTAACTACTGTCATTCCGGATTTGTGACCTTTTTGCGTTCCTAATGTATCCCAAGACGTTGTATAAACGCAATATGCCTCGTAGGATCGAGTTGGAAACGCATCAATGTGCTATGGAAACCATGGAACGCCAAAAGACAAGTAGTCATAGCGACTACTTTCAACATGCAAAAACATTAGACGATACTAGGTGTTCTCAGTGCGTTCTGGATTGAAATGCTTTAAAGACGCTATATTATTAGTTTTTATAGTGTGAATCCCAAGAACGTCTGATACAGTATGGAGCACAGACATTGTAATTAACCACTGCGACTTAACGGCAGACCTTTGGCGTAACTCCTTATGTCTGATCGTTCTTTACATCACTATGACTGATCCAGGGTGTCTTGAAAGCGTCTGGTCGCAATGGATTATTTATGGTTACCATATCATTATGTGATAGAATTGTGGAACTGACACATCGCAAGAACCTACTTAAGACTCAGCTGCATCTTCACATGCGAACAACATGAAAGGAACGCCATTTTTGACGCCTGGCTGAAATAAACAATTGTGTCACAAAGCAGTGTCAGTGTGTTTCAACGAATTTGGTGTTTTCTTAACAAAATACCAGTAGTGATCACCAAAAGAACGCCATGTGGATGATGACAGATTAATGTATATTTGTTTACTTTGATGTTGTTTCATTTATTCAATACGCATATGTTGATAACATTCATAGCTTCATTATGTTTGTAAATATTTGTTATAGACCATGATAAAATTATGCACCCGTACGGTTCCGAGAGTACAGAGTATTTAAATACAGAATTTATTGTTGATATTTTGTTATATCCTTTTAAATTGTAAGAAATAAGTTGAATTTGTTCTTGTAAATAAATTGCTATATGAGATTCAAGTTTGTCTGTACAAGTTTGTTGTTGTCTGTTTTATATCTGTTAATGAATGATATATTTGTTCTCTTTTATTTTTTCTGGCGTCCATTCGGAACTACCTCGGCGATCTTCTACGCAGATAAACCTCGGATATCATAAGGTGAAAAAATAGATCTAGAAATTTTGGTTTCTGTGGTAATATAGTCTGAACTACACAGAAGTACGACGTGCGAGACATTGTACTAATAAAATGATGTGATAAAGCGTGTAAAAATGGCATTATTAAATGTTGACATGAAAAAATGACAGTCGCCGGACCTTATAACCTGGTTGTATTCCTACTACGTCTGATTTCCGAGGTGTATCTTCGTAGATGATCGTCGATGTTGTTCCGAATGGGCGTCTTGATGATCACATGACCTCATGTATGATACGTCATAAGAATTAGAAACGAAAGATGAAACGCAGGGTGATATTTCATGAAGACAGTGTTTTTGTATTCTTTTAAATGATGTTACAACCAATTTTGTGATAAAAACCCGAAATGTAATACACGTATTTATTACAAAACGGGTTATTACAAAAGGTGTTTAACTCGACAACCAGTTTTGTTATAAAAATACGAAATGTAATAAAATGTCTGGTTATATCAATTTCAACATAAAATGTAGTTTGAACTTGAAAATCATTATTGTAGAAAAAAAATGGTTTTTAACTAGCAATGTTATATGTCAAAATAGACAAATTAGTAAATGTCTCAAATGTTTAAATTTGACATTCATGCAGGTTAGAGAATTGTAAAATTTCGACAGCGATAATGACAGCATCAAAAATTTACTTAAGTTTTACATAAGCAACTCATAAGAACACAAAAACTCGAAACCACAACATCAAATCAAAACAATTCATAACAACAAAAGTAACAGCGACTCAAACATAATAAAGCATCATTACTTACCTTCAAAACAACAATTACAACTCAAAACAACAGCAACAACGACTAAAACAAAAACATCATTAACTCAAAACAACAGCGAGACAACCAACAGCATCTATAATGAAAAACAACAACTCAAAACAATTCCAACAACTAAAACAACATAAAACTACTTTACTAAACAGCAACAATACATCAAAACAGCAGCAAAACAACTCAAAACTACAGAAAACAACAACACTCACAAAAACAACAGTTTTTAACAACAACTTAAAACTACGCCACCAACAACTAAAAAGACTGGATTTACAACTAAAAACAACATGTACAAAAACCTAACAACAACAACTCAAAACAACAACAATTGCTTAAAACAACATCAACAACTAATATCAACATAAAAAAACAACTAAAAACAACAGCGACAACAAAGCAGCAATTACAACTCAAAACATCAGCAAGCAACAACACACACAGCAACGACAGCTTAAAACAACATCAACAGCTAGAACATCAAAAACTACTAAAAGCAAAAGCAACAACTGTTACTCTTAACATCAGCAGCAATACAATTCAAAACAAAAGCAAGCAACACAGAAAAAAGCAACAGCTTAAAACAATGCATTTCAAAACATCACAAACAACAACTAAAGCAGCGAATCAACAACTAAAACACTAATCAAAAGTCAAAACAACGACTCGAAACAACAGCTTCAATAACAACTAAAACAACAACGATACTTAAAACAAACTCAACAACATCAACTAAAACAACAACAACAGCAATTGAAAACAACATCTCCAGCAATGTGGAACAACAGCTCTACAACTACAACAAAAACTCAAAACAACAAAAACTTTAAAAACAACAAGTTCATCTAAAACAACAACAACAACGCAAAACAACTAACATAAACAATATCAACGCGAGCTATTTCTAACACCCTAATCATGATAAACATCATAAGTTGGACAAAAAGTTATCATTAAAAAAGCAACAACATGATTGTCCTTGAGATGTTTGCTGTCCAATTACATGTTTTAAGTTTTTGTTGCTGCTTTGAAATGAGTATCTGAGTTTGTTATAGCGGATTGTAATTCTGTACTCTCTTGTGACGACCCCCTTCAAATTTCGTCTCCGAAAACAAACCCTTACACTGCAAGGATCGTCTAGGCCACAACAAATTGATCATATGTTCTATGGATTCGCTCGCACCTTAATTTTGACAGTTTTTACAAAAAAATATTTTTATTTCCTCGCTCGCTCATAAAAATTTTGTCAAATCGCTATATAAAGCAAGTGAATAAAGACTTTTTTTCTATTTTTTTCTTCGCTCGCCCCATTTTTTTCCAGAAAAATCCGAAGAACACATGATCAACTTGCTGTGGCCCTAGGGTTTAATGTTCATAGCACTGCATTGGAAACTTGAAAAATCTAGATTACTGTTTCTGTTTACGACAAGTGTTAGTCGTCGTTATTAAATTGACAAATACGTGTATATGTCTGTCGGTAAATAATGTGAATCTGAGCACTTTCAGGTTCATTCAAGAGATAAAATTTAATCCCGAAGTATGCTAAATATCTCTGACCATTATCTGCCAAAATAGTGTTTTAGTTGTCAACAATGCAAATTTTAGCATTCCGTGCTCAGAAAATACATAAAATGTGTGTCATATACAATATAATGTTATTATGTTTTTGGTGCGGGTGCTGTCGACATACATAAAATACTAGGGGTGTAACGGTTAACCGATGTACCGGTTAATATTGCAATACGTATTCTTACGGTTTTTAACCGGTTCGATTTTCCTTGAACCGGTTTTTGAAGTTATATGTCGTACTGTTTGTTTTTATCATAATCTGAAAGTTAAATGTTTAAAACAATGCAAAAATGTATTGAATGCTTGAAATAATCCTACTATGCTTTAAAAGGTTAAACATTTAGTCAAATGAGAGAAAAATGTTTTCGAAATTCGTTTAAAAAACAAGCATTTTTCAAACATATAGACCATTTTACACTAGTAATTCAACAATTGAATAAGAGAGCGTTTGAAGTACCCATATGCGTGTTATGCTGATCCAATTAGAACGAGGTACATGCATTAATTCAGGATTTGCATGTCTAAGCAAAAAACCGGTACGTATTGCAATATATTGCAATACGGGTTTTGCATATTGCAATATATTGCAATACGGGTTTTACCGTATTGTTACACCCCTATAAAATACATCGTAATTTCGAAAGGTTTACATGCACATTGTCCGTTTTTTCTAAGGAAGATAACTCGTGTGATCACTACGCTATAGATTCTTTGGTAACCTCCCCTGTTTTTAATACCTCTGTATTTCAGTGAACATAATAAATGTACGTAAATCTTGGTCGAATTTATCTTAATATTAAATAAGACAGACATCATATACGTATTCTGTGGTTTAAAATATGAAATAAATATAAAGTATGATGAAAATGGGACCATTGTCTCATGTCAAAGTGTTCAAACTATACAAATTGTATATTGGATATTCATGAAATTGGATATTTGGCCATTTTGTGCAAGCTAGATAGTAATTAAAGGTTGTCTGTTAAAGTTAGTAACGAATTCTCCTTTTATGTCAAAGTGCTGGTAGATACTAGTTACAAGTTCGCCACATACGTGGTGCATTGGTTCAGATCGGATTTTGAATTTCACTCGTAATTTCCTGTAGCGTCAGCTTCAAACCCTTCCATTTTAATATACCTTTTTAAATTTATAGATTGTCTTTCACAGAGGAAGAATGTGTCGGCATTTTGTGAAAAAGAAAGCAAGTACAGATAAAAACACTTTCCAGTAAAGTTTGTTTGGTGACTCGGTCTCGCACGACTGAAACAATAAAGAGTGTTGATAAGCGGCCTACAATTCAATAAAGCCAGTATAAAGATTTCGCTCTTGAACAGTACTGTGTTTTTTTCTTCTTTTTTAAATCAACATTAAACCTCTTCATATACTTTGTCAAAGAATTTGAAAGCATTGGTCATACAGTGGAGTTCAGATGTAGGACGATAACTTTATGCTTACAACATAAATTTAAAAAAGAAGACCTTTGAATTGTTTGAACTCGTTATTGATAACTTTTTAATAACCAATATTAGGCTCCAAGCTTTCACAACAATTATGTGATTTAGATTCAAACACATTCAAAACATATGATATAAATGATTAATTTGTAAAGAGCCGTTTTTACAAACAATTATTTTTCAATCTGCGCTACAAAGTGATAAAAATCGGAACCTAAAACTCACTAAAACATTAAGTTGTTTTCGCAATGAAAAACGATTAAAATATTAAAATAACATCAATGATAAATTATAAATGTAATTTATTGCTTTCTAAAATGAATGACTTACATCTCACGTTAACGCTATGCTTGAAAATCCGTACTTTAATAAATGAATACGACCCATAAATTTTAACAGATGAAGAAAAAATCGGAATTCAAATTTTAAGAGATTTAGAAATCTTAATTCATTTTTAATGATGTCTTTTAAATAAAAAGTCATGTTTTGTGTGCCATATAGATCTATGACAATGTACATTGACAGAAATAAAGATAACCTTTGTAAAGATCTCATGCCGTATTTATAGAACGCACATTAAAACATTATTTATTATGCTGTTTGTTCCATTCAAAAAACTCGTTTACGTAAACAAGTTTTTAATACCTGTCTATTATAAAAAGTTGTTTGTTAAATTGTTTTGGCAATTTTTACCATTTGACAAATTCGTTTTCAAATTCTTAAGTATTTATAGGACCATTTTCTACGCTTTATAAAATGACTAGAACATCTTTACAAATATTTTGATTATCGGTACAACTTAAGGTATTTTATGATGTTTCATTCATGGCCACATTTTAAGATTACACACACATTAACATGCATTCTTTAAGTTGTCATGTTTTTAAACCCTGTATTCCAGCAATTTTCCAGTTATATTTCAACGGCCTGTCGTCTTACTTATGTTCCATAAACAAACCTAGATCCGTGGATTCACGCTTTAAAGTCTAGAATTATGTTTTCATCTTTGCCATTGGCTGACAACTGCTCCCACTAGATGCAGAGGTATGTGTAAAAATGGAATAAGAAAATATTTCATGACTAAACTCAATGAAGGTACTTAGGTCCCGCCCGGTAATCAAACCCACACCCACTGGTTTGTAGTCGGACACGCTATTGGTTAAGATGACAGGGCTGGTGTGAACTCATGGACAAGTGATTTTTTAATAAACGCTAATTTGATGCAATCATGAGCTGAACAAAAGAATGTTCCTATCGAATAGCGGGTAGTCCTACCCTTACACAGTGTATATGTCTCTATCATACTTAACCATGCCACGATAGCCACTATAGGCTTCAACAACATCCTCAGCTTCGTAGTTCCCTACTGTCAATCTTCGTCATTCCTTCTTCCCTACTGCTACTCTCCTTTGCATCCCTTAAAAGTTTCACGCGTTTACTTCATAGTATATTTAGTGAACTGCAAAGGGAGAACGTATCCCTCTGCTAAAAGACAGTGGAACCAGCTGCCTGACCACCTAGCAACAGCTCACAGTCTTGGTGTCTTAAAGTAGGATTTGAGTCAGTTGTAGACTGCAACAACACTGTAACAATTCATAGTTTTACAAGAGATAACAGTTTTGCGCCTCACCACGAGTTTCATCTCTGATCACCTGTACGACAATGCCCCAGTGAGGGATTTTGTATGGTATAGTAAGAAGAATCAATTAAGTTCATCGGCTTCTATCCTTTGTTACAATCATTGTTGACAAATATTTCTTATCATGCTTATGTACATAGCAATTTTCTGACTAAACACAGTGACACAGTAGTGTATTAAGTCAGCGACTTTTAGATAATACATGTATCAATAAAAATTTGTTTACAAGTAAATATATATCAGCGTAAACATCTGGGTATCGACTTACGAAAAGTAAGGACAGATTGACTCTGTGGTCGTTGACTTCTTTCATTCGGAACTCCTCGCCCATTCACCACCATTTCAATGAATGGTCGAGGTGTTCCGAATGTGACTTTTTCCTCTTATCAGATATTTCATATTGAAACTTCTGATAAAATTCAATAAGATAAATATACGGTAGGATCATCGATAGAACATGAAAATTGAAACTATAATAAATTCGATTAGTCAAATTGTCAAGTCTTTGTGTTTGAGGTTATTGACTCATGATTAATTTCCTGAGATTGCGGTACATTTCATACTGTTGTTATTAAAGATGACATAGTAATATAACATTTTATATGGAATTGTTACTTTGTTAAATTCTTTGTCTGTTTTGTTGATTGTTTGTTAAATTTATTACATAGTCAAGTTGAACGTCCCTTTGGCAATAACATTTATGGAGAGCGGATGCCATCGTGCGAGTTCTTTTTTTACTGGCTTAAACGCCGTGTCAACCCAATTTATGTTTAGAGTTCTGTCAAAATTTTAAGATTTTAAATTGCTAAAATGTTGTTCAGGTGCAAAAACTTAAAAATCACTGACATCTCTCTTCAACACGCCTCTTCGTGTTTTAATGATTTCAGTTCAAACACTCCTGCTATTAATTAAATCTTCAGGGTAAGAGGTTCCCAAGGTTGAGTTCTAACCCCTGGTTTTATTGAGTAGGTAATCAAACATGAAGAGTATGTTAAAAGAGAGGACAGTGCGAATAAGGAACTCTCTAAGTACTGTTTTTTCTACACCAGTCATACTTTAAGAGCACTTGTTATAACAGCCCAAATAATTTATGGTAAGGCTCTGGAATAGAGAAGTTCTTAGCATTAAATGTAAAAAATTGGTATCATTGATTAAGAGATCAAACATGAATTAGGGACTTAAGTCAGTTATCTTTCCCTAATAAAATCTGAAACAGTCCAATTGGTAAGTAGGTCCTTAATGATAACAATTTTTTCATCAAATACCTTTCTTGTTAATGAAGATATTAACAGAAGTGATAGTTAAGAAGATAGTTCATTACCATTAAAATACTTAGCTTGAATTCAAAAAATTTAAATGATGAATTTTGGCAAACTGACATTGAAAAGTAAAGGGTAAAATCCAAGTAATCCAACTAGGACCGACCTATTTGAAGAGTATACAAGGGGAAATAACTGATTAAGGTCTCTTATTACATTGCTTGTTTCTATGTTGGATGATAGTTAGAATAAAATTCAGCCTGTTTGTGAGTTTAGCCATTCTTCTGATACATTTCTTTTATTTCATAGCACTCGAGGACTTTCCATAAGGAACCGACCATGATTAGACTGTATTGCCTAATTTTAGTAGTCTAAGTTTAGTATAATAAAGATCTGTTGCAACCGGGAATCGAACTCGTATTGACGGATTAAGCTAAGTCCATGCATAATATGTGTATTAGAAGAGAGAATATAAGCCTCGTAATTTTGACGTTCGTATAAGGAATTACTTACATTTATTTATATTTAGAGGTTTGTTAAACCACTTATGTCACAAAACGTATACGCGGTGACATATGCGGTCCGAATATGTCACACGAGTGATATCTTCGGTCGAATATTTCACAACCTTCAGCCGAATATGGGACATGTAATGTGACATATTCGTTTGGAATTCGTTTTTCTACGCTCATCAAAACGAATTTGTCACGAGTCAAATATGTCTAAAAAATGATAACAACAACGTATTTGTCACATGAGTATATAAATAGAAGTAAAACACAGAGAATGAAGCAGAAAAAAAATCATTAAGTGTTAACCCACGACGAAAACCTAGCTTGGTGGAGTTATTGTGTTATTTATTAAATTAATAAAACACATCCTAATGTTGTTTATTTTACTTAAAACCCCGAAAGTTCTCGTCTATCGTAAAATCTCGATTAATCGCCCGGGGCGTAACATGTTTTTAAAATAGGGGGCGTCTATAAGAATGTAAAAAATCCAAACATGGCCGTTTAAAGAAGTAAATGTAAATAGGGAAAATATTAGATTAAATACGGTATGGCAATTGTTCTCGGTATTACCTGATTACATCCATGTCTGAATATTTAAATCAGCGGGGTAGATGTGTGCGCCATTGACATGGGAATTAAAGAAATAAAATTCACATTTATATATATATATTCATTAAGTAAATGATGTTATAATCTATATACACCCCCTCCCGAGGCCACCCAAGTCCCCCCAGGATTAACATTCCCAAGGATCTGCCCCGCTTTCTTGGGCCGCCCTTCGCCCCCAAGGGCCGCCCCACGGCCGTTCCCAAGGACCTTTCCCCTTGGGCCTACCCCAAGGGCCTTCTCCCAAGGACCGTCCCCAAAGGACCTTCCCCCAAAGGCCGTCCCTAAAGGGCTGTCTCCCAAAGCCCACCCCAAAAGACCTTCCCTTTGAGAGTTGACCCCCGGGCCGTTCCCCATGGCCATCACCCAGAGCCATCTCCTAGAGTCAACCCAAGGTATCACCTTCTTCCAGGGATTTGTAATTTTCCCCTAGAAATAGGGGAAAAGTATCTTTCCCCCATTGTTCCACACAGGGAACAAGTGATCCTCAGTCCTTTCAGGAACAGAGCTGAGGAGCTCAGGGGTGAGGAACTCCCCCAGCAAGTTTTTTTCCCACCCAGGGCAACGGGTATTCAACTCGTGAGAGCCGAACACAAAACATCGCTTTAACTCCGTAGAAAACAGTGTTAAAACGGTTCAAAAAGCAAATCCCTATCCAAAGGGAAACTACTCTTCCAAAAATTGTCCCTAATAGGGACTGGGTAGTCAAACACATAAAATCGTGCCTCAATACCGGAACCAAAGCACTTGGGTTAAAAGCAATTTTATTTAACATTGGTTTTTGAATATTTTTCCTATAGATTGTGCTGAACATCATTTTAAAACAAAAAATGAATTATTTCAGTTTATTTAAGCCATCTTAGCTAATAAGTAAAATCAAATATACTGACTTATTCAGGATAATTTCACGAGCATGCACGACCACTATGAATTTGATTTTTGTAACACCATTTAAGTACATAGCGATGCATCATCAAACTAGATATATCAATTAAATATAGCATCTTGACTGGAGATACCCAACAGTATGCTCAATAGTACTTCGCCATTACAAAATTGATTTATATTTTATGTTTTTAATAACAAATAAAGGCTGTAAATGGTTCCAAGTCTTCTACTTACATTTCAAACGCCCGTAAAACACTAAGTAATCGAAGCGCTGAAGGCACTGAATTTGTTCGAGATTGAAAAGTGAAATTAGATGTCGGGCTCCAACACCGCTTGTACACAAAGAATAGTTCAGAGATACTAGTTTAATAGGTAGAACAGCATCTATCCGGTTCAAAACACTTTCATGAACTTGTTTTTATGGTTTTCCTTTATCACAGCGGTACAATGTATCAAATAAACATGTTGACCCATACCCTTGAGGCCTTGACCCAACCGACCTATAATAATGACGGCATTGTTAATTCCCTTTAATTGGATGCAAAAACTCAAATTTGTTTACTTACAAAGTATCAGTACTTCTTACATAGGACTTAGCAATTGTTGAAAATACTTCGTCAAACACTTCAAAGTAGGCTTCTACGTAGGATATATTATTGTATATGTTCTCCACTTTCTTTAACAAACATCGCATCGTGTGACATTGTCATAGATTTGTGCTTTGATTGATTGTTTCTCGTTATTTTCATACAAGGATATCATGGGGGACGCCTTCAGTATGTATTCAGAATGAATGAAAATGTAGATCTCTAATTAAAATCAGTCCGCGACGTGGGAGAAGAACTTTATCAATTACAGAATTTTAGACCAGTTTCTTTCTTTCAATTAAACACTATTTAACTTCAGTTTAACGTTAGGAAAGTAAATATGAAATCGTATTCTAAGTGGGGTTAAGATAATCTGACAAAATAAGAATAATGTTTTAATATTAGTTTTTCTGACTTTAGGAGACGCGGTGTAAAGAACGAATTATCACCGGACGTCAATCAAATGGATTTTCTATATAAGTACACTTTGAATGAAAATTTTATTCCATATTTGTACAAAGAAGGGGGACAAAATATTTCATATTATCTCTTCCGTAATTTCAAGGTTGTTTCATAATAGCGGATAAAATTACACAAGTATAAAAAAATCAAACGTACTACTGGACAATATCATGTTCTCTAGTGATACATGAAGTTGACTCTTCGATCGCCATCCGACTTCAGCAATGGTTTTAAAGACATTCATTTAAACTAGATTAAACTAGATTTCTTTTAGTCAGTTTTTGGACACAACGGTGTTACGTGAAAAACTGGTCCATGGTTGCACCATCTATAATGAATATAGGCATACATGTCAGGGGCGGATCCAGGAATTTTTCTAGGTGGGGTGTCCAAACTTTTCTAGAGGGGGATCCAAACTTTCGAACCACAACCATATCGTACACTGTTTTCTGAATAACGCAACATATTAATAATGAAAACTACTTTACCATAAGATCTATGTTAAACACAAAAGCGAGCGAAGCGATCCCGAAAAATTGCTTCTTGCTACTTAAAAATGGCTTACAATTAGAAAATACACTCATGGACGGGTACATTTTTGGAAATTTCAGGGGGGGGGGCCGCTGGATCCGCCCATGCATTTACAGAGATTAAACTAGATTCTATGTTAGTTTTTTAGACACAACGGAATGATGGTTAGTGTATTGAACTTGGCCCTATAAGTGTCACAACTTACATTGACATTTGGGGTTCACGGTATTTATGAATGCTACGGCTATGTACAAAGCCTCGTTGCTGACCTGTGTTAATTTGAGTTTAGTTGTATATTTAGTTGACAAATGAGATGTCTCTTGACTTAAATTGTTTTTTAATGAAGAAGGGTTATGTACGTCCATTCACGTCTGTTTGAAAATTAAATAAACTCCTTTCTGGACGCAGACAACCTTTTTGTATGTTCGGAGACCAAAACTAATTAGATTTAATTTTGACGCAAACATTTTAGGATGGCTTATATTTAACCTGAAGTCAACTCATCCAAAAATAATGTAAGTCTATGGCCATGAATTTAAATATAAGTTTATTATATCAAGGGATTATGTATATCAGGAACTGTTTAAACATGAACCAGCAATTGGACACAACTTGATTCTGGCATTAAACAATAATATAAGGTTAATGTGGTTCGAAAGTTTGAACCCCCCCCCATGAAAGTTCGGACCCCCCCCCTAGAAAAAATCCTGGATCCGCCCCTGACGTCAGTTCAATCGTTTGACATCATGCTTAACATTGTATCTTCTCTCAAACTTCTAAGTCAAATATATTAATTTTGTATAAGTTTAAAAATGTAACTTACTCATTAATGCAAACGTCGTTGCTCTGTTTGCACAGGTAACATGCTTTATTTTGAATTCGGCGATCTGGTTCGATTTCGGGCCGCGGTTTAAATACCCTAACATGCAAATTCGACAATTGTGTCGATTTTCACCTTAATTGGTGTCGGCTCTCTGTGAAAGGACAACCAAGTACTGGTTAAAGAATGTCCTGGATATCTGGTTTGGTGAGAAGGTCGCTATACATAACTTCAGAATGTTGATAAATGCATAAGCTCTAAATTGATTTGTAAACAAACGCACAAATGATTGCTTTATCATAATGTCCAGGGTTCAAAAATCCCATACAAATATTTTTGCAAAATATTGTAGTATGAATAAAATTAAAGGACCACCACTTGAAGATGAAATTTTAACAGTACATGTATGGGGGATTTAAAGCTACTAGTTCACGCATTTTGGACATTTATTCGAGTATCGAAATTATTACAATTAATTTTTCCGCGTCTGTAAATTAGATAACAAAATGAATTCTTAATATTTTCCGACAAATTTATATATAGACTGTGCGAAAAATGAAATAAAAGTCAAATGAAATAAAAGTCACACGAAACGCACTAAAATCATTGATATCATTACTAACGTCGTAGGTTCCATACTTAAATTTACCGTCTTTGGTAGTTATATGTAAATTTGCACTAATATTGTCATCATCGGAACATTGTTCTACTGTTTCCTATCTCCGTTAACAGTTATCCTGTAGAGCATTGTCGTACAGGATCTATACTGTCTCCGTGGAAGGTCACGTCGAGATGAACTTAGTGTCGACTAATCAATGCGTAGCTTTCATATAGACGAAACACTATTAATAACATTTTGATTTCGTAATTTCTATTTTTAGACCAAGGTTTGCATGCAAATTTAACAGCGGTATAATTCACAGTCTGCGATTGGACGGCTCATTTCGAATTGCGTGACGTAGTCGATGTAAACAAGTTACGTATCATAACAATTTCGTCATGAATATTATGATGAGAAAAGGTCACCTAAATGTGACCTTCGTTTGGAAAAGGCCAGATCTAAATTAGCGAGTAGGCGAGCGGAAAATTTTAGATCGGGTTTTAATCAGATTGTACAGTTTCCAAATTGCAGAATTTTAGTAAAATTGAGATATGTGAACGAGTAGCTTTAATTTCTTGTACAGAAACTAGTTCAATGTATGACTCTTTCATTAACCTTAAGTAACTTACCTCTATTAGACGATGGCAAGGTTAACTCTCAAAAGGAAGAGATTATGTGTAGTAAGAATAGCATGAAAATACACTCATTGCTGGACATATCATTGACCATTCATGGCGTTCTGAGTTCAAAAAAGGTTACGAAACTGTCTGTTGAATGGACAGTATCAATATCAATATAGAATTAAACTATTCAGGAAACGAGTCTATTCAAATTATGGCTTAACTATATTCAATTACTGACCCTTGTATTAAAACTAGTCCACTCATTTATACGTGGTTATCATCATAAAGGCACATGATTATATGTTATATAAGGAGTCCATGCTATATATGTATGATAGGTTGAGCCATGGTGATTCTTACATTCTTTAACAACATAATATAAATATTTAAAATAAGCCTAAACTTTCCTTGTTTATAGTGTCCAATAAACAACAGATGTACGTAGAAAACTAAACAAAACAGTTTCTATATTTTGATCGTTTTAGTGCTAAACTCCACTCTTGACCTAATGCTACAGTCCCATAAACATAAAAATAGTCGTGAGTGCACCGTACGGGCGCCGCGCGATCATGCTCCGCAAGGACCCGTACGAACTCATGCGTACTCGTACGTACTGTTACGTTTTTACCAGGATCCATGAAATGAGCCATGGATACACGTATCAGTTTTAAAGTCAAATCGTGAACAAAATTGTGGCCGAGTATGGATTAAACTTACTTATCTTTCAGCTACGGCTCCGTACAGGTGTGGTGTTTTGTGCCATGTGCGTATCGTCGCCTTAATACGCAAGGCTTCCCACGGCCTACGGCTGTCTGCACGTACGGGTCCGCAACAATCCACGATTTTATGGGACTGAGGCATAAGCTCGTTGGCAATACTAAGCTGTTCTAGGTCGCCTAACCACACGAACAGTGAACAACCCTGACTGCTGTTAAGCTCTTTCGTTTATGATACATGTACATGCATTATTTTATATTCCATACGTTACTGTCAGGAAGGTCAATTAGTGCATGCAGAAAACATTCCCAGTCCTAGTTGTCTTTGTGAATGTTTGTGCTTCTTTGTTATAGGAATGGTCCTATTTTTCATTAAGAAAAAAGCATAGACTCCTAGTTGTCTGTGGTAAGGTATTCACTATTGTATGGTTTTATGTGTTATAATTAGATTGACCAACGCAGTCACAAGCCTGTCTTAGATCAGGCATTTCAGAACATTGTATGAAAAATACATAAAAAGTGAAATTATTAAACCACAATATGCCATGTTTCTTTTCATAGCAAAATATCCTTTTATTTAAATACTATTCAAATAAAATAACCCAATATTATTTTATTACAGTTTTATTATGTAAATTAAACTTTCGTCACAATCTAAATTTCAAAAACTGACCAATGTCCAAACGTCCTAAGTACACCCACGCGCCCGTAAATGAATACTTAGTCAGGACTATGAAAATAAAATTACTCTTTGTACCGTAGTAAGTTACAAGTTTATGTCAATATTTTGGTGACCACCGGTGAATTGTCACACATTTTATGCCAAAATAATCTCAAATGAAAGGATAAAAGTCTTACATATTCCGGATGTATGGCTTTTATACGCAACATTCAATTTCACAAATAAAAAGGAATATAAAGTTTAATGGAGGGTATTGCCGCAACCACGTCAAAGAACTGGCATTACTCATATAACCTTTAATGTTTTACTGACTAATTACAAAGACTGACGAATGTGTTAGGTTAGTGAGAAAAAGTTCGTTAAGTCAAATTAAATATTGTAGACGTATCAGTAATCAGTGTTCAAATAATCAAGTAGAATACTAGCGTATATTGAATTACTTAATCACCGAACCCGTTTTGTTTCTTCTATCCGGATTATAAGTCATACCGATAAACAAGGGTCATTTTGGTACCAAATTAGTGCAAATATTATCTAATCACTGATATAAATCTCAGTACAACTCAAGCTTCGTTAACAGATATCCAATGGACCACTGCCATTGGGTATAAAAGAGAGTGTGCGAGGGGAGAATTTGAGATAGGGTTTTAATCAGATTGAGTACAGTTCACTTACAGCGAGTACTAGAGGGGTTAATTGGGGTTGTTGATTGTAATAGGGTTCATTAAGAACAATATCAAATGTGGCTGGCATGGTCCGGATCCACCTCAGACAAAGTTAGCCTTAGGTTGACCACCTATGGACAATACAGTAAAGTTCCTCGTTTATGAGGATCTTAACAGCGATTATTAATTCTTAAGGTCTTAATTGATGAACTTTTTTCTCCTCAAATTAAGAATTAGGGTCTTAAAATTCGTCAAAATCACATTTTTTGCTAAAGTCATCGCGGCCTTTATAATGATATATAACATTACAGCATTTTGTTACCTTGGTTCACCTTACTTGTTTGACAGTTCATTTGAATAATTGCAGCCGCGACAATAGTTTAATAAAAGCCTCTATATGAAAGTGCCAATTATAATTTACACAAACGATGCATAGGACTGGAGGGAGGTACAATCCGGCCGATTTCTTCCGATGGTACCTTTAGCTCGTCTGGTTGCAAATGCATGCGTCATGTGTTTGATTCCCTTAACTGACTACCATGCACGTTATGAATAAAATATGTCGAAAAGCGTTGTGAAACATCAACAATTACACTTTTTGACAACCGGTGTTATAATAATTTTAACCAATAATACCAAAATATCACGTATACCCTTGTACGTGTGCATTATGAATGTCTGAAATGATATTAAGCTAGTATGATATATTTTACGTCATACTTTTAACAAAAGATAATTTTTAATCAGATGGTTTTTCTGATAAAATGCCAAAATGGCGGAAAACAATGGTTTTGAAAAAATATCCTCTCTGCTTTGGTTAACATTAACATCGAAGTTAGCAGCCAAAGTATTGACAGACAAGATAGTCTGCAAACGAATAAAACACACACAAATTTGAGCTTTTATCGCAATCATTCATCTTTAGTGTAATAATAATATCACGACAATTTAGTTCTTACGCATTCACCGGCAGTAATTATAATGTAAAAGGCGCGCGCCATGCAGATCGTTAGACAATATTTACTAACTTTAATACTGTTTTTTGCACGCAAAGAAGGTATTTGGTTCATTTAAGGCTTGTTTACAGAGTCAGTCAAGTATAAGTTTACATAAAGAGTGCAATTCGTACATTAGTTTCAAAAACAAATCAGTAAAAAAATAAGTTCTAAATCGGAAAGAAACATCTAACAGTTAAAGTCTATTGATAAGATTTTTTTAGATCTACAGTCCAATTATTGTCAGTAACTGACCCGACATATAGACCAAAGCATACATAGACACACCCAAAAAGTTTTGACCTTTCTGATCTATACAAGGGTAAGAGTTTCAGTAGCCAGTTCGTCTGTACCTGAACAACACCATTTCAAAAATAGATGTTAAATTTTCAAATGGTGAAAACTCTTGAAATACGCTAAAGCGTTGTTTTGATTCAAGTCAACAAAATAAAGCTAAAATTCTAAATAGACAAGACTTAATGCAGGTAAACTCATTAGGTTCGGACGACAATCTTATGTTAATAAATACGTTGCAAAATGCACTGGGAACAAATGACGTCGTTAGTTTTTAAACAAGCAAGTTCATTCGGAACACCTCGACCATTCATTGAATGAATTCTACTAGTGAATGGTCGAAGAGTTCCGAATGAAAGCAATTAATAAATACTGTTTTACTATGTAAAATCGAATTAAACGCACGAGTCTTCATTAAGTTTTGATCTTAGAATTAGCCAATCGTTTGAAAACTTTATCAACTTTTCTTATGCTGTATTCCAAGATCTTTGAATCTGATTTTAACCTTTTTATCGGGAACATACACTCGTCAGTGACTGACAACTGCTTTACTTTCTACAGCGCAGAGAGTTGAAGAAAATATAATACAGAAAATATGTAAGACCGTATCCACAAAGTGGGGTCCAACAAGAAATCGAACCCTCGATTACTGGATTGGTAGTCAGTTGAGCCACCGACTAATCTTACCAGGTAGGCCTATATTTCTTATATTACTTGTAGTAGATATACAATTAAGGTACCTGAACACTTTTCTCCCAAAAAAGTGAAAGACAATTTGAATGAAATTTTGAAGGTTTGGTGTGTAAAGACTGAAATTTAGCGTAACGTCATTATTTTGACGTCGTGACGTCATATACCATACTTATAGGGGCCGTTCGTTGTGCACGTGCATTTTGCCGCTTAGTATATGACGTCACGACATCAAAATAATGACGTTACGCTAAAATTCAGTCTTCACACACAAAATCTTCAAAATTTCAATCAAATTGGCTAACTTTCACTTTTTTGGGAGGAAAGTGTTCAGGTACCTTAATGGCTATAGATGAGGTACAATTCATTGTCTCCTATGTTTGAAGTGATATAGCTGTTACCTATCGCATTTTATGATTTTACAAATTAGCCCAGATCTAACCCTCTGAACAATCCAAAGTCTACTATAAAACGATTGTACGTTAATCATTGAATATAAAAGTAAGCCTTGTTCAAAAATAATAAATGAATTTCCATATTAAAGTGAATCATTCTAGAACAAATAACAACCTACACGTTTGAATCTTACGGTGGCATACAGGTGACATGGAGATATATTTAAAATTACGTGCGCACGCAATAACGTTTACGTGGCCACGTAATAGCTTTACGTGCGCACGCAGTAGCTTTTACGTGCGCACGCAATAACGTTTACGTGGTCACGCAATAGCTTTACGTGCGCACGTTATAATTGACCAATGGGAGTTGGCGGCCATTTTGTTAGGTGTGCGCACGTGCAGCTATTGCGTGGCCACGTAAACGTTATTGCGTGCGCACGTAAATTTTATTTTTTTCTCCATGTCACCTCTATGCCACCGTAGTATCTACTTAAAACTAATATATTTTTTTTCGTTTGCAAATCAAGTGTTAAAACACTTCAATCTGTGATAGTATTTATGTAATAAAATATGCCATCAATGAAGTGTTTGTTTGAGATAATGAAATCATATTTCACTTTTTTGACGTTTGAGACAGACGATATTGGTTGTATATAAAACCCGTGTACTTTCACACGTAATGGTACCGTGCTTATCCGGAAATCGTCACGTCAATTAGCCTAATCTTTCACGCACCTGTCGTTTTACTGCTTCGCCGTTCGTGATGGTTTCAAAAGATTTTAAGTTATTGGTATAATGAAAGTTTTATTGCAGTAGAGATTTATAAACACGGTGACATTTTTAAACTCCTTAAAGGTCTAAGTACAGCGACAATAAAATGATTATAAATAAGAAACTTTTATTGACACTAAAACCATTGTCTGTTTTAAAATTTGGTCTATTTGTTTTAAGGTATAGTGTCTATTGTCTGCATTAAATTTTAGTACAAACAATCCATTTGGAACACCTCGACCATTCATTGGTACTCCTAGTGAATAGCCGAGGAGTTCCGAAAGTAAAAAGGACCAAGATTCTACTAGTATTGATGATGGACATCACTGTTGCTTGCTCGTTAATGACGTCATCGAAACGCTTTGATCATTTTTAGATGAAAGTTTAATATTTCGTGTTTTCATTTCCTTTGAATTGTCTATGTCAAGGATGGTCGCCTGGTTTTAATTGTTTCATGTCTTCATCAAATATTCATGAAACTTAGAAAAGATGCCACTTTAAAAGTACTAATGTTTTGCGTAACACTATGCTATACATGTACATCGTTATTATTTCCGGGGAATGTGCCAACTGTAGCACAAGAGAGTGCGTGTTTTTGTTTAAAATGTATGTCTGCACCATACCCAGTATTTTCGTGTTGTACGTAGATCATTGTCATTTCTTAATTTTTTCTTATCATCTAACCACATTCTATATCAGCTATCAGCTGTGTCGTGTTAATCAATTTAAAGTTTTTAAATAAAATGCTCTATGTTGCTACTTTCACCTCCCGAAAAAAGCCAATTTAACATAGTCCCGATATTTATTGATGTAGAGAGAGACAATAGCTCTGTATATTCAGGAGTTAATTTAAATATTCATATAAAAGTACGTTGAATGAAATACTATGATGCATTAAATGGAGAAGAGACAACACCGAAAGAAATGCTTTACAAGAAAAACATAAGCGAAAGTAGAGAATATTATAACTAAAAACGAAAAAGGAGAAATAGAAAACTAAAAAATCGTCTTCTTAAAGTATTTCTAATGAGGAGACAAAGTGTGTCATACAAAATACACATATATGTATACATAGGAAATGGCAACAAAAAGATAAGCATACATGTATACATGTAGGGTTGAAAAAACAATTAACTTTGAAAAATGTGGGTAAACAATAAGAAACTCATGAATTCAGTCATTAGGTCAATCTACTTGTTTGTAAATACTTTTAAGATATCGAGGGTTGAGAGCAAAAGGCTCCATGTAATTCATGTCTCAAAATTTCTTTCAGCAGATTTATATTCATTTTAAAAGACGTCATGGAAATCTGTAACCAGTTCCCCGTTCGGCAAATTTGAAATCTGATAGGTGATCCGGAGATTAATGTCTATTGTTTTAAATATTTCAAAGGTTTTCATTTCTTTTCATAATCCAGTGACATAATAGGTTCTTCATATAAAAGGAGTTGAAGGTCCCAAAAAAATACATGTAGTCTTGTACGAGTAATGATAACGAAATGTGTCTATGTCAGAAAATACAGTTAGGTAGATTGTCCGCCATTATCTAATGAAAATAACTGTTGACAGTCGGTGAAAATCTGAATAATCCTGTGTTTTGTGTTTCTGGTAAAACTTTTAAAAATGTAGATAGCACATTGTGGCACCCATCCACATAATAGACTAACTCTTTCTGAATGACTTATTACAAATGTACTCCGATTTGACCACTATGTCATTGTTTTGACCAGGTAAGAAATAAAATTAAAGAAAACTTCTAGTTTATCAGTTTATATGGTAATTTTGATCATTAAATCGCAAACATAAGGGGCTTGGTCTGGACAGTAAACAATTGATGAGCCAAAATATTCAATAAAAATGATTTACAACAGACTGACCGAGTTTGACCACGTGTACATTACTATTAACAACTACATGTGAATTTCTAGTGTCCAGTATATTTTAATTATTTTATACTCTCCTTGAACCTGTGTTTATGTCTAATAATTTAGATAAGTTTAGCCATAAACTACAAAAATAAACATACATGGTTAATTTTAGCAGAGCAATTTGGTCACAAACTTTATTCGGCCATTTGATGATATTTTGACTAAATATTTTATACCGCTGAGGTCAATATTAAAACAAAACTTTGTTGTTATTGTATTTTGACGTCTAAATGCCATGCCAATGTACGTTCAGCAACTTTACTGATATTACCCTTGGTCATCTGGCTACTGATAAATTTTCAATATTTTCAAGTATTCAATTGTAGCTGTGTAAATTTACAAGACTTAGTGTCCTCATTGTCATATACAGGCAAAACCACCTATACTTGCACAAAACACACATGCACGCATGTATTCTCATATGTTTTGATCTGAGTATGAATATTATTCTCAAAGTTCCAACGTTAGGTCCTTGAAGCTTTTAGATTGACAGACATTGTTGAGTTGTTACGAGTAGATATTACCAATTACAAGGTTGTGCACAATCTGACATACTAGTACATGTAGCTGATATTACTTTTAGGATTGAAATTCATCAAATTGTGAATCAAGTTTTAAAACAAATGTTGATACTCATCTTAGTCTTGCTTTATTTGTTTCATTTAGAAAACAATACCAACCAAAAGTTTGGAGACAAAAGAAAATAACTACAATTCTTGAATTATTTTTTGTAGAATTATTTTTTGATACATTTAAGTATGGTTTGTGATAAAATGAAAACAAATTTTATGAATGCAACACTTTATAAAATTCAGCATCTGACATTGTAAAGCCTCCAAAATCATGTTTATTATAATAATTTTCCATAACAAAATTTTATACTATTTTTGTAGTCTCAGTTATAATAATAATGATCATCAAAAACAAAAAATTAATGCAAAACTACAAAGCATTTCAAAATAAACAAATTTTAGCTAAAAGCTATTCAATGGGCCTTCAATCTGAAAATGTCTCCAAACTTTTGGTGGGTACTGTATATGTATCACCCCTTTCATTTACAAAATGCATACTTTAAGTTTACTCGTGAATCATATTGTTAAGACGCAATAAACTTTTAATATTATATTGCACGTATGTAATCTAATAAGCATTTATAAACATTTAGTACTTCATGGATTTCAAAGTTATAAAATGAATTAGTTTTTATATTGACAGAAAACCGATCTTTTCCATTGTTTATGTAGTGCAAAAACGGGACATGAAACTAAATAACAAAACTGTTTGTGCACTGTTCAATAAAATACTGTTACTTCCTTATAAAGTAATAAATGACTTTCAAATTCTAAGATATGTTTATGACATAAAAGGGAAGTAGATTTAAAATTAAGCACGATTAGATTCAAAATATGAAGAGCGGGCGTGGCCGAGCGATTACGACGTTTCCCTGGTAATCATTGGATAGCCAGCTCCGCGTTAGTCATTCTCGTAGCCCAAAGTTCCCCTATACTTTTCTATTGAAAATCGAATATCGACTTGAGATTATGTATGGGCCTAAAAGTTAGACATGGACAAACTCATAACTAGTGTCGAGAATCTTGATAACCTCTGGAAACAAGAATCCGCGTTGGTTCGAATCCCATCAAAAACCTACCCGGTTGTTTCCTTGAGTATGAAACTTTATCCAACTAGCTTAGTACTGGGGGGGGGGGTTCAGGAAACGGACTCGAAAATAATTAATTTATGTTGTAAGAACTTGTTTCATAATCGAGCTAATGGCTCAGCCCCATAAAATCGTGGCTTGTTGCGGACCCGTACGTGCAGACAGTCGTAGCCCGTGGGAAGCCTTGTGTATTAAGGTGACGGTACGCACATGGCACAAATTACCCATCCGTACGGAGCCGTAGCTGAAAGACATGCAAGTTTAATTCATACTCGACCACGATTTAGTTCATGATTTGACTTTTTAACTGATACGTGTATCAACGGCTCATCTTACGGACCCTGGTAAAAACGTAACAGTCCGAACAGGTACGCAAGAGTTCGTACAAGTCCGTGCGGACCTTGTTCTCACGGCGCCCTTACGGTGCCCTCACGGCTATTATTTACGTTAATGAGACTGTACCAATAAAACAAATAGTATAGCTGAGTAATTCCTAATTTGGTGTTCGTGGGCTGATAAATTACGTGACCAAATTGTAAACAAAAACATTCCAACAGAGTAATAACGAAGTGGGTATTTTTTATTGATTGCAACGAGTTGGTGCAGGCAGTAATTAATTTGCTTTACTTAGAAGTGCAAAATATATTCCCGTTATGTGTATTGATCATATACGAGGGTTGTTCAGAAAATACATGAGATTAGATCACTACTCCGATATAAAACATGAAAACAACGAAACAGCATTCGTTCTAAAGGAGATAAACACAAAGGCGGTTGGCTCCATCCCGAACCAAACGACATCGTTTCACTTAGTATAAGTAAATATATATATTTTTGGTACGGGACGGTGCCGACTGCTTTTGAACAGATAATTTGTTGTGTATACATGTATTACAATGTATTTACAGTATATGTAGATCATGCAATCATGATTTATGAATATCTTTATATAATGGTATCGACTACAAAAAATCTCAAAATTCCATTGAAATAAAATTCTCATTAATCAGTAAAGCAATACACTTATTTTTATTTAATACATACTTCTATACGTGTACAGTGTACCTAAAACCCTATTTAAACATTGAACTTTCATAGATTATATTTCATTTCATTATAATACATGATTGGTTCTGTTTTTCAATCCACCCTCAGACAGACAACGAAATGTAGATCCTGTTCGACCTTCAAGTATTGATTTTCATAGATTTCAAAAACATATCAAATTTTGTTCTCATTTCAACAATAGTTTTCTGTGATTCGAACTGTAAATTAAATCAGAGTCATGATCTGGGTCCGTTTGTTGAAAGGTGTAAGTTTTTTTATGAAAAAAAACGACTGACTTAAATACTTTTTCTTCAGATTGTACAGTTTTCTTGAAACGTCATTTTGAATGGTAGTCATGTTCCTTTAGGTAGCGATATTCTTGCGCAATGAGCTCCTAAAGGCAATACAAAGCACCATTTAAGATGCGAATGTCAGTATCAAAGTGACATTGGACATTTTATCTCTTTTTACCTACATATCTCTTACATTGTGTATAATATTAACATTTATAATGGACCCTTATAGTAGAATTAGAGAAGAGGATTCAGGCTTCAGAAATGAGATGTTTCAGAAGACTGCTTGGCATCTCTTACAAAAACCATATAACCAATGAGGAAGTCAAAAACAGAATAAGGCAAACCTAGGTTCATATGAAGATATTTTAACCACCATCAAGAAACACAAACTAAAATGGTTTGGCCATGTAACTAGAAGGTAGAGGCTTGTCAAGACAGTACTCCAAGGGACAGTCAGAGGAGGAAGAAATAGAGGAAGTCAGAAGAAGAGATGGGAAGACAACATCACAGAATGGACAGGATTAAAGTTGAGCGAGATGATCAAACGTGCGAAGGACAAGGATGGGTGGAGAAAATTGGTTGAAAGGTCATCTGTAGCGTCCCAACGGCATCCGCCATAGGGCAGATTAGATGAGATGTTCACTAATCTGATTTATGCAACTGTGTATTTAGTTGATAGGCCTATGCTATAATGTATGTATAGTTCACAATGGTCGAAGATCTTCCGGTTTTCTTTATTGAATGAACTTAAAATCTAGTAAACTTATCAATAATACAGAAATGAACCAATGAAATTCCATATATACCCAAGCAAACAGTATGCTATCTAGCCTAATAGGCAGCAAATAGTATGTCCTTTATCACGAAAACCTGATCAATGTTACACTGATATCTCAGACATATCCATAAATTACATTGTAACCACATCTTTAATTAATTAATCTTGTGTTAATAAAATGTAAATAATTAGGTAAATGACAATAGAAAATGCTATTATTACGTCAGAACATCGATCTGAAGTTAACCATCATAGTACATAGTACACCAAGCACTTAATAAAAGTACAAACTTTCTTGTACTAGTCTAACGTATTGCATGTCATTGGCTCATTAGACTGTGCTAAAACTAGTCCACATCTTTGTAGTACATACTTATATGTAATCATCTCCAAATTAAAAGACCATAAACTAAGCTTGTTTGTGGATAGAAGATCTCCTGTTGTTTCTTTTCTGTTGTTTTTTTACCTCCGCTGTTGGAGATCTTATGGTTTTACAGACTTGACGAGGATTTCATTCTCTTGTTCACATTTATTATTTAAATCAAACAGTTCTATGGTTATTGGTTGAACTATTATCTCACAGACAATTTTTCAGACAACCTGATTATAATCACTTTGGTCAGGGTTAATGCTGAAACGTGGTTTCACAAAATAAAAGAGCCGCCCGGCTAGCTCATTTGGCAGCACACAAGTCTACTGGTCGAGGGGTTGTGGGTTTGATTCCCGAACGGGGCATACTTTCGTGAGGCTTTGTCATGAACTTATTTCTAGGGCCATTCTCCCTCCTGCCAATGTTTTTAATTATGTAGGGCAGTTGTCAGTCACTGACGAAAGTATGTGCTTGGTAGTTAGTTAACAGCTAAATCCAGAGATTTAGCCTTTTCAGGAGGAGAGAGTAGGTTGACTGACCACCGTTATATGACCAATGTGTTGCTACGGCTTTAAACCCAACAAAAACCAAAAAACCAAACTGTAACGCGTCTTTATATCGATTAGTTTATCTTTAGTTCGATACGTGGGTGGCACTTTATTCGGCGGTCGGTTAACATCTACCCATTTTCATGGACTGAAAATTGAATCAGGGTAGCTGGATTCGAGGTACATTGGACTGGTAAACGAACTATGACTTAAAGAACTGAACGCATCATTATCGGTCTTGCTGCAATATCATCGTACTGTTAATAAGATTATCTTCCGGCCTTTAGTATAAAAAGGAAATCCCCATTTTCTTACAAACTTATAGAACATTCAAAAGAAGCTAGTGCGTCTACTACAGACTACCCAAAAAGCCGTTTATCATGTATAATAGTAAGGAGATAATTCCATCTGCTACAGACTACCCAAACAGCCGTTTATTATGTGCAACAGTAAGGAGATAATTCCATCTGCTACAGACTGACCAAACAGCCGTTTATCAAGTGCAACAGTAAGGAGATAATTCCATCTGCTACAGACTGACCAAACAGCCGTTTATCATGTGCAACAGTAAGGAGATAATTCCATCTGCTACAGACTGACCAAACAGCCGTTTATCATGTGCAACAGTAAGGAGATAATTCCATCTGCTACAGACTGACCAAACAGCCGTTTATCATGTGCAATAGTAAGGACATAATTCCATCTGCTACAGACTGACCAAACAGGCGTTTATCATGTGCAATAGTAAGGAGATAATTCCATCTGCTACAGACTACCCAAACAGCCGTTTATCATGTGCAACAGTAAGGAGATAATTCCATCTGCTACAGACTGACCAAACAGCCGTTTATCATGAGCAATAGTAGGACATAATTCCATCTGCTACAGACTGACCAAACAGCCGTTTATCATGAGCAATAGTAGGAGATAATTCCATCTGCTACAGACTGACCAAACAGCCGTTTATCATGAGCAATAGTAGGACATAATTCCATCTGCTACAGACTGATCAAACAGCCGTTTATCATGAGCAACAGTAAGGAGATAATTCAATTTGCTTCAGACTACCCAAGCAGCCGTTTATCATGTGCAATAGTAATGGGACCACGATCGCAATACACGTACAGTCATTCAAAACTATATTATTAACAGTTGTATGGTTTTATTCGTATACGTGAATGATAGATTCAACATTTGTAATATTATAGAGATATGTCCATTGTATTAAATAATAAATCATAAATGCTTTAAATTTATAACAAAAGATAAATCTAATATATAGCATACATAGCATGGACTGTTCAAGTCGGGGTAGTTGTGCACACTACAGTACAGTGAGTGCTAATTGAAATTTTCTGTATTTATAGTATTTATGATAATTTTGTATTGATTAATTTATTTGTATTGGTTTAAGTGAGTTATTCCATTGATAAGAATAGTCGCGAGTTGAATCAGAGTTAGTGATTTCAAGTTTCTGATGAAAGTCTTGATACTGTTTGTTGGTATGTGTTATATACATGTACATGTATTTATGGTTAAGAAGAACATCGTGTCTATTTCAATCCATGCAATTTTTGACGGTTTTTAAATCATAAATGCTTAATTATTGGAAAAAAAGGTTTCTATATTAAGACCATTATGCTACTAAACCTTAGTCAGTTATTTCCTTTTGTATACTCTTCAAATAGGTAGAATCTATTAGTTAGATTACTCGGATTTTACCCTTACTTTTCAATGTCAATTTGCCAAAATTAATCTTAAATAACTTTTTGTAAATCATTTAATTTGTTTGAAATTCAAGCTTAGTATTTTTAGGGTAAAGACCTATCTAATTTCATCATTTCTGTAAATATCTTCATTAACAAGAAAGATATTAGATGAAATAGTTTGTTCTCTTTACTTAAGAATTCATGATAAAATCCGAGGATTCCAACTGTAAGGACCTACTTACCAATTGGATTGCTTCAGATTTTAATCAAGAAAAGATAACTGACTAAAGTCCCTAACTGATATCTGTTATTCATAATCATTACCGTTTTAGGGGGAAAACTTAAACAAAACTTAACTAACACTTCGAGGGGTTCCCGTAAGACTGTAGTAACTTGCTCTTTAATGCAATGCACTTACTACAGTCTTGCGGGCAAACACTAGACTCAAACTTTTTAAACTGCCTCTTTTCTGATAAAAGTCATAGTGCTTATATAAAGCTAAAACACACTCCTAATCAGTCAAGCCGCCCTTGCAATTTGCAGTCCAATTATACAATATACGTCGTTGGCTAATAACCAGCGATAACTATTCACGTTGACCGACTTGATTTCTTAAGGTAAACATAGATTGTAGAAAGATAATGGACTCAAGATTGTAACCATTTATTCTACGGTTTTAAAAAATACGATCATTTCAAGGACAAAATGTTTTGATTAGATTTTTGACCTTTTTGTTTTATAGAAAACATGTTTCAGAATATTACGACTGTAAGTTTACGATTAATTTACGATTACATTGTGAACATGCATTACTGACTATTGGGATTGTCGTAAAAAGTTAACGTCGTAATTTAATCAGAGGTGTTTTTGTTCTGTACATTTGTAATTGGTTTGAAATAAAAACTAGGGTTTAGATTTAAGAATGTGCATGTATTAATATCAGTGTTGAATGGATTGTTTTAAGAGACGGTGTTTCGTTAGTCGGAGTTGTTCTCTCTCGTAATTGACAAATGTTAATTAGTGGAGGTAATTAATAAATATACGTGGAATAAAGCAGGACATATATTTATGATTAATTTGTAGTGACAAAAATCGTGAGGAGATATCATGTATAAAGTGTGACTTTTGATTAGGTCTAAAATATTATTTTATCTTCTTTACATAGTCGGTGAACTGGATAATTCGAATGTGAAATAAAATACTCAATGCTTTCTTTGTAAGTTTTTGACCTCGTGTTTCAAGTCAGGGATATACATTTCATGTTAGATATTAAACGTATTTATTATTGAAGAAAAAAACATAAGTCAGTCTTTGTCAGTGAAGTGTTTGTATTTCTTATATAGAGCGTCCAATAACATGGAATTTTATAATGAGTAAGGCAGACAAAAATTACTTTTTGTGAAAAGTACCGTCGAAGCTTACAATTAAACTCATTTAATGTTTTGTAACATATTTGTTTACTTTAGAAAAAAGAGATTGGAATTTTTACAAATACTTAATGGAAGTTCGAAAAATAACCAAATATCGATAATCAATACATAATTTGTGAAATTTTAAAATTTCAGGTGACCTTAAAAATTGTTCAGTAGCTAAATGCAAGCACTACAGTAGATAAGAGTTAAACATTCAACAAGATAAATAAACGAATTGATTTCAAGCAGTAGGAGTTGACATTAAAGTTCAATCGATTTGTTTTAAAAGTGAACTGTATTGTTTTATTCGTGATCTGTATATTGTTTGATATATACATCAACTATAACAAACTTTATAGTTTCTAGTATTAGCAAAGGTTCACTCGTGTCGGATATATGTGTAAAAACTGTTTCTGTCAAAAAGGTGATCAAAATTAAGAGTTGATATTGTAGTTTTGAGAGACAAATTATGAGTGACGTGCTGCTAGCGACAAAAATGGGTGAAGACCTAAGCGGAAGTACAAATGATAATTTGTTAAGCAATATTCATGGAGACAGGTGTTTGTTGGTTAGAGGCGGTGGATCGGAGCTCTTCCGGTCTGTACTGGAGGACTATGTACATGAGGTGGACAATAAGATCAGTAAATCTGAGTTTAATCGTTATAAGTCTAGACAAATGAACAAAGACAGGAACGATGATGATCACTCTTCATCCAGGAGGTGTGAAAGTTGTCAGTGTGTGATTTCCTTCTGTAAATGTGAACAATATCACGGACGGGAACGCGAATTCGGACACCGAGTGCATTGGGCTGATGAGGTTTGGGATAAGCCATTAAAAACAATTTTTGAAGAGCCAGACGAACCAACTGAACTTTGTTATGAAGATATGATGTGTAGCTCAGACTTTATTCCCAAACCAATTCTGAAACACAAAGCGAACTGTATTGTGATCATTTCGGAATAGCATTCCATAATGCAGTAGTTGTATTAAGAGAGAAATTTTGACGTTTAATCAAAAGTGATATTTTGTTCCACATTTTCCGTGCATCACGTGTAGTGTTGATAGCGTGGAAGTAAAACTGCCATAAAAGGAATGGTGGGCCCATAAATCAAAAGGCCATGGAACAACACGTTCAGAATGGGACAACATGGATCCTATAGTGCGTTTGACAACTTCCAACAGACGGAACAAGACTTATCTGATCTTCTGCTAACGTTTCAATGGGTACATGGCATAGCCAATGTCCATTATTTTCTTTCAGACAGAAAGATCTTTCAAAGTTTTTCAAATCGAGTGATTTTTTGGTCTTGATGGCGTTTGATATCATATATTCTGATATGAAGTGTAAATGTATTGAGATAAATATTATCAGCTTGGGACTTGTATATAAATACAAGACTAACTCCAATTGAGTGTACTTAAAAGCGCATGCGCATAGGTTTTATATTGAAATTCGCATATTCGCGTACCAGTTATATTGTTTTTGCTTTTAAAAGATGAAAGCCAAAACTCTTGTTGAACATTTTTCGAGTGATGTCACTGTGATGAACATTGGGCGAGTTTCCTTCGCATGTCGCTTACTAGCGCTTTGCCTCCTGTTACCCTTAATTTGATATCACATACGTATTCCTTATAGTGTAACAAGGGTACCAGCGCACAAAGCGCTAGCTAGCGATATGCTAAGGAAACTCACCCATAGTTAGGGTGTACAGAAGTGTCACATAAAAAATTGTATCTAGCGGTCATTGACCCAGAGACTCTGATACTCTGATATATCAAATATATCTGATCAGTGTTCGCCATTAAAACTTGATCTTGTGCGTGCACGAGTTACATATAATCTGTAGATTTGTCTATTATCTATAAACTACACAAAACCTAAACTTTGACGGTGAATTTGATATTTCTATTCAAGAGCAAAGTTATTGTAATACGTTTAACATTTTGTGTGTTCAAAGCGATAACTGACATGATATTTTATGTACACTTTAAAAAGTATCAAAATAGTAACAGTTTTACATTGTACTGACTGATATTTAAAGAGTTTTTTTTTGGGGGGGGGGTAAAATTTGTATGTGCAATGTAATACCATTCGGAACTCATCGGCTACGAATAACTTCGGACATATTTAAGCGCCATTTTGAAACTATCGGTGTTGAAGTAAACTGATACACGATCGTTTAGGTGATGAGTGATGTTTCGTTTTTAGTCCGTAAATTTCAAATAACACCAATCAATGATATCGCTGAACAATGTTTGGTTAAACATATAACATAGAAATATGTTTTGACAAAGATCTGTGTATATACTACAAGAACTTTTTCGCATAACCGTTTCGTGCTTAGCCTGTGCTTCGCCTCGCGTAGGTGGTAAAAACCCAAACCGCCAGAGTATACCCCCACGAAACCTTCCGAGATTATTCATTCATGAAATGTCGAGATGTTCCGAAGGGTAATTTCTTCATAAATTCAAACAAGTCGATTATTCTACGCATTTGTACTTAGTATTCAGGGTAACTTAATTATGAATTATGTCTACAGTGCCATATAATGATATATTCTTACATTTGGCACAATTCCTTTAAAAGGAAAAATGTTTAGATTTACCCCACGTTTTATTTATACATGTACTTGTATGCTGGCTAATTTAACTCAGAGCCAGAGGCACGTGTCTCTGTTAGTTTCAGTAAGACTATGCCAGGGTAATTGTTTCGATTTATGTATTGTGGTTGTTTCTTATTGAGGGTAGCCCGCAAGACTGTAGTAACTCGCTTTTTAACGCAATGCACTTACCACAGTCTTGCGGGCAACCCTCGTTATCATCATAGGAGTAATTATTAAATGTTGAATAACAAACCGTCAAAACAAGATTTATTCACTTTAATATCTAGCGAATTAAACTATGGATGTACTTTTATCAATACTCCGTCCAAGGTTACCCTCAAGAGGGATTTGTACATACGTTGTACGTACATCGATATTTTATTAGTTGGTCGCTGAAAACATAGTTTTTTTTCAGGTAGATTTAAGGAATGCTGTCCCTAATGGCATTTTGTTTCATGGTTTTAAGGAATAGGTTGATCAATACAAAGAATAAAGCTTAATTACTCAAATCTGTTTCAATATCATTTCATAATACTTATCTGGTCATTGTCAAATATGCAAAATAAGCCTATTCAGAAATTGTATCTTAATAATACATTAGAGAATCGAAACTTTTCTATTTCTGGATGTTAATAAAAATATTCAGCTACCCACATGCTTATCAATAAGCGCTTGCATGATTCTGATGACAAGATTCTACATAGGACTGATCGTTTTGTTTACAACCTTACGTTTATATCTTTATCAGAACTCACAAAATATAACAACATTTTTTGTTATTAACGGTGACCATCACAATTTCTAGGATAATTTTCTTTACAAGTAAAGTAAAGTTCAGCTCTAAAAACCACTTTGGCTATAACAAAGTCATGTATTTTGACGATTTTAAGTCATAAATGCTTAATTTGAAAAGAAAAATCCATATTTTAAGATCATTCAGCTATACAGACCATTACTTTTGATGGTTCTAATAATGTCCTTTACTGAACTATGTATCATTTTTGCTTTGTGTCAAAGATTTACATGCATAGCCCTGAAGATTTAGGGACATCCTACCTTAAACCGTAGTACATTTGTATTGTGATATTTAAATAAGTTTTCAGGTACTGAAATATTCAAATATTGAGATATGAAATCTCATGAGTTTGTATATATATATATATATATTATATTTGCCATAAATACATAATATTGTGTTCATATTTATATGAATGTATAGAATATGAATGTCATTTTTTGTTAGTTTTACTTTTAGATACATAAATAATCATTAAAATAATTTGGATACACAGAGTTTTGTTATCATTTCTTCATAGAGTACATTTGTTCAATAGATTCTATTTTCTGTTGGAGGCCATATAGAATGATAATTGTTGGATTCTCATTCAGGCATGATGCTCGCTCTGTCTTTATTTACATTAATTCCATGACAAAACTTTGTTTTTAATTTTTAGGCAATCAAATTACCCATTTTAGACATAAAACTGGCTGATAAGTGTCGTTGACAATGTAAAAAGTATACATCTTAGTATACTTCTTAGATATTTCCTTCATGCAAAGATTACCACTGGCACAAGCGTCCATTACTTATGATCATAAAATAATGCGTGCATCCCTATATATAGTTCCCGTGTTTACATGCAAACCACATTTTGTAAAATATTAAATGTATACGGGACCAATTTTTAATTGCGTTTGTTGATAAATATTATTATTAAAGTTAATGTGTGCGTATTAACGAGGACTCTTGTGCCAGTGTTTGATACAAGGCTTTATTGTTTTTAAAATATAAAAAATATAAAAGTGACCATCAGTCTATTTTATTATAAAATTTCTCATATGGAAAACATTTATTATTAGATGAAAATCTAACAATATTTTCTATGGCCTAGAGACAAGGGTTGCTCACAATGTAGAGCAATATCGTCAATTTATCAGTAGATGTACTTTGATACAAAGTTATATTGACAAGAATAAAAGTTGACCTATACAACCTAACTGGGTTATTAGCCTACTTTAAGAGTAATTTTAAGCCTATAGCTTATCCTATTAGATTGGAAAGGTATACTGACCCTGAATTATAATTGAAACTTCAATGAATGAATCATAGGAGAGAATTGTAACTACATGTATTTATTATTTAAATCAAGTGCTGTATATGCTGATTCATACTGAATGTATAAAATGTCTATTGCTGAAGAAAATTAGAATATTTCTTATAAATATTTACTTGGATAAGAAAAAGTGACCTACTTTATTGCTAATAGTGTGGACATACAACTTGATAGAATGTTACAAATCCAAGCAGTGTTACAACCTGTTTTGTAATAAAAAGCCCGAATTGTAATAATTATTACAAAACGGATTATTACAAACATAACAATCCGTTTTGTAATAAAAAAAATCCGAAATGTAATAAAGTGTCTTGTTGTATCATTTTCAATATAAAAAACATGTATAGTTAGACATTTTAAATCATTGGTATAGAAAGTAAATATTGTTAACAAGCAAACGTTAAGCGTCCAAATAGACAAATTAATCACATTTTGCAATGTTTAATTGAAGATATAAACAGGAAGAAGGAATAGTAATATTTTATTACAAAACGGGTAGTAACAAAGCAGGGAAAAATTAAACATCGCCTCGACTGAAATCTAAAATTATAAATTGCCATGATACAAAGAATGTTCTACAGGGAAGTTGTAAGCACTCAAAACATTATTAGATATTTACTTCAAATTTATGAAGATGTAATAGACATTCGAACAAATTTCTCATATGGAAAACAGTTTACTAATTTGTAAAAAGCTTATAATTCACTCCACAGGAGATTGGCACAGCCTAGAGTGCTTCAAAGGCGCTTTACATTTGTATGTATATACATGAATAGCGTCTTTTTTGGATCGGGACCGTATCGGCCACCTTTGATTTACTCTGTAGAATAATGACTTAACTCAATTGATTCAGATAGAATGAGATTTTTACGGCTTTTGGGTCCCGAATGCCTAATATGAGAAGAAAAAGGGTCTTATACTGATCCTTTCGTTAATAACATCGATTTTGATGGTTGACATTGTAAATACATGAACTAATACTATGTATTTCTTGATAAAAAGCATAAATAGCAATTGAAAACTTTACTGTATACCTGCTAAAGTCATGTGACTACAGTTCAATAAATAAGGCAACAACGAAACACAATCTGTTTACATCTAATATAAATAATAATTCGGTCAAAAATTTATATATACAGTACCCACCAAAAGTTTGGAGACATTTTCATTTTTTAGGTCAACTGAATAGTGTTCATCTAAAATTTGATAACTGTTCATTTTGAAATGCTTTTTTTAGTTTTGCTTTAATTTTTGGTTATCATTATAATTATAGCTGAGACTACAAAAATAGCACAAAGGCTATGTTATGGGAAAAAATACAATAGCACGATTTTGGTGGCTTTAGGATGTCAGATGCTGAATTGTCTTATGTGTTGCATTCATGAACTTTGTTTTCATTTTATCTCAAACCATACTTGAATATATTAAAAGTAATTATTCTACAAAAATAATCATCAAAATTCAAGAATTGTAGTGGATTTCTTTTGTCTCCAAACTTTTGGGGGGGTACTGTACATGTATATAGTTCCTTTTCATTGCTTTATTGAGAGCAAACGGATTTTGTATCGTTTTTGATGTACGCCTTTTCACAATTTCTATATATTTTACCGTTTATATCTACAAACAAATTATTCTTCTTTTTCAATCAGGACAATACATCAATCTGCTCAATATGCAGAAAATCAAGATTATACAGGCGCTTACTAGAAAAGTTGCATTTAGGAATGCAACATCTATTGAAATGACAAAGTACGCAGCAAAAACTATCTGTTTAAAGGTTTCTATAACCTTGGAACGTCTTTGAGATATGACTGGTTCTTTAAATATGAAATTACTACCTAATGCAAAACCTATTTCATAAAGTGGACCAGTCATTTCCTCAGTACAAAGAAATGGGAGGGAATGTTTTGCAACGCCATTTTAAAAAACCCTGTACAAACATTACCATGCAATGGCTGTTTTCATTCCCAATGTGCTTTTTACAATTTCCCGGTACTTGTAAATATATGAAATAATACTATTTATTTATTTCTTTATAAAGTCATGCAATGACAAATCAATACTTAAAAAAACTAATAAAGGACGATGCGTTATTTTTGGAATATGTATACGAAAAGGTATCCACCTTGTTTGTTTTGCGGTAAGAGTAAATATTATTCATAAATTCATATTTAGACCCAACTTAGGATACAAAACAATGTACTTTTGCAAATGAAATAACATTTACCTTCGACGGAAATGATTACATTGAGTGTTTGATTATTTTCATAACTTGCTGAAAACACACAGTCTATGAAGAGACACCATGCTGCAAGTGAGAGAGTCTGCACGGGAAGTAGTCTAATAATGAACTGACATTAAGGAGATGCAAGTCGATAAAACGGAAAAGTGCATATCTGGTCTTCTAGATTTCTCCTTTTTTATAAAATACATTTATACTTCTGTATACAGTTAATAGTTAAAGTAAATGTCAATAATGAATTCAAAATTGGCAGGCCAGCTTACAATTCTTTTTTATATTGAGTTTAACTCTGTGCCAACACAATTTAAGTTATTTTACGGAGCCCAGAACACCTTATCTAGCATTTCTTTACCCTTGACTGTAACCACTAACTAGTACTCACATACCCTTCCACAATGCCTGCAACTTCTCAGTACACTTAATAAATGCAGAAAAATTGACATTACATGAAGTGTCAAACTTTCTTGAAAAGGAATAGCCGCCCCGAGTGAGATTTGAACCCGTTCCCCTGTCGGGAAACTAGAATCCAATCCAGCTCATAATTCAACAATAAGTAATGAAGTCAAAGGAGACCAATTATTGTCTCGAACCATTAAAGACATTACATACTTTCATTATGTCCGAAGAATGACTACGCCAACTGCCTTTCAATGCAGTGACATTTAACTGGAGCAAACTTCAGTAATATTCAGTTTCACATGAAAACATATTGATTTAAGTTATAATAATTTTTATTCCTACAAGTTTGTCCTTACACTTGATTATGTTTTAATTGTGGTAAAAAGCACTAGACCTTTAATGAAGTCAAAACATAAATTTATTTATAGTAACAATGTTACCATTTATGGCAACGTCAAAGATGCTATCTTTGAATAAACAATGCTTTAAATAGAAATATTATTGTTTCAATATAATAAGCAGTACAACAAAACATTGTATTGAACAACATTGTTAATATCGATCTATATGATCAGCTACATTCCGAGACTGACATCGTCTTTATAGAATAATACAGTTTTGATTGTTTTAAAACAATACCTTGTCAGTCATAAGTTAGCGATTAAAATCAACTTAGTAATTTTGTGTCTAGTTTCAAGAACGAAGAAGGTCGAAGATACAAGAAAATACTGTTTGATGGAAATCTGTCCAATATATATAGTTTTTAATATTTTAGGTGATTTTCTGTCTCGATATACATGATGTCTTGATAGAGAAATGAGGTCATGGGTTCGAGTACAAGGTTTGATCTACATACAAAGTATATGTAGACAATCTATGGTCATTTGCTATGATTAAGACTTCTGAATATTGTTTTGTAGCTAATTTGCAGAATAGCGGGCAATTTGTTAGATAACATTGACTTTACAAGTCCACGTATAAACCATAATAGAAATACTTGAAAAGGAGTTAATCGCTGGACCTTATAACCTGGTTGTATTCCTACTATCTTCGTAGATGATCGCCGTGGACGTTCCGAATGGCGTATAGCATCGTAAGACCCAACCCATCTTTCATACTTGAAGAGGACGATCCAAAATCAACATTTATACATAAGAATTTCTAGATGAGAATTTCTTATAAAAAACAGTTGATCCCTTTCACGCATGTACTAGCAATAATCTTGTTTTTTTGTGGTACCTAGCAATCTTTACCTTCACAAAGATTCGTGATTGACTAGCTTATAGTAGATATAAAAATAGACATTGCGTAGGAACTTGAACCGGAACTTAGTGTTCAATTGAATCCATTAAAATAATTATATTCTGTACTTTTCTCGATATAAATAGTACCACAATAGATCAAAAACACTTGTTTAATAGTTGTTAATTGATTTATATATCCATTATGTCGCCCATACAAAGACTATTTACGTCGAACAACAAGATTCGTGCTATCGTTACGTTGATGAGACTAATATAATCGGAAGTACGGTAGAACTGCTATTCAAAAGCCGCTTTTAGCCCATATATAACACCATTGTTTTCGATCGATGTCTGGTGTATGATTTGCCATAATATGATTTTGGGTAATGAATGCGGTGGGTGTATTTGAGACTGTTTTATTGAGATGTTTTTTATTTTGAGATGAATGGTTATATAAGTTCCATCGTTTTATAAAACTGTACTCATACAGTTTTAAGTGTTCCGGTAATAATGATCTACGATTCGTAGTAGACAATAGTTACTTAAATATCAGTTGGCGACAAAATCTTGATGTACTTTAACTTTAGTTTGTTAAATAGTTCTATATACATTGTATTTAAAGTACAGTATAACCCCTGCAGAGCGGTCCTCTACAGAACAAATCCTCTTCACAACAACAGCTTTTGATATTTCCTTTTGGCTTCAATTTAATTGAATTTAACCTCTGTAGAGCAACTACCTCTAGACAGGAACATATTTTAGTCCCTCCCTGAGGGTGTTGTTCAAGAGAGGTTGTACTGTACCTACTTTTTACGTAGGAGACCAGGAAGCAGGCTGGTAAGTGATTTAATATAATAGTAGTTTTAAGAACAAGGTCTACGATAAAGCTGAAACAAATTTGTAGATAATCATTTAAGTCTGAAAATAAGTGTCCAATAAACAGTAAAAAAAAACAATGAAAATGGGAAACTCAATACAAATTTAAGTGCATGTACTTGCAGTGGGCTAAAAAATAGCAATAACAAGAAGTGTTAACAGTATTTTAGTGTAACCTTACACCGTGTATTTTGAAATCTGTAAGAACAAAAATACGTCATATGAGAGTCGTGACTAGCTGTAACAAAGCAATCAACTGAAAATTGTACGTCATAGAGCTTTCAAATTTATAATAAGCTATATTTACTCAATAGATCAATAACTTCTTTCGACTTCATAATTTTCCTTCAATCTTACTGGGTTTTTTTTCGACAGATTGAAGTATTTGTGACTCAACCCTGTTATGTAGGTTATATATATCTAAATGACACATTGCTGTGAGGCGTGTTCAATGTGCATGTATTTCATGCAATTACGATTACAATAGCCACGGTCGTATTGCCTTAATGACATTTTTGCGCCTTGATATCAGAAAAATGGTTCGATTCCAAGGGGCAGATCTTACACTTCAAAAAATGTATCCCTCATGTATGAAGACAAATTTGTCTCTTGTGGTAAGGTAGTGAATAATGGTTAAAAGAAAGTATACAGAAAAGCTAGTAAGATGAACCGACCACTATATATGGCTCAATTAAAGGTGCTAGTTCATAGATTTGGTTCATTTTTTACTACAATTTCAAAATACCATTCAATGTCTGTAATTGTGTCAAAAAATAATTCTTATTATTTTAAGACAAACTGACCTATATGTTGCAAGGAATATACAATAAAAGTCACAAAAAAATGCACTTAACATGTCTATACCGAGACATACGGGGTAGATTTTTACTACACGAAAACACCATCATTTGTAATTGTATGTCAATTTGCAGTAAAATTGTCATTATCAGAACACTACTTTCCTGCTTCCAACAATAATTCCATACAAGTTTGATAGTTTAGAAAAAGTTGATATATAAGTTGAAATCTGTGAATGTCAGAGTACCTTTAAGAGTGTTGATAGTAGGTACACAATTAAAATAAAAAAATGCTACAGTCTTTAAGATATAATAATTTTTAACGATTAATTTCTATGGCTATTCTCCCTCCTACCACTGATTCTGAATCATGAAGGACAGTTGTCAGTCAGTGACAGAAACTACGGATAGGGCCTAGTAACTGGTTGAAAGTTTATTCTAGAGATTTATCCTTTCCATGAACGGTAGAAATTTTGACTTACCGTCGTGATATGACCTATACAACGTGTTGCTCTGGCGTTAAAGGAAACAAAAACAAACACTATTCTACGAAAGACCGGTAGGGCCATTTCAACTTCACGAATTCTCGATTTCATCTTCATGAATTCACATTTTCAACATACGGAATTCACGATTTCAACTTCAGGAATTCACGATTTCAACTTCAGGAATTCAACAAAGTTGAATTCGTGAAGTTGAAATCGTAAATTCATGAAGTTGAAATCATGAATTCATGAAGCTGAAATCGTGAATTTATGAAATTGAAATCGTGAATTCATGACGTTGAAATCGTGAATTCATGAAGTTGAAATCGTGAATTCATGAAGCTGAAATCGCGAATTTGTGAATTCCGTATGTTGAAAACGTCACGAAGTTAAAAATGTGAATTCTTAAAGATGAAGTCGGGAAATCATGAAGTTGAAATGGCACTACCAGTCTTTCGTACTATTCCATGCACTTATTCTAAAAGCTGCTTGTACTAGTATACGTCATAGGTATTACTTAATACATGGGTCAAAGTTTAGCAGTACATGAACTTTTTACAAATATTTCTAAATTAATCAACAAAAACACATTTTAATACATTTTAGAACATGCGTTCTCATGAAATAGTTCGAAAACTTTGTCCTAGGAGTTTAAATCATTAAAATTCTAATTTTCATAATTTTGATACAAAATTATATACACAGACCGGAATTCAAAAATCATCATTGTAAACAAGTTTTAATTAGTATGAAAAAATTGTTCTTTCACGATGTTGCATTTATATTAAACGCTGAACAATGCAGTAATGGATTTTGCACGAAAATAGAAACATTTCTAGTCCCAAGTAGGGTTTTCAATTTGATATATTGAACTTCTAATGTGTATTTAATGTCATATGTTTTAATAGGATTACGCAAACATTTTAATTGTGCAAGTATAGTCAAACAAGAGCTCACGTCTGCTGCCAATGAGAATCAACGTGCACGTGTTTGGCAGAGAAGGAAAAATTTGTCTTCGAGGACGAGATGTCACAGATACTGACTTATATCAGTGAGAACGGCAGTTTTACGTACCGTTCAATTTCATCTATGGGTGAGAATAATGTACAATACCATTACTCTTTACAAAGCTTGTTTTTCATTCATACAAATGAATTTCATTTCAGATGTATTTATACATAATGAGAGTTATAATGAATTGTAACTTTTGGAAGGGCAGTAATGAAAATGTATTCAATTGTAGTTGTTATACATGTACGTGTATCGATAGCAATATTATTAATTTTCTCAAGTAATAGTAAATTGTTAAGAACAAAGCAAACATTTTCTTGAATGAAAAGCGTGGTTGCCTAGAGTCACAACCTCATAACTTTACTTTTTTAATTAAAATTTCGAGGTTTTGACTCAACAAAAAACGAACGGTAGTTATGGACGGCACTGTATTTTGACTGTCCGTTCAGTGTTTAGTAATCAGGACTTACATTAACAAATTTTAAATGTCTCTAGTTAATATCTCTTTGTAAGCAATTATAACCTAACTAAAATCATGTACCATAATATATACTGTGAAATTCATTTTCTTGGGAACAGCATTACAAGCATGCTTATAATTTGAAATACTGACCTGCCCTCAAATAGCGTTTGTAATTGATATTTTTGTATTGAGAAAATTTACTTATCTGCCGCGAGCGTTAATCAAAGGTTCAACGAGTAATCATCTGTGGTGCTTTTCACATAAATTCTTAACGCCATAGGAACACATTGTGACATTGTATAGGTCATATAACGGCGGTCAGTCAACCTATTCACTCCTCCTGGAAAGGCTAAATCTCTGGATTTAGGTGTTAACCAACTACTAAGCGCATACTTTCGACAGTGACTGACAAATTGGTAGGAGGGAGAATGGCCGTAGAAATAATTTCATGACCAAGCTCCACGAAAGTATGCCACGCCTGGGGATCGAACCCACGACCTCTCGATCAGTAGACTGAGCTAGCCGGGCGGCTAAAACAGTAATTTACTAGCATTTAATGCAGACTTACAAACGTCATTGCTTCCGACACCGTCTAGCTCACTTTTATATAATTCTAATCTATGATTAAAACAGCTAAAGCGAACAGTTAAAGAATATTATGAGTAAAATGTTGCCAATGTAAAAGTACAATCATTTAAATTCCAATCATTATAAATGATTTGTGATGTAACTTCATGTGAATGTACCTTATTTTGTAAATGGGGTTTTATTGTGTTGCTAAAAATAGACGGTTCTAATTTAATCTCAATCTATAAACTAACACTTGTCTAATCTTTTACATGAAGTAATATTTTACAATATTTTAATAAATTGTATTTAATTTTCTAAAAATAACCTTCTTAAGCTCGATGTAATGTTTTGATCGCCTTGAGCTATTGTTTTGGTTATTGTTGTTTAAGTGCACATAAATATATGCTAATGTCAAGTGCAGAACAGAAAATGCCGATGTAATCCGATCATAATCCTAACAAATACGCATGCGTGAAAACGGTGAAAAGCTAGCACATTTTAGTGACGTATTCATATATCGGGCACGTGTGGTCAAAAACTATACCCAAGGTCAAATATGTGTATTATAAAACGTCTTGCCAGTGACGTAATGGTATTTAACATTACATTACAATTTAAGGATATTAATATTGTACAGTCTGGAAATATCGTGTAATGATAGATTACCATATCTAAGATTATCACTTTACCATATTTTCAATGCTTAAACATAGTGTTTGCAAGAGATCCAAATCCCAAATAAAAATACAACACTCAAAATAGTCTTGCGTGTATTATAACGAAATTGTTACAACTAATTTCTCGGTTCATGAGTTGTGAAATTGTCAATATATGCATGAATGCATGTATAATATAGAATGTTAGGCATTGTTAGACCGCATATGTCACAAAACGTATATGTCTTGCGGTGACATATTCGGTCCGAATATGTCACACGTCTGATATATTCGGTCGAATATTTTACAACCTTCAACCGAATATGGGACATATAATGTGACATATTCGTTTGGAATTCGTTTTCCCACGCTCATCAAAACGTATTTGTCACTTGTCAAAAATGTCTAAAAAATGAAAGCAGCAACGTTTTTGTCACATGAGTGTACACATGTATATAGAAGAACAACAAAAATAAGCATGATCAAGTGTTAACCCACAACGAAAACCTAGCTTGGTGGAGTTATTGTGTTCGATCCTATCATGGATGTTAATTGTTTATTTTCTGCTGTATCGCCTTAATTAAGTAAGCTTGGAATAAACAGAGATACGAACACTTGGCGTCGAGAAGCAATTCATCATATTATTGAGAACAGATACTCTTTATCAAACATTTCTTAAGGATTATACATTACGTAGTACCGTGTTCCTTAAACTACTTTTGATAGCGAAATTGTGACGGCGGCATTTCTTTTTACCTGTTAACAGTCACATGATTTTAATTTAAAAGCATGATGTTAGAATGTACGTTTAATGCTGTGTTGCTCTTAAAACTAAAGTTATTCCATTGTCTTGTTTAATAAAATAAATAAAGGTTATATAACGTGTAATGATGTGATGATTTTTATAACTGTTCAACTTTAGACAGTTTGTTATTTATTAAATTATATACGGTATATATATATACGGTTCGAAATGCAGATCCCTATTAAAAGGGAGACCACTCTTCCTAAATTGTCCCTAAAAGGGACTGGGTATTCAACATTAAAGAGTCAAACACAAAAAAAACGTGCCTCAATATCGTCAAACGGAACAAAAGCACTTGGGTATACACCGAACTACAACAAGAAAACCTTGAACCCTTATACACAATATTAATGACAATTACTTGGTTCGTAGCAAAAGCACATGACTAGAGATTTAAACATGTCTAGTAAATAAAAACGAACATTTTCTAATCTAAAACTTTTCTGGAAACATGAATATGTTTTATACTAAATAAAATATATCTTTATATTTAAATACTTATTGTCATAACAAAGATTTAAGCATCAATCACAAAATAACGAGAAATGTGTGTAGAAATTATCCTCTCATGTCTATATAATTTGTGTACAATAGAACGCTCAATATAGCCCCTATGGGCTTTTACATGTATCATAATACATGATTTTCAGCATTTTCTCACTAAATAATATGGACAAGAATTATAAAAGGTAGTTTTATTAATATTGTTGCATTTATACATTTAATAAACACGAAAAATACTGTTCTCCATTTCAATATGAATATATAGGGGCCGGAAGTTAGTAAATAAAAAGGGACTCTTATCATTATATATATGTCAGCTAACCTGCATAATGTTAGGAACCAAAATAGCTCAATCAGTTGAGATGATGGAAAAAGATAAGCATAAAACAGTTCGAAACCTAACATTGGTGGTTCAAACCCAGTCACTGCCATATTTATTTCTTGTTATTTATTTTTATCATATTAGTACATAGTTTTTTTTGTTATCAAGTTTTATGCATAGAAACATGTACAAAAAATTAACATAAGTAAAAAGCAATTTTATTTGACATTAGTTTTTGAATATCTTCCCTATAGATGTGCTAAATTTCATTTTAAAACAAAAAATTATTTCAGTATATTTAAGCCAAATTAGTTAATAAAAATATCGTTAACATGGTTTTGAAAAAAAATGCTTTTTCTAATTAACTTTTAACGGAAATGGGCTGTACAATGATTGCATTAAAAAAAACAAGAAAATGTTGGCAGTAGAATTTGAAAGGATTTTGTCACGTGACTTTTGTCCATTGCTACCAAAAACCATCACAATATCACGGCGTTGAGACGCCGAGAAATAAGTAAAATCAAATATACTGACTTATTCAGGATAATTTCACGAGCATGCGTGGCAACTAAGAATTTGATTTTTGTTACACCATTTAAGTACATAGCGATGCATCATCAAACTAGCTATACTTATTAAATATTACATCTTGACTGGAGATACCCAGCATTATGCTCAATAGTACTCCTCCAGTAAATGTCAAGAGTTTTTTTCTCCTTACTAATCTTAAATTAATTATTATAACTTCTTTTAAAGTATATTTGTTGTTTATTTGTTGAATCATTTGTCTATTATTTTACCTTACTTGTAGTATATAATTTGTAAATACTGTTGTTAAGAGGCTCACAGGGAAGATTGAGCTTTGCCTGTGTTGCCTCTATAAATGAAGTCTTTATTATTATTATTATTATCATCATTATTATCACTATTATTATTATTATAAAATAATTGAAGTTGCCGACTCGCGTAGCAAACATTCGCTAGTAAAAACTTAAACTTTAATTGAGATTTTACGGTTTATTTTATTTTAAGTTCTTAGGGCCCCTAATTGTACATTGTATATCTGCAAGTCGGAAACGTTACAACAAAAATCTCTCAAGATAGAAATAGTGATGATAATGTTTTGATCACGTTATTGATAGCAAGCTGCTATTTCTGCTGCTGTTGCTGCTGCGGACGAAGTTAATAGCAATTAAAATGGTTCATTGTATGAAATGTGTGATATACGGTCAGACATTTATCGCTAATTTGCACAAACGTATTATCACACGATGTGAGTGGGATAAATTCGACCGAATATGTCACACACATGTGACATTTACGTTCTATGACATATACTGTCTAACAAGGCATAATGCATTTTTTCTGAATATGCTACCGTGTAAATTTTGCATGATTATATAAATTAAAAAGTAAATGATTAAATTATCTAGCCTTTATTTGGTTTTTTGATGACGCTAACTAAATGAGCTTGTTAAATGTCTCACACTTTTATTAAGTGGAACTAAGGGCAGCTAGCACAGTCCTAAATCAAAGATACATTTGATAACTAAGGATTTTGACCAGTAAGTAAAAATGTGTTAGCAATTTTCTGAGGAACACCAACGATAGAACAACCACAACCTACTCTACTACCAAAAAGCAAAGATGCGGAAATTTTAGGAAATTTTAGATTTTCAATCTTGTGTTACAACATCACAAACAAATGGCGAAAATACGAACCTAGGGGATTTCCGCATTGGAACAGACAGTGGCAAAATAAATGCCACTGGGTGCATAGGCGGATCTACGGGGGGATTCAGGGGGGTCCAGACCCCACCCTCTAGAATTTCCAAAATGTACCGGTCCATTAGTGTATTTCTTGACTGTAAGTCATTTTTAAGTAGCATGAAGCAATTTTTCTCGGTGCTTAATATAGATTTAGTGGTTATTTATTTTTTATTTTTGATATATTGCATTATTCTGCAAAATGTGTATAGTGTGGTGGTGGTTCAAAAGTTTGGACCCCCCCCCCTAAAAAAGGTTCGGACACCCCCTATAAAAAATCCTGGATCTGCCCCTGGGGTGATTTAACCAGGTAATAGGGTGCACAAACCTAGCATTTCCTACCAATGGGTGCATGAACAAACAATAACAAATTGTCTTGGTGATCAAACCATAACCCATCCAGTAAGAAAACGCCACAAAACATAAGTATAACTTGTATTTTGGTCCGATTGTTTTATATTTAGATTAATAAAATAGAATAATACGCCCCTCATACAATACATAGAAATTATTAAAAAATAACTTTTCAAAAAAATATACATATATTTGGACGCCATCATGACGGTGACTAGACGACTTGTCTAAAAACTATGACTTTCAGTCACAATGACATAAAGAAAGTATTAACATCTTTTTACACTGATACCCTGGTTAATAACTTAATGAATATTTTTAGTAAATTAACTATCTATAATTCTAAAAAAGCGAGTATGCTATGGCAGAAAGCAGTTCCTAATAAGAGCAAATTCAATTTTATTTATTATTGTATATTTTGGGACAATCAACGCATACAGTCACCAGCTAACTAAAGTGAATCATGACAAGATTCAATTAAAACACACTATTCTGACCTATTTGTTTTTATTACATTAAGTCATTTGATAATTTTATAGTTTTATAGCTGCAATGAAAATTTAATGATGTCTTGAACCAATTTCTACAAAATGTAGGTGAAAGTCTGCCCGGCCAGTTAAATTTATGACTAACTTTGTCCATATGACAAGTCAATAAGTCGGTGACTAAAGCTACAGTCCCATAAACATAAAATAGCAGTGAGGGCACCGTACGGGCGCCGTGCGATCAAACTCCGCAAGGACCCGTACGAACTCTAGCGTACCCGTACGGACTGTTACGTTTTTACCAGGGTTCGTGAGATGAGCCCAGGATACACGTATCAGTTTCAGGGTCAAATCGTGAACAAAATTGTGGCCAAGTATGGATTAAACACGCATATCTTCAAGCCATGGCTCTGTACGGGTGTGTTGTTTTGTACCATGTGCGTACCGTCACCTTGAAACGCAAGGCTTCCTACGGCCTACGACTGTCTGCACGTACGGGTCCGTAACAAGCCACGATTTTATGGGACTGAGGCATTAAGCTACAGTCCCATAAACATAAAAATAGCCGTGATGGCACCGTACGGGCGCCGTGCGATCGAAGTCCGCAAGGATTCGTACAAACTCTTGCGTTCCCGTACGGACTGTTACGTTTTTGCCAGAGTCCGTCAGATGAGTCCAGGATACACGTATCGGTTTCAAAGTCAAATCGTGAACAAATTCGTGACCGAGTATGAATTAAACTTGCGTATCTTCGTACGGGTGTGTTGTTCTGTGCCATGTGCGTACCGCCACCTTAATACGCAAGGCTTGTCACGATCTACGGCTGTCTGCACGTACCATTCGCAACAAGCCACGATTTTATGGGACTGAGGCATTAGCTAGCGTGCACAAGTTTGAATTTTGGACCACATTCTCATCATCAGTGTCCCTTGTAGAACAAACTTGAACGTGAGCGAGGTGTGACAGACAATTAATCGTAAAAAATCGTGGGTTTTCGCCTCCATTATAACAAGCACGAGGACAAGCAATCGTAAAACAACGTGGGTTTCCGCTTCCATGATAACAAGCACGAGGACAAGCAATCGTAAAACAGCGGGTGTTTCCGTATCTTTCGTTATGAGCACGGACACGATTAGTCGTAATACATCCGGTATTTCCGTATGCTTCGTAATGAGCACGGACATGATCAGTCGTAATACATCGGGTATTTCCGTATGCTTCGTAATGAGCACGGACATGATTAACCGTAAAACATCTAGTGTTTGTAAACGCGTATGCTTCGTTATTCACTATTATGAAACATCATGAATACCCGACGTGATATTAAAGCTTGTTAAACAATAAAATGTTAATATTGGTTTTTTGATTTCATAAGTTACAGATAATCGAATGTTACACAAGAGCTAATTTATTATTGACATTTTCCAAGGTGATAAGACAAACTAGAACGAATGTCAAGATGTCTTGACACGGGTACAGCGTGTGATGTGATGGTTGTAATACAATCAAAATGACAAGGCCATTCAGAAACTTATATAACTTCAAGCACCCAAGAGCTACATGTAGATAGAAGTACAGGGGGGGTCTTATATGTTATATCTTATTATAGCCTCTTTAAACATGAATTCATATGTGAAGATTACTTTGGGTATTTAAATGTAAACAAATTTAGAATAGCCTATACACAATTTAGACTGTCAGCACACTCCTTAGCTATAGAACAAGGTAGACATCAAGGAATACCAACAGAAAATAGAATATGTCAACAATGCAATATGAATATCCCAGAAACAGAATACCATTTTTTACTCATATGTCCTAAACATGTAAATTTAAGAAAACTATATCTACTTGCTTTATATTATTGTACTTGGCCTACTTCACAAAAATTTGAAAACCTTATGTCTACAAAAAATAAAAAACTTCTTATTAACATTTCGAAATTTTTATATTTTGCTTTTAAGCACAGGACACCATAAAACTTTATATAGTGTATAACTGAATTAATAATGATTATTGTTGTAAGTTGTATCTAAACTTCTCTGACTGTAATTTTTTTTTTTTTTTGTATCGTGTAAATACAGGCCTGGTACTATGTACTTGTAATAATATTTTTGTATTGGCTATAAATAGTATATTTGATGCCAAATAAAGAATATGTTATGTTATGTTATAAATGACTTGTCCGACTCGTACATTTATGTTTGTGGACAAGTCAATATTCCCAGCCTACTTGTCCGTGGACAAGTAATACTTTTTGGCAATACATACTCTAACATAGCAATATTTAATATTGTTAATGTTTCAAATATGATCAGAATTGAGCTATTTAATTAAATTAATTATTATTAGTACTTAAAGGATGCATTTTTATCATAGTTCACCATATTTCTCTTTTGATTATTGAACTTTTAGACAAGTGCATTTTGATCCCGGACAGGTTGATTTTTACATTTACTTGTCCGTAGACAAGCGGAAAATAATTGGAACACCGCACCCCTGGGACGAAGCGCACATACTTAACAGTCAAGGAAACTAACAAAGGGGGGCATGATTGCCCATGTGAATATCTCTATATATTTACTTTATTTATTTATTTTTATTGGGTTCAACACATTTTCAACACATTTTGGTTATTTTACGGCATCCAGCGCACCTAACCTGGCTTCCGAGGACCCTTGTCTATTACCAGTATACTCATCTACCCTTTCACAAGACCGAACACTTCTCTGTATACCTTCATAATAGATGAATATTGACATAAATGTAATTGTCAATTTTTCATTGAAGGGTGCAAGCTCCCCGGAAGGGATTCGAACCCGTACCCCCTTTGGAACACGAGATTCCAAATCCGGCGCGGTATCAACTGCGCTACCGACCCGGGTTTTATATATCTAATAAAGCGTTCACCAAATACCATAAAGTCTTGCATAATATAAGTACAGATTTGTAAAGCCTGTTAACTTTTATGCACTTAAAATAAGGCTTCAAATCGTAGGTTTTCATTATTTTATCAATACCTTGGTACTAATCAAGACCTTTATATGCAAATATATGTTTATCAAAGCTGGGTTAAACTCGTGAGGTGTTCAAACAATGCAGAAATAAGGTTAACAAATGGCGGACATATTTCACCTTAACAAGTTGGAAAGTCGTGATTTGCAATCAAATTAGTTTCATTGATAACTAAAAGTGCATGTCTGTCTTATGGATAAGGTTTTATCTAGCACCATTTAATAATTTCTTTACAGTATACAAGATAACCGTATTTTGCTTCATGTCCGTTATGTTACAGATAAGTAAAAGTGCAAGCTAAATCCTAGTTTAGTTGCAATAAATTACTCAGATTAAACTGTCTTTTCTTTGATTTGTTGGTATACTAAATATGTCAGTTTTTAATAGCAATTTAGATAAGCTCAGAATACATTGGCGAAAAATCATTCGGGCACCGGAATTCTATGGAATTGCTCATATGTACTATGAACTAATGACATGTCATAAAGGTTGATTTTCATGACGCTCTTCAACCTTTTTAACTAAATATATTGGTATGTGTCGACGTAATCTTTATTCTTGAAAAAAAACTAACTGTTATCAGAATCAAACATTTTGACCAGTTTAAAGAACATACCTATATTAAAAGCATTCCAAGTCCAAAATCGACGTTAGTGAATTGTTCCCAACCTAGTATTTGGATCGAAACTACAACCGCTGGGTCGGCAACCAGACGTGCTACATTCTTGTACCCAGAGTCTACCAAGATTCTCGATACTAGTTAGATCGTGAAGCTTAATAACCTCCTGGTACGAGAAAAAGACGTACTACTGACTGGTCATCCTCGGTAAACCAGGGTTTTATTGTTCGTCAACAATATGAGTACCGGGAGTTCACGACGATGTTGACTGAGCTAACAGGCCGAAATTCTTTTGTAATTATGCAACAACCATGGAAACCTCTTAACAGTAAGCTTATCAACACGGAAAGTCTAAGGTTATAAACTGTGACTATGTTATTTCATTTTGAAAGGTGATTTTAATTACTTACAACGTGTAGCCTATCGATTATTATCTAAATCTTTATTATTGTTGTTATACTTTCTATTAGATTAGTCAATATCATCAACACTCCTCTCAGACCAAAGTTAGCGGTCAGAATGCTTAGTCGTTCATTTTCTATGATATCGCTTATCGTCTAGAGTTAACTAGTTAAATAATATCTATCTAAAATACAAATATAATTTAAAAGTGCTTTTATCGTTGCCTTACAATATTAAGTCGTAAATATCACTTGCCAAAAAGTTAGATAACAATATAGCTAGTCGTCACGACACGGCCTAGTTAGCTTCACCTTGAACAGTTTGTTTGTTCTTTGTTTTAAGTGCTCAGTCATTGAGATATAACGTTAGCTAAGGTGCTAAAAGTCTATACCTACTGTACAGTGTTTTTGGTGCCTTAAATCAAGTGGTTTGAATACATATCAATTCCTTGTGTTTGAACATCGTCTTAAAGTAAATAAGCCTTACGTACTTACTTTAGTAAGTCTTTCACGCCTTGTAATTTCGCGTCAATTTGTCTGTTTAACTGTTTGATGAAGGTTTTTAATTTTGTGTAAATTAACCAATTCTTAAAGCACAATTGGTGTCAATTTTTACCATTTAAACAAGGGAAAGTGTTAAATCCTTAATTCAATACGGTAAATTAAGAGTAAAACAAATTGTACTGTCAGACATTTGGCGACAATAGTTCCACAAAACATTTAGCTCCTACGCTTTTCTGTGGAACATTTATTCATGCCCAACCTTTGATCGGGACACTTGATTTACGTTCATTAAAAGCAAATATCTTACCATAAACAAGAACTTTGGTCGTTATAGATAGAACAATCCTAAAACCGCAAAGTTTCTGTTGTTTAAGTGTGAATTATTGCCTACCTTGCGTAATAAAAGTAAGATCATGCCATACCGGAATTTTGTTAAGCGTCCGCGTCCGCGTGGGTTTTAGAGTCAAACTATATATTTCGTCGAAAGTGGCAGTTATAGACAAGATTTTACTCTGCAGAAAACATTTAGGGGAATAATAGGCATGCCTCATTTAATAACCTTTGACATATATGTACACTTTTACCATCTTATTGATTAACAAGGGTTACATCACCCAGTTCTGGTTCACATTTTTAATCAAAATTAAACATACCTGAGCGAAACTCACTGTTTGAAACTGGAATCGTCAGTCAAATTCTCATCTATTTTATAAGTTGGTGCGCCAATGTTTTTATTCTATCTTTAAAAAGGAATCAGGACCACCGAGCGTTCAGTTTTCAAAAATGGGTCATGTAAAGTCAAAGATATTCTCGATCGTAACCGAAGTTTTCCGAAATGGATAATGTAAGATCATCGAGATTCTCCAACAAAACCAAAGTTTTCCGAAGTGTGTAATGTAGAAAATCAAAAGTCGGTCAAAAAGGGGTTGAAACAAATATGAGGAACAACTAATCTTAATAATACAACTCACGATTATCTAATAATACGTAATCTTTAGAGTGTAGTTTGAATGACAGAACTATGGCATTACAAATACTCTACGTCACGTGATTGCCAAACATAACCATACCCAAATTATCAAGATTTTTGTTTACCAAATACGCACAAAGTTTTGATGTTATCGCTGCTCTATTTCAACTTGAAGTTGCTTTAATGCAGTTGATATATCGTTTTCTAAACACGTAAACTTATAACTTATCAGTCGTTTCATAATAACTCTTTCAAGTGGTTGTTTGTCTTTCTTTTGATATATGGATGTGTCACTCCTCGTGTATTTGTGCATTACTAATCAATTATACAAAAGTTGTACGCTTTGTTTGTATTGGAATGTAATTCAAAATACATGGAACATAAATTATCGAAAGTAGCTTCTACTTTGATATAAATCCGTTTGTTATGTAAGGTTTTTCATGCTGTTTAACCACTCTATAGATATTTCCAAACATCCAAATAAACAAAAAACACATGTCCTCAGGCTACGAAGTTAGGATATAAAAGTGGTTGTCCGAACAGATAATATTAAGAGCAAGCACTACATCTCATTTGCAAAATTTTGGTTGCCCAAAAGAAATTTTTGGTTGCGCGAACTAAAAATTGGTTGTACCGGGCAATCAGACACCCACTAATTTCGTAGACTGTGTACTTATTATTTCCTTCAAATTTGATGAGTAAAAAGATTTTTTTACAGCATACAGGGTAACAGATATAGGATTTTGTTTTTAATTCTCTGCGATTGAATACCAACAGTTGATCATGGCATACAATAAAAACGCTGCTCCACAGGAACTGGAACTATACTATGTATAGTTACGTTGGAGGCACATGGTATGTTTTTAAGCTGTGTTTGTCAATTTGGGCTTTAGAAATGATTCTTTTCGTAATAAAACAGCACTTTAAGTTAAATATTTTGTCATTTTAACTAAGCATATTATATACAAAAGTATCTTCATGCACGAAAAGCTATGCATGCGATACCAAAACACGCAGCATGTGCTTACAAGTAACAAAACCGTCACATCTGACTAATAACAAAAACATGTAAGGAAAGTAGATGGACAGTATTATCATTTGGTCATATAAATTCTCATCAAGATAAGTCAATTAAAATCAACCAAAAAGATATTTGAATCAAACTTATCTATCTCAACACAGTACTTAGATCGACTGTTGAATCCGAAATAAGCGACGAGTTCCGATTGTCAATCGTGACTATTTGGCTTTTCCCGCTACCTGAAATTATGTAAATTCATTTGACGACAACAATCTAATTTAGATTGACAAATCACTCTGAAATCAATCGGATTTGTTATATTTTATGGTCACGAAAATTGCCGAGTTGTTACGGTTGTGCCCATATATATATATATATATATATATATATGTGAGCAATCGGATCACTTCTGGTTTATTAGTATCAATTATGTTGGGTGCAGTTTTGCTGAGTCATGCATATAGATATCATGACATCGTTATCTAGACTATGGAAGTTATCTGTGTAAATATGCAAATACGTCATATATCACAGGGTAACATCCCTTACCAGGAGTCACTTCAAGATGTTTGAGGACCACTGTTCAAATTTTGAAGTACATGTACTACGATTAGTTAGATATTGACTACAGTGCTTGTTTGAAAAAGGATTGAAAACATAAAATCCCCAAAACATTGTCATTCAAAACAACTTTGCATGCTTACAAATGACAACCAAATTATTTTTTTGGGGGGGGGATGGCTGTTAACATGTTCAGTGTTTATGTTATATAACATATTTCATCTCGTCTTTATGACAGCAAAATACTCATTCAATGTAAAATATTTAACTGTAACTGCAGTTTATGATCATGTTGTACTAAACCTAAAGCGCCTTTGTTCCATTGAACCCAGTAAATTTATTTCGAATAATTACATTGATTTTCGCTGTAAAGGTTGACTTTCTATTCGATGACTAGGTAGATGTTCCTTTCACAGGAAACCGAAGCTACAGTTGAGCCAAAAAACTCAACACAAACAATGCGCGCAACGACCACTCAGTGTCTCGTCGTAGTTGATGTGACACGTAATTTCGATACTAGTTCAGCCAAGTTGATCAGAAGGTGGTTTTGATTATCAACTTCGTAATGTGTATCTGCATATTTTGACCGAGTTTCTGTTGATTAAAATGCATGTCCCGTATATCTGATGAACAAATAGATTAAATTAACCTACAATGGGTTCCAAACTGATGTAGTTGTATGCAAATTAAAAATACAAAAAGTGCATTATTTAACCTGTACCAAAATTAGATACATACTAAAATAACAATTATAAAATGTAGGTTTGAATATAATTACGTGTTTCAACGAGTAACAAAGGAATACTATCAGACTTTACATCTCATTTCAATATTTTGATATTTAGACGCAGGAATTAAATACCAACAAGGTAAATTAAACCCACCATTAAAGGTACTCATTCACAGATTTCAACTTAAACATTAACTTTTTCTGAGACTATCAAAATTGTTTGGGAACATTTTTAAGTAGAAAATTTGTGATTTGATAATGTTAAGTGCAAATTGACATAGAAGTTCAAATGGTGGTGTTTCAAGTAGTAAAAATCTACCCCGTATGTCACGGTATAGACAATTTTAGCGCATTTTGTGACTTTTATCGTATATTTCTTGCAATCTATTGGTCAGTTTGTTCTAAAATTTTAAAACTTAATTTTTGACACAATTACAGCCACTGAATGGTATTTTGAAAATATTGAAAAATCTTAATCAAATCTGTGAACTAGTATACCTTTAAACTTCGATGATCTAAATGTTAAAATAATTGCATCTTTTCGGCGCAGCAGTTCAAGCCAACTTTTAATCAATAGTCTATACTTACAAAAAAGGTTGCTCTACCATACCTGTTTGTCCGATGAAATTCTTTTCCGGTCTAGAGGAATAGATAAAAGATGTGGTACCGTTGGTAATATAAGATAAACAGGTTGGTAGCTCAGTATTTGTTGACTATTAACTCTGTATATCATGGGTTACTCAGTATGCTAATTGATTATACATTCGCCGTTGTTTGCTCCTGGTGGTAAACTGGACAGTGAATATGACTATTTATACTTCAAACAAAACATTAACCCTGCATAGCGCCAAGTATCTTTTTTTAAAGGTATTTCTTGTTTATAATTAAAAAAACTGCAAGAAAGTCTGTTTTCAATACACGTTCAATCGACTTTACAATCTAACACCAATAAAGCTACAATAGTAGGAACAAGTCTTGTATTTACATGTACATGTATATACATTGTATATAAATAACCAAATATGGCATGGTAGGTCTAGTTAGAGCAAGTCCTCTGATAAGATTAAGGTTTTATCACACATTTTCATTATGGTCGAAATTTCTTATTTCACCTGAGCTTTAGAAATCTTGATTTCTATCTTATTGTTACAAATATTTGTTATATGAATGCTATTTTAAACAATGGTTTCATACATATCCCTCATCTGTCTGGTCAATTCCGGTTTAGGTAGCCTTACTCGTCGCCCTTAACTCGATCTAATCTGTCAAATTATAAACGTTTATTTACAAGAGACGGATATTGCCGAGAAATAACGTTCTCTTATTTTATGACATTCGAACCGCCATGACGATCATCACCAAATATATGTAATATATATGGCATTTTACAGTCTGAGTTTCATGCTTACGCACGTTCATCGACTTTACAGCTATAACCCCTGGTCATCGGACTGTTGGTATACTAGTATATCTATCAATCTCCCTGGGAGTCTTTTTACGCTGGAAAATTGGCGCAACGGAATTATACCACCCTCGCAGGTATCCATTTACATCTGGGTGGAGTGAAGCAATCGCAGGTCAATTTCTTGCTCAAGGAAATAAGCAGTGTCCCTAGTGGGATTTGAACCCAGGACATCTCGATTCCAAAGCGCGCGTCCTACCACTGGACTACTTTTCCAGTTAGCAGTAAGCAATATATATCGTGTAAAATCGCTGAGGATGGTACCTTATAAAACGATTAAACTCTATAATTTCGGTGTTTTTATGTTAAATGAACGTCTTGTATCGCAGAGAGTGGTTGACAAAAAGTTCCACTTCTTCGATACCAAGCAAGAATTACCTCAATTGAAGTAGCCTGTAAAACTTTGACATTTGTAAAAACAGATGACTACCAGGTTTAATTTGTCCATGAAAATAGATCCCTAGTAGAATTGCAATTAAGTTCAAGTAAAGAAATGAATTTTAGGAATGGTAGTTATAGGTGAGTTTGTCTCCATAAAATATTTGACAAATGTTTAGAATAAGCGTAAATGTATGTATTACAAATGCTAAGAAAGTAAATCATTTCGTTTTGACTCAAATAAAATCAATTTTAACTGGTTTACTTCGTTCATCAAAATAATGAAATATAAACCTTCCACTTTTTTATTTGAGTTTGTAGCATTTGGTCAAGTGGTATGGGGGCCCTAATTTAATCAAAACTAAATTTTGCGTTATAATCATGTTCTTGTCTAAATTACCAAGGACCCTGTATATGTATGTAGGGGCCATGAAATTACCTACCTTACACATCATATAGTGGACTCAAAATGTCTTCTTATGTCACATTATAAGTGTATATTACAAGACCCACAATGGAAATAAGGATTTTTTATTCTCTTTTTGTGCCATCCTTTGTAGTGTAGCACTAATTGTTTTAATTAAAATTTTATCCTCATTAAAAGTTTATTTTCATCCTCATTAATAATATCGTACGTTTTTGCTAAATACGTATTATTTTGTTATTTATATATATATATGTCTAAACGTATGTATTTGTATACATTGTATATTGTAACGATGTAAATGTATGTTCTGTTCTGTTCATTAACTTATAATCATGGTTATTGTGTTACATGTATGATGATATTTATGTTAATTTGTATTTTACATAGAACTAAATCTATCTAGTTTTATAAGGTAACTCCATGTACCAGGCGAGTTGTTTTTCATGTTTTTGTCAATACTTAGATTCATTGATCAACGACCTATATCTTACAAACAAATGTTTATTTATCAGTCAATAGATATATGGCGTAAATTATTCTGTCAAGTAGCCAAAAAATGATGACATATCTTGTAGCTACGAAAACATCGCATATATTCTCGTACATTCTCGTTCATTCTCGTTCATACAGATAACCGTATATTCTTCTAGATAGAGTTTAATGTACCATCGAATACACAAATACATCCAGATATGTCTTTTGAGCGAAAGATACTTGTATAAAATGTTGTAACCACGAAAGTGTCACGTGTAATTGAAAAAGGGGACAGCTTAGGTCACATATCATTTAAAGGAAGGACAAGTCAAACACTGACCCTTTCTATGACAATAACCACAAGAGTATCATACTTTTAAGAAGTTAAGAATTTGGCAACTGAGGCAACAACTACTAGCCAGAAAGCGAGCCTAAAAAATGCTCCATGCTAATAAAAAATGACTTACAGTAAAAAAATACATTCATGGACAGGTACATTTTGAAAATTCTAGGGGGCCGGACCCCCCTGAAACCCCCCCCCCCCGCTAGATCCGCCTATAATCAAACTTGTGGTAAACAGTTCAAGACTTATAAAGAGGATATTTTAACCTTACCAATGGTATCTCATCATTTAAAGAAAAATCTCAGTCAAATCCCTTGGATTACAATTTTTGTAATAAAACAAACTTTGATCTATTTCAATTTGAAAGTTTCACTATGAATAAAACAGGTTGTCAGTTCAATTACAAACCATTGAATCATTTAAATCTTTGGTTAAAAAAATAATCTTGCACGCTCAAGGTTCACTTACTATCTCGTCACGAAAATAAAACGACTAAAAAGAAACTTCATTCATTGAAATCATACCATTTTCTTTCATAATATAGTAACATTCTATTTTTTTTGCAATAGTTTGTAGGTATTTCATATGATTGACAGTATACAAGGATATTCGTGATAATTTTATGATAAAATTAGGGAGTGAATTCGATCCACATATAACACATGACCAATATTCATTTATTGATAACAATACATGTACTAGTATACCAATCCTAGTTGCGAATACTCCTTTTTTGACACATAGGGTTTTTAATAAAATACTGAATGAAAAACTTCCTTGGAATGCTTGGTTTAAACAAAACCAAAATATATTTTTTCTTAAATATTCAACTTAACATAGAATAGGAAATATCAAGTTTACATTGCATCATAACTACGTCTTTCGATAACCTCACGGAAAATCATTATGTAAAAATACAAAACTAGTTGTTATAAAACACATTACAAAACCAATGTTGAATTAAAGAGGTCTGCTAGACATGTAATACTATTTTTTTCGTCATACTTTCTTAAGTTAGACAATGTTTATATAATACAGCTTTAAAAGTCACTTACAAGTAGGATATATTGGGATTTAAATCTGGAGGCGTGTCGTAAATGGCCCGCAGCCAATAAAGTCGTCCGTTGAGTAAACACGGTTAGGTATAAATACCGTATCTCCGTACTACGTGAATCAATACGAATTTTCTAGCAGACGAAAAGCAGCCGAGGCGAAATTTAAATCGCTACCAGATAAAAAGTTATATATTTCAACTTGATTTTATTGGAAGAGAAAATAATTAAATTGTGAAAAAATTATTGGACTTTAAATTTAGGAAGTTGTTGAACAATAATCGTCTAAATCTACTGGACTATATTACTTGATAACCCAGATAAGTGCGACGAAGAAAGGTGATACAAACTTATTCAAAATCAACAACTTGAAGATTGATTTTGCAAATATGCTTGATTTTCAACAGGATAATTCTGATTCAACTGTGTGCTTTGGTTCTTCACCTCCAAACCGACCTTTTGTTGCGGAGGGATCCGATTTATTCCGAGCGGTAATGGAAGATTTCCGTCAAAGTTCGGATTCTAAACTTTCTCAAGCAATAGTTGACAATGTAATGACAAAGAAAAATGATGAAGAAAATAACAAAAATAATTCAAGAACTTCCAGTTCATATTTATGTAAACGCTGTTTGATAGACACTAGCCTGTGTCGATGTTATAGTGGGCGGTCCAAAGATGTCATCAACAGAGTGCAATGGATTGACCAAATTTATGACAAGCCTCTAGCAATTGAACAATCAGAGCAGGATGAAGGAAGATGCTCGCCTTTAACTCGCCAAACAGACTTTGTTAAACCGATTTTAAAACATAAAGCTAATTGTATTATCATTGTTTCGGAATGAACTTCATTTATAGAAACGCTACAATTGTAGTACACTACACTACAATATATGGAATTGGACAACCGAGACCTAACAACACAGAGCGGAGAAGTTGAAAAAAAACTTTGTTGCAGAATACCCTCAAAATTTATTCTGAAGTTTTAACAAAGACTATTAATGTGCTGAAAGACATCGAGAAGGTCTGAGATTGAAGAATTAAGGGCCACGGTGCCTTAAGACTTTACAGTGGGTGAGACAATGGTTTGTTTGCAATACAATACAATATCTACTTCAGACGATTATAATATCGTCACCAGGAGAACTGTGCAATATGATATATATATCGTCAATATCATCGATACATTGATATCGATACCGATTTTTTATTTGTAAATACTTACTTACATTGATTTATATTTTATGAAAATCATTTCAAATCAAATGCGTCTGTATAAATATTCATGTTTGTACTTTTTTCTCAAATCATTTTATTAGTACTGTTAATAATGTTCATGAAAACTTGTATGAAGTTGAAAACGATTTACAATGTATAATTATATATGTGTTCTGATCGGTGCTACTAGTTTACGGTCTTAATAACGCATTTAAATATTTTTAAACTTTTAAAACTTGTTAAACTTGTAAACTATCTCTTAACAAATTTATCTACATATCATGCCACTCATAATCAAAATCATTTATTAGCAGAGACTTTTCTTTCATCAAATACATGTACATGTACTACTTTTATGTAGGTCTGAGCGTATATCATTCTTATCGGTGAACACTTTAGAAAACGCCAAAAGCCATATATCTTACTTTTAGTAGAATAATTCAAATTTGGTATTACTGAGAAAAATGAACCTCTCCATTCTTGTGAAGACTATCATACGTTGATGTAAGAAATATACATTGTTCTGAGCCAGAAACCAAATAATACAATCTAAATATGATAAGAATATTAATAAAATCATATTTTTGAACATACCAATCCATAAAGTTGATATACGTTTAGACTACATTATCATGATTTTCTTTAATTTCCCATGGAAAAACGACATTTTTACTGTAAATGACTTATTTAATTGTATGTAAAGATGTCTTACGAAAATGATTTCATTTAAATTTCCTCTGTCTGTCACCATCTATATACATACTGCTTATATATTTATATAAATTTTCAAAATATATTTTATCTACATTTTTTCTCATTTGAAAATCATGTATCATTATTTTTATGATTTGAGAAAATTAAGATTAGTGATGTTCTGTTCTGTTCTGTTGTATAAGACATTTTCTAAGCTCTAAGAGCTTATAGCTGCCCAGTCCTTGATAATCATATAACATTAACATTAACTGTTTATTTATCTCCATTGACTAATTGCTGCTAAGCTCAAACAAATCCCCAACGTAATTGTAAGCCAGACATGTTTATAGATATTATATTGGTATATCATTAAGCTCAAGTCGCATTTCTTTTCTACTTAAGATGTCAAAAATGAATTGCAACTATTTGTGTAAAATTGTGTGTTCAATTTAATTGAATGTCTAAATGTTTTATTGCAATTTCTGAAATGTGTTTACGTCATTTATGATGTCATAATTGGTATTAATTATACATGAATGTACAATATAACTGCCATTACTTTGTCATTTATAATCATAAAATGATTTATGCCTACTGTGATTTACGATGCATATTAAAATATCATAAACCTACTAAAGTGTGTGTTTTATATTCTGATTTACTTGTGTACATTTCACCGCCCAGCTAGCTCAGTTGGTAGCACGCAAGTCTACTGATCGAGGGGTCTTGGGTTCGCTTCCAAGGCGGACATACTTTCGTGGAGCTTGGTCATGAAATTTTTTATACGGCCATTTTTCCTCCTACCAATGATTTTTAATAATGTAGGGCAGTTGTCAGTCACTGAAGAAAGTATGTGCTTAGTAGTTGGTTAACAGCTAAATCCAGAGATTTAGCCTTTCCTGGAACAGTGAGTAGGTTGACTGACCGCCGTTATATGACCTATACAATGTGTTGCTACGACGTTATACCCAACAAAAGCAAACAAACAAACAAATCCACTACATTTCCGTATAGTGGTTGCATTCTTTAGATATATGATACAAAGTGGAGAAGCGAAGCTCACTGAGTTGTTCTACGAATTAGTTTTTACTAATTCACTTTAGCTCAATTCTGAAACAAGTTCTTACAACTTAGATGAATCACATTCCAGATCACCTCCCAGTTCTGAGATAGTGGGATAAATGTTTCTTGTTCAAGGAAACAGCGGAGTAGATTTGGATTGGATTCGAACCAACGTTCTACGTCAAACACAGCTAGTTATGCATTTCGTCATATTGCTGTTTTTATAACCAAACCAGTACTATCATAACCACGCCTTGGATGAACAGTTTTGGCAAAAAGCGCCTCACTTTCATACACGAAAGTTTATTCAAGTTCCGATATCAAGATCGGGAATATAAAGAAAACAAACAACATTGTAGCGGAAAGATATAGTACTATTAAGTCCTAACCATGGGGACTTCAGGAATAAGATTCAAATCTATACATTTTGCATGGGTAATGCGCACAGCTCAAACACCAGATCACTGGATCACAGTAACACTCGTTGAATAAAGACAATTGTATATGTTCAATGGGAATTGCTGCAATGATTAATATACAATTATTGCTCTCATTTCTACAACACTCTCCGTTGTTCTGCAGAGAAAAATGCCACAACGTTCGACTAAGTCATGTGTCGACTATATCGTCAATCTCACTGAGTATTTATGTAATCTCCGCAAAGCTTATTATCACTTCTGTACACTATCATTTGTGGTCGAGTTGTTCAAATGTTGCTAACCTCAGATCGCAGAATACTTTCACTGAAAGAAGGAAGTGGGTGTTGGGACAAGCTACTAACCGTCGCTACTTGCGAGAAGAGTCTACGAAGTAAGTAAGTGTCCGGTTGCGCGGGACAACTAATTTCTAATTTGGACAACTAAACATTTCTTATTTGGCAACCAAATTTCCTCAAATAAGATATAATGCTAGCTGCTAAAACGACCGGTTCGGGCAACCATTTAATATCCTATTTTCGTTGACTGTGGAAATGAAGGCTTTTGTTACAGGAAATAAGCTGCCCGCCTCAGGGACTCATACAGTTGAAAAAAAGACATAACGAAACTAAATTGTCCCTATTTTCATTTGAAGTGACAAGTGTAGAACATTTTGAAATAATACAGTAAGCAGTGTCATAGACACTGATGCAATCACACTAAGTCATTTCTCCGAGAAAGTCTGAGAACAAGCTCTCAAGAACAGTTTGTAATATACCCTACATTATTTTCATACGCTGTGCACTATGGAAGGCCACTGCACAGTATCATCAGAGTCCTTTAATTCATTAAAATACGCACAGACATGCTTTTGTAATAATATGTTGTCAACAAACACAATTAAAACATCGACCTCGTACACATAAGGCCTATCGTGTACGAGCTGTAAATATACAAATGTACCTACATTATAATATACATGTATATGTGAGGCAGTGTACATATATACGAGTGACAATACATGTATATAAGGACGTGTTATTTAATGATTACAAGTTATGGACTCCAGTGGTTGAGTCAGTGGTTCGTTCGGAACACCTCAGATATCTTCTACGAGATCTTCTAGGTCCTGTTTCAGTGAAGTTTTGATTATATTTCAACAGAATTCACATTCAGTGAAATTTTAATTTACTACAGAACCTATGTTAGAACTACTTTACTTCCTTATGATGTCCGAGGTATATTTACGTAGACAACCACCGAAGAGTTCCGGCGACTGGCAGTGTTTGTGCTAACTGACCACCGAGGTATGTTCTGTAGCAAATCATACGCCACATGTTAGTGCGCTATAGCCGTCGATGTATATTCTAAGGACTAAGATGGCAAAGTATCAACAATCTTACGATATTTTGATACCGTACAATATAGATCTCGAAGGATTTACGACTGAAATCAATCGTAAGACCGTTGCTATTACGTGCCCCATACGTAATGTCCTTATGGCTAACAATAATGTCTATGATTCTTTGTATATGATATTATCCCTGCAGAGTTGTAATGGTACATTTGTACTTAAAGATTAAGGTAGGTAGCTCATCTGACTCATTAAAATACGCTGACGTAGCTCGTTCAGAATAACTTGAGACAAATTTAAACGACATTCTATGTTAACAATGTCTCACATTATTCTGAACAAGCTATATACGACATATTAATTGTATATTAACTATGTTTGTGTAAATTGGCCAGAGACAAAACAAAAAAAATCAAAACAAATACAAAGATTCTGTTTTGCATAAAATCAGTTAAAAATAGTGTAGTTTCAGACGCGTGCAATATGTTAATATCTACCAGGCCAATTTGTACTAACTATGTACAATGGTCAACATGGAGGGGTCTAATTTGTTGACAGTATGATGAAAATGGTAATGACTTGTTTTGGACTTGATATATGAATTATTGAATTTTATAGTCCAAGTTTTGTTAAAATCAGTAAATGAGGGTCTGTCAGTGGTTGTCATCAACCTTAAACTTTTAACTTTAAATTTCAACTTTAAAATCACTAAGGTTTAATTTTTATATTAATGTCACTGATGCCAATAGTAATGTCTAATGATGCTTTTTCACAATATTTAGTTTATGATTAATGTCGGCGCTTTATAAAACGTCTTATTCACACAAAGGTATTTTAATTTTTGACTTTTTAGTCGACTATTCATTTCAGAAATATAATGTAAGCTTTCATAAATCTATATTAGCATAACCCCTGACAGTTTCGTTGCCTTTTATATCGCGAATGTTGGTTTACGTCAAGGCATTGAGAAATGTCCTTACAAGCATGTTGAACGATCTCCGCGTAGAGCCTATACTACCGAAAATAAACAAAATTATGAATACACTGTTAAAAGTTAAAATATTCCACACAAAGGAAAATATGCTTAGTGAGGTACGTATGATATACAAACAAAGAATGCCTATGGATGATAAACGATGAAAGTTAATGTAACATGAAAGAAATAAATACCACGAACTATCGAATAATTGCTTTGAAAGATCTTAATGGGTTCGAAGTTTTTATGTTATAGACATTACTATTAGTAAGGTAAATGTCACATTAACAGCAATTGTCACACTTACAGAGATGCCAGTGTCTTGTTTAAAATAATGTACTAATTTTAAAGTGCTATCAACCTCTGGTAACATCCCACTCATTATGGATCGTATTGTCAAGTTGCATTTTCAATTAGCGTCATTAGTCGGACTTTTCAACGAAAGAAAATCGGCACATAGTTCGGCCAAACACGGGCGGGCGGGTGGTCGGATGGGCAGACGTCCGGTGTCGTTTAAGTTTTCAATTTAGCATATATCTTTGCCATTTGTTGTCAGATCTTTATGAAACTGCAAACAGTGATAACATACCATGCCGTTAACAGAATTAGACAGTAACCACAACTCTACCTGGCTTTACAGTATAACCTCTGCTAACGGCACCTCCGACGAGCGGCAACCTCCGACGAGCGGTAATTAGAATTCCCCCCGTCGAATTTACTCTATAATTTACCTCTAATGAACGACACCTCCGCAGAGCGGTAAACGGCCGTTCAAATAAATTCCCAAAGTTAATCTTTACCTCTATACAGCGACACTAAGTCTAGCCAGGTTTACATCAATAATCGATAATTATCTATAACCGGATGATTTAACAATAAGCGAAACCCCTAATCGTATAACACTAACCTCAAGTGTCATGTTGCTAAATCATTTGACTAACAGGGGTTAATAAACAAGTGACATATGGTTTCCATGACACCAACGAACGGACCTTAGATGAGGAGCGCTTTGTTTGGTAGGCTGACGTCATCAAGTATTAGATGCTCATACGTATAGCTAGTTGACGATAATAAATGAAATATTTGTTATTGTTTTTTTATTGAAAGCTTCGATGAAATGAATTCTACTTTAAGATTATTTGAGGTTTAAGATAATATCAGATATTTACTCCTGAAAAGACGACGATAATTCATGCTAAATAGTCATCGCCATTAGACACGTATAAAAACATTTGACAGTAAGTGAATCGATTTCTCTAGTGTATTGCTTTCTTTTGCAAAAAACTAACCTTTAAGCTAGGAATTGTTAACCGTTATTATTATTTATTTAAAAAACTTCGTAATCTTATCAAAACTTAATTTACTTTGGTCGATCAGCGTTCGCTAAAAACTGTATTTACCATAAGAAACGTATAAATTCCAGTTTTCCGGACCGAAAACGGCCGTTTTCGTGATCGGTAGAAAAAGTCTACCTCTGCAGAGCGACACCTCTTCAGAGCGGCAATTTTTTCAAACTCCGCCGAAAGTCGCTCTACAGAGGTTACACTGTATTATGGATTATTACCCTTTGTAATGTTTGCGCTTAAGTTTTTTAACAATTGCAATGCATCAACAAGTTTACAAAATGTATGCAGTTCTGGGAGAAACGACAGTATTTTTGTAGCTACATGTACGAGGACACCTTAATTAGAGTAATGTATTAGTTTCTCTGTTTCACTTTGTTAGTGTGTGACATCATATTGCAGAGCTTGGTTGGCCCAACGTTGGTCCAACACAGATCACTGCGTTGCCAACGTTGGCCCAGCCTGAGCACAGCCTTATTTTGCTCATCCGCTCCACGTTGGCCCAACCGTTGGCTCATCGTAGGTCCAACGACGATTAATCGCATTTTAGTCGTTGGGACAGCAACTAGCCTACGGTTGGGCCAACATGGAATCGATAGACACAATAAAGTAGGGCCAACGTTGGCATCTGTCGATGGCACAATAGCTATTAAAGATACATTAAAGATGGCTTATGCGCATCTTATATCAAAATACACCTGATTTTCTTTTATTTCCCACGTAATCACTATTGCCTAATGTAGCCGATCAAAATATAAAGGGTGTCAACAGGCCGCAGAAAGCCGAGTTACGAGCGACTGAAATTAGCGCAGTTTTACTCTCTCTCAAATTACCGACATTACCCGATGCTTAATATATGCATGTGACGAGAGGTCACGAGAGGTCGCCACGGGCACGTCACGCGGTAAACGAGAATTTATGACAAGTAAACAAAACCTCGACGGAAGAGACGTTCACCTATCGATTCTTGATAGATTATGTAAGTAAAGCTAGTTATTTTATTGTGTGTTGGTGATATTCCGTTTGTCATAATATAATTTGTTGTCTACCGATTAAAGCAAACTTAGTTTTGTCGTTAATTATGCTGAAGTAAGGTGTACAAAATCAACGTCGTACATAATGCCCTTGGCCTTGAGGTTGAAATTTATTTAGTTCTTTTCTACTGATCACTGTTGTTAACGAATTTGTGTCACATTATCATTGAGGTTTAAAAAACATGTATGTGTGTCTAGTAATGGACTTCCTGTCATGTCTGTCCGTTGCATTTAGGGTTCGTACAACGAACTCACTGTAGGCCAATAGTTTGTAACTCAACTTCTCAAGATGCAGTGGCATGGAGATAAGATAAGATAAGATAAGATAAATTTTATTTTAAGTCGGCAAGTTTATTTAACTGCTGCATATGATTAACAAACATTAAAGATCTATCTAGTAAAATGTTTTTTTAACCTTATTTATGATGAGAGTAGCATTGGCGTAGCTTCCTATAGGCACACAAGGCATGTGCCTACACATTTATTATAAAAATTGTAAAAGAATAAAAAGGCTAAAAAATGCCAAAAATGCAATAAAATCGTAGGCTGGGGGATACGAGCAGTATGGATTGTTCCATCACTTCTGAAAGTAATGCTTAATTAAAAAAAAAAACTCAGTCTAGATTCAGCAAAAGGTTGACCATTAGAAATAGTCATGATTACAATGGCTAAATTACTTATAAAGGGAAGTCAGTCAAGCAGCAGTTACTGTAACTGATTGATGGCGTCATACATGTGACGTCACCGGCTCCCCTGACCCCTAGCTATGTTACCTGTGCCTACACATTTATTTTGGGCATGCTACGCCCGTGAGTAGCAGTAACAGGTTATGCATATACATGTTAAGTCTGAACTATATGGTGTTAGAAATAAGCACTTGGTGGATTCACATGGGCAAGTTGGTAAGTTAATAGTAATCTTACTCGGAAAGCTCTATTCAAGTGACAACTTAGAAGTATATTTTGACAGACTGTATTTTTTTACCACCCTATTCAACTCATATTCAGGTGACCTGAATCAGGTCATATATACATTGGTTAGCTCATCCTACTATAGGTTTCTTAGACCATTTTTCATCACCAGTGAGGCTGACAACTCATGAAATGTCTAACTGCCACCGGGACTCAAACCTAGGGTCTTTTGCTAACCACTACACCACAGCCTTTGCAATTGGACTGAAATATAGGAATTGTCAAAATTTTCATATTTACTGAACAATGATAAAGTATTGTTGTTTAAATTCTAGGACATGGATTCTAGTTCCAAGTCATCAAGTATTGTGAGGCTTGGTAGAATGAGACCTGTTTGATGGTTTGAAAGAGAAAGGATGCCGTGGTAGTAAGAGAAGAACTATTTCCACTTTGAATAGTGTTTTATCAAGAAGAACCACAATTACAACTTGTGGAAAGAGTGTAGGATCTAATGTTGAAGATAATTAAAGTCATATTAAGGTAAATATAAACAGCTTTGTATCTCTATAAAACTTTGGTAATGTAAAACCAGTGTTCTTTCTTAACTATGTTTGCCACACACCCCCAGCTAACAAGAACTGACTGCGTTATCATAGTTGTTAATACTATAAATATAAATGTTGTGTTTAAATGGAAACGTAACAGTTTAAAACCATTAATTACATGTATCTGGGACAACTCAACCCGTGGACAACTCAGCCCAAATTTGGGACAACTTAACCTGTAAGTTGGGACAACTCAACCCGTGGAAAACTCAACCCGGATCGTATATATATTATTTGTTATTCATTAAAAAATAAGTTTTAACAATTAAACATCGTATTTATTGTATTTTTATTGATAAAGATTATTGTCTATGTATTTAATGACATATTTTCATTTTAATAAGCAAACTTTTTGTGAATATCTGTTATCCAAAACATTCAATTAAAGTGAATGTAGTACTTACTTTATTTGCAATATCTATAAAAGAATTGAGCAATCTTATACCAATTATGATAAATCATATATTCTCATTTGGAAAAAATATTAACATCTAAGAATCATTTATTTTATCAACCAATTTTTATCTAATTATCAAATTTAACTCTCAAAGTGTAATTTTCATTATTTATAAATTAAGATATGGGTTGAGTTGTCCTTGGGTTGACTTGTCCATGGATTGACATGTTTCTTCGTGAGAGTTGAGTCGCCTCAATCCCAATTAGATAAGTAAACACATTCTATGCTAGTTGAGCTGTTAGAATATTCATTCAATATTTGTAGCACTTGAAGACTTCTATTAAGCCTGAGTATGGCATTTCATTAATGACATTTACTTTGGATTTATATTACTAAGATTTATAATCTGTTTTATTATTTCAGGCCGAGATAGATGTTATGAACCATGATGAATGTAAAAGCATTTTATTCAAGATGGTCGAGGAGAAATGTTCACCATTGACTTAGTTCAGCAGTGAGACAGCCTGGAGGTTTCCATTCAGAAAATATAGATAACATAGTGTTATAATATGATTGCTGTATATATAAATGTTTTTAAAATAAATCTTGGTTACAGTGTAAAAAGTATGATATATTCATAGGCTAGAACCCAGAAAATGACAGTAGGGTGTGAAAAGAAGGCCTTGGGTCATCAAGTTTGAGGGAATTACTGTTCACACTTTTTAATCTGTTCCCAGGATTTTATTACTGTGCAAATAAAGATTCCTACTTTGAAATACCTTATTTATTTGAAATTCAGCATTCAATTTGTTGTTTATCTATACTTCAATGAAACAATTCTTATTGTTATATCTTTACAAAAGCTTAAGAAGGAAAGTTGATTTTAGGCATACAATTTGTTCTCAAGTTTTATACCATATAGCCAAAGAAACTGATTATCTTTTTTTGTATGAAAATGTGTTGTACTTAATTAGAATAACAGGTTAGATACAATTACTTAGTGTTAATGTTTTACATGTATATATATGTAGATATTGAAATATGATTTTTGTGTATTCATTTTCTATGATCATTTACATATTCTTGCATTTCTTATACTGTGTTTACCTTATATTACTCTCTCTTAAAAAATGTGAAGATTATGAATTTGTCTTTGAAATCATTGACTGCATTTACCCGAAATGCTACAACTTCAGTGATTTTTAGAAAAATTAATGGTTTGATGTCATTTTTAAGGACTGAACTTTCATTTTAAATACACACATACATGTACATACTTTTGGAACAAAATAATTTATATCAACCAAGCTTGTACATGAACATTAATTATTTGTTTGTGATTAAATTCCCATTTCTTTTTCATCCATGCAACCTTTCTACTCTGTTTGCAATATATTTATATATATTTGGCAAAAATATGTTTGTAATGCATTTTATTTCTGGTTATGTATTTGATATGAATAGGAAGTAATATACATTATAATTTAAGAAATTTACTTTGTAATATACATTGTATTCAAGAAGTTTTCTTATATTTTATTCAATGTATAAGTTTTGCCTTTGGAATAAATTCAGTAATTATGTTGCTTAGAATGTGAAAAATGTAAGACAGATAACTTAGATATTAAAATTGGAAAATTCAACTTTGAAGTTTTTTTTACAATATATATGTATTTGGTATATACCATGTTATTGACTTATAATTAAGGTGGTGTGTAATTATATGATGTTATATTGATGAATTTCTGGGTTTTTTTTGGATTTAAATATATGTATATGTATTTCCTAACATAGACGGATTCTAAGGAAGCAATTTTTTTCTTTCATGAAATATGATATTTTCAAGAAATATGTGTATGCATGTCTAATTTTTTCGCATGCAATATAGCATACATCATAAAACATTTCTTTCTCATGATTGTAAGCTTTTAACATGATTATTGGGCTTTTAAAAGATTCTATGATAATAATTATCTAGATGCTTTATATTTTATAGTCTGGATAAGGATAGTTTAGGCTCTGAAAATGTGCCTGAATCCCTTAGAAATAACCAAAACTAAAGAATTTTCAGGGTCACTGGTCACTGGTCGGGGTTTTGCCCTGTATCATCCAAGGCCCTTTCGACCCCTTGGAACCCAATTCTGCTTATTCATTTTACGCCCCTTCTAACTAGAATTTTACACCCCCTGTAACTAGAAATCCTAGATCTGCCTATGCCTACATTATTAAATATAAGTTTATTAAAATTAGTTTTTTTTTAAATATGACTTAAATACATGTCACTGTTTGATTGTTTTAACACAAGGCTTAATTCTCGTATTTTTAAGCTTGACTTTTTGAAGTATATGGAAGGCTGTCTTACTCGCAATGGTGTCCACGTCCATATATCTGATTAAAGTTTTTGTGCAGTAAAATATATTTTACTAAAACTTTTTTATTTCTTAAGGTATCAACTTCAAACTTCAAATATGTATATATTCCTTGCTATCAACCACGTCTCATGTTATTAGATTCATAAATTCAAATACATTCTTTTTTCAAAATTCTCTCCCCATGATCTTAAGATTTTTTAAATATTTGTTTTTACTGCATCTGTTTTATTTCTTTAGATGTATACTTCAAACTTTCAATATATGTTCCTTATTATTAACCACATCTAATGTGACAAGTTCATTTATCAAATAATTTTTTTTCAAAATTATCTCCCCTTGAATTTTTCTTTCAAAATTTTGTTTGTACAGCAACTGTTTTATTTGAGCATGCTGTCTCAACTTACAGTTCTTGTTATTTCTTAAGGTATCACCTGCTAAAGTAAAGTATATGTTTCTAATACTCATTTTTTTTTCAGAATTACTTCCTCTGACTGAATTTTCTTTAAAAATATTTTTGATGACACTGTTTTATTTATTTAGGTATCAACTTCAAAAATAAAACATTTGTTCTTTATTATCAATCACATCTCATGGGACAAATCCAAATTTATAAATCCATATACTTTTTATTGACTCCTTGGGACTTAAAATGCTTTTTAAAGGTATTAATTTTCACCTAGAAATCTTGATTTCTTAAGGTATCAACTTCAAAGTTTAAATAAATGTTCTTTATTATGAACCACATCTCATCTGACAAGGTTCATAACTCTAAATGCAACATTTATTATTTTCTTCTCTTGAAATTGATGTAATATTATCTTTTTACTTTTATTTCTCAACAATTACAAATACTTTTGTTTTGTATCTCATGAAAAAAAAAATATATATATTTGATTATACATCTTTATTTGTTATTTATAACTTTTATTCTCCAAGGCCCCATACTATCAAGGATCTAATGACTAATTATAGACTTTATCCATTTTATTGTTATGTTAATTTGTCGTAAGATTTTTGATATAATGCTTCCCATGATTGTACACCAGGGTGAACTTAACCAGCAATATTTTAGCTTGTAGGGTGGCGATGCAATTAAGAATGCCGAAGTGCATGGTATACTTGCTGCGGCCCATATTTTTGAAGGCTGTATCTAACAAGTATTGACGGAACTTTTGTTCTTCATGTGTGTCAAAATCTAAGTTGATGAAACGGGTACTATTATAGTATGTGATGTTATGATCTATTCATGTCTACTTTACCATTGTGGGTTACAGAACAGAATCAAAAGAAAGTCAATGCCATAAATCTTTAGACATGTCTTTTAGCCATTTTAATCTCCAGCTGATTGAAATGTTGTAATGGTCTCACCTATGGTCTAGACATTCATGAGTTTGCCACAGTCATTGACTGTAGAAACTATCAACATATGAATGTATTTTGGCATCATTGTTCAAGCTGACATATAGCTTAAGTTTCCATTTAAATTTCTAAATGGAATGGCACAGTGTGACAGTCTTTATTTGTAATACATATACCCTTGGCTGGGAAATGAGTACATTTCAAGAATCCGAATTAAGATAGACATTCAGTTTGCTATAATGCACATTTTGGTAAGCATAATTTATAAGATAAGTTTCCATGAAACATTTGCATCAAACACATGTTCATTTAAAATGAAGTACAGTGCTATCCAAAAGTTCTTGAACTGATGAAGTGTTGAGAAAAAATGATCATGCATAACACAAGTATTAAATTAACTATCATTAGACCTTGTTAATGTAGCATTGTTTAAATAATATGTTCATAATCTAAAAAACCTGACTTAACAATTTGCTTCGATGACTTATTCTTCCTTATATTCATGAATTAGATGAATCAGTTTATCTTATAACTCAAGATTTTATCCAAGAATTTTTGGAGGGCACTATATCACAGAACATTTGCAGGTATTTTTCACATGCTAGAGATAAAAAATAGATCAGCTTTTATGATAATCAATTTATTTGCAAACAGTAATACATGTACCATAAAATTTAAAAATCAAATACATGTGTGGCTTGTGTGCTAAAATATTAATAAAAGCATAATCACAAACAGTGAAACAATATGTATGTAAGCCTAAGTGTCTATTTTCATATATATGATATATAATCGATACCTTCTATGTTGTCTTCATTAAAACATTGGGTTACTCTATATACATTGATATGTTAATAAAGTCCCAAAAACTGCATATCCCCAGACCCAAATCCAAAACAGTAATTCTCATAGGAGTATTAGCTATCCAATCACTTGATGAGTAGAACTTAAGTACGCTAGGTTCTTAAATTTTCATACTGACAGGCTAATGTCAACCAAAGAATGGACAGAGAGACAGGATATATCATAAGATAATAAATGCATGATCCATTTGATTCTAATGACTTACCTATATGACATAAATATAGTTCCACAGATATACATCAATTTATAGTCTACAAATATTGGCAAACACTTTGCCGTTTTTGCAAGTGAAAAAAAACTATTTGCTTGTCGACAACATGAAGACAAATTTCTACCTAGATAGAATTACAAAGAAAAAATATGATCTGGTAAAGTCATTTGAAGAGAAATAAGATCATTTACATACACTTTTTTAAATATTCATACATGCATTTTATTTTTAGGTTTTTGATAGGTTTAACGTCACAGCAACATATTGTATAGGTTTGGTCACTGTGGTCAGTCCACCTACTCACTTTTCTTGGAAAGGCTTAACCAACTACTATGCTCATATTTCCGTCAGTAACTGACCTTCACTATTTAGAATCAGTGGTAGGAGGGAGAATGGCTATAGGAATTATTATGAACAAGCTTCACAAAAGTATGCCCAGTCCTGGAACCCCTTAATCAGTAGACTTGTATCCTACCAATTGAGATAGCTAGTGGGTCTCAATAGAACTGAAACAGCAAAATACTACATTTGCTCAGACTAAAATACTACTTGCCGAGGTTGTTTCTAAGGCAACAAATTCCAAATTATCAATAATTACATGCACTTTACTCACATCTTTCAAAGGATATTCATTTGCAAATGGATCAAAATGAACAGTAGTATTGATGGGAAATTGCTTTTTGCTGCATAGTTGGTATATTGACAGTTAATTGAGCATTGACTGGCCCAGCGGTCAATACTGGTTTAAACTGTCCGATACTGGCCACACTGGTCGATTGAAATTGTCAGGAATCGAACCCAAGACCCGATATCAGTTGAGTTGGTAGTACATTCTTACATGGAGCTTGGGCATGAAATTATATCTATGGCCATCCTCCTTCCTACCAATGATTTTAATTATGTAGGGCAGTTGTCAGTCACTGACAAAAGTATGCGCTTAATAGTTGATTAACAGCTAAATCCAGAGATTTAGCCTTTCCTAGAGGAGTTAGTAGATTGACAGACCCCTTTTATATGTCCCTTTACAATGTGTTGCTACAGCCTTGAAGCCTACAAAAACAACCCAACAAACAAACATTTGTATAAATCCAATCTTCCATGTGGACCTTTGGCTAAACATGTACAAGTTACTTAAAATATTTTTAAAATGAAATACATACAGTTCCCACCAAAAGTTTTGAGACAAAAGATTTACTTGAATTAAATGATCATTTTTGTAGAATCATTATTTTTAATATATTCAAGTATGGTTTGTGATAAAATCACAATGAATGATGTCAATGAAAGCAATATATTTATAAGATTGAGCATCTGTCATCCTTAAGCCCCAAAACTATGTTTTTATCTTATCTTACATAGTTTGTATGCTATTTTTGTAGTTTCAGCATAAGTATAATGATATTAAAACAATAATATAAAGCAATAATAAAAGCATTGCTTAATAAACATTATTATCACTGTTCTATTTTCACTCTCTATTATAAAACTAAAAAAGAACAGCGATTATAATTAGTATCCCTTAATGGATAAGATGCAAGTAAATAAATGTTAATCAACAATTAAAGCTACTCAGTAGACCTATAATGTGAAGATGTCTTTAAACTTTTGATGGGTACTGTATGGATGTAAAAACAGTATGAAAAAGACAGAAAGTGTTCACCTTACTTTTTAAGTGTTTACAGGTATGTTATCAACTTATCAGAGCATATTCAGTATTTTAATTGATAGGATATAATACTTTCTCAGGGTACAAGTACAATGTAGTTGATAAGTGATTATATTTAAAAGGTTAACAGAAATATGTGAATGTAGAACCATCTTGCTCAAATTATGGTCAACAATGAAACAAAATAAATCTTAAAAGAGGCTAATTTTTCAAAGTATCTGTACACTTTTCATAAATGAATCTATTGTTGGTGGACAATCTATGGCAATTCCTAGTACAAAGACAAAAGTAGCACTCTCTTTTGACTTGTAAATGTTGATTACTTATAACAATTTGACATGGAAACAATATCTAACAAATAGATCTTGCAGAAAGTCCCTTACTTCTAAAAATTTACACTTTCCATGTACTTTTGTAGCAGTTTCACGAAATTCATATTGTAATGTATACATATGTAGGTGATGTTATTACCGAACTGTAGTCATTTAATAGGAGATGTGCCTTATGAACTTGTATGAGAGCACAAGAACAACTATATTATTCAAAGACAGACTTTCATATTTGATGATTTGCAGCAGACCATTTTCTAACTTTCTCTTTATGCGCTGTCAACATTCTACTATTTCATTATACAATCTCTAGAGCCTGAAAGATAAATCAAAATAAATCTTAGTCAATGTTTCATACATAAATATCATTAACTACTTAATTAATATTAATTAATTTGAAAAAAAAATACATAGAGAATCTATGTGTTGCCTGTTAATAGTTGTCAACTGTAAAGAAAATTGAAATAGATCTATTTCAAACACCTCCAATGAAAATTAAATATGTGCATCACTTATTCTTTTCATTCTATGCATTGTATTTCCAAGGGAAAGTAGATCGCAGCTGAAAGTAGATTTTGATACCCAATACTTTAAACAGCAGATTTGATAACAACAGATATAAGAAAATTGTAGTTAAATGACAAAATATCATTAGCCATTCATAGACATTCATTTTATTTAGAGGCTTATATGTGTTAACTGCTACCTACACTAGATCATTCATGAGTATGTAGAATATATAGATTCCAAAGTAAGCATACTGAGTGAATTTCAGTGGATGTAAAGCATGTTATAAGTATTACGTAAAATACAACTAATTGATACCTTTATATCCAGCCTTGTTCAACCTAATTTGGCTACTACCATTCACATCATTATCTAATGAAGCTAGCACATTTCTCACTCTATATATGGTTGGTGAATATGAAATCTTTTGTCACAATGCATCATAAGAAGATTTTTAGAGACGTCCAATTAAACTGCACATCTGCAATTAAAACACAAGCATTATAAAAATTATAGAAGCTTGATATCTTTTCTATTTATCACTCATATTGCACTATAGTGATGTGTCAATTATAGTTAAACTGCCACAGTTACAAGATTATTTCCTGCTTAATTAATCACAATAAACATAATGGAATCATACTTCAGGTTAATTATCTTACGTGGATACCCATATTAGAACCAAGTTGCTGTTACCAAGATTTACCATTCATGAAATATTTTTTTTCAAAATGTAATGTCAATACATCCATAAACATTCACACTAAAATTAAAAAATAAGACAGGTTCAAAATTAAAATTACCTGCAGTTCAAAGAATGGCAGCAGCTAGATCTTTTATTAAATTGGCATCTGAAGAAGCATGCTTTCACTTTAAGGTTTATCCCATGTATATTCTGAGCTCAATGGTGAAAATACCAAGTTGTACCATCAAAATCAGTTAGAATCCATTCATGTTGATTTGTGATATGATTGAGGACACTTCATCATAAACTCTGTAAAAGAAGCATATTGTTAAGAAATGGTTTACCAGCATTGTTTCCATAAACTGTCCACATCATATATGACTCCATGTTGAAATTGCTTAAAAATCAAGACTTGATTCCTGTACTTGATTTTATACACTATGATATAATAACCTATGCTCATACATGAAATACATACATTCTTAGCTCTATAAAAAACATACATTTACATCATGATATGAGGGTGAAAAAAACAATTTAGTAATTCCAATATTTTAATATTAGCTGACCATTTAGTACGCACAGAATAATAATCCACTTTCATCATATATACACCGATGAAATACTACAGAACTACACAGTTGTTTTCATGGTGTAGTAATTTGGACACTAGGCTTTGAAACAGACCATTTGTGTTTGTTTCTTTTTTCAGCCAGTTATTATATTTCATCAAATGATATGTTCTATCCACAATAGTAATTAGGTGAAACTAGATACAGCTTTTACATGATTATCATCTAAGTTTTTCCATGTGAATTCCACAGACCTTGACATAATAAAACGGAGCCACAAAATCAGTTGGCACTTCCTTGTCCAAAAGCAATCCACAATTAATATTTCGGTGAACAGACATACAGGTATGGTCAAGTTATTGTTCGGACATGCACTTGATCATAAACAGACAGACAGACAGACAGGCAGGCAGGCAGACAGGCAGCAGGCAGGCAGGCAGGCAGGCAGGCAGGCAGGCAGGCAGGCAGGCAGGCAGGCAGGCAGGCAGGCAGGCAGGCAGGCAGGCAGGCAGGCAGGCAGGCAGGCAGACAGACAGACAGACAGACAGACAGACAGACAGACAGACATCATAACATAACATATTACAGCCCTTTTTTGAACAGCATATAAAGTTGTAGACCTACTTACTCAAAAGGATCAACAAATGAAGATGACATCTTCTTCCCAGTCACACTACCAAATTAAGACACCGCCACAGTTTCACTTTCAAGGTCTAAAATTGAAAATTTATTTCTTAAAATATTATTTTCAGGGTCATTTTAACAAAAATGTTGACATTCCATCCTCTTATATCCAAACTGTACAGTATCCATACCTGATAACTTTTGAATATAAAATGTCATGTGGATCTTGCGAGAGGAAGGGGGTTTGACGCCCCTGTAATTTCCAAAATATGCCTGTTCATACATGTATTAAGAAACTGTAAGCAACTTTTGAGTAGCATGAGACAATTTTTTTCGGTCTGGCTTCGCTTGCTGTAGTATCTAACATAAATCTGATTGTTAAGAAGTTTATTTCATTAATGTGCTGTTAATACTGCATAGGTGGATCCAGGATTTCCTATAAGAGGGGGGATATTTAATTTACGAGGGGGGGGGGCTGAAAATGAACAAGCAGACTGGGGTCTAGGGGCCATATTAAAGGACCCACTCTGGGTCCTTGACAAAGAATTGACCTGGTGTTCAGGGTTGCTGCAACCCCTTAAGGCTAAGCTAGCTCATTAGGAATTCAGGCGCATTTAAACAATCCTCTCCCAGGGTATACATAAAAGCATCTTGATATGTATCATAAAATTTTCACAGCCTTTTGATCATGTTAAAATCTTACAAATATGTGCCTAGATGAAATTGTTCTTACATTCCTATACGTTAAGGCCCGTTAAGTATGTCATTGTATAAGTGTAGTTCCAGTCCTGTTAGTATTGCAGTTGTAGTGTGCAAAAATTTGTCAAATATATTTATTAAATATCCAATAAATATCATATTTTATGGTAGAAAAAATTCTTTGCTTTGCTTACCGGGGGGGGGGCGTTAGCAGGGTCCAACCCGCTTGGATGCGCCTATGTAGGCCTGCTGTGTATAACATGGTTGTTTTTCGAAAGTTTGGACACCCCAAAAAGTTAAGGCCCCTAGAAAAAAAATTCCTGGATCCGCCCCTGAATAATACACCAAAAACCCTAACCAATACATTTCAAAATATTTTAGTATAAACTGGGTCAAACTTCATGCAAGAGTAAAATAAGAAATTTGACATTAATTGGTAAGGCTGTACATGTATACATGGGTGAAGTTTCAAGTAACTCTCTTCAGATAACCTATATGTGTACTGCTCCTTAATTACTGTTATCACATGCTTATAAATACATGAACCATTTGTGTACAACTTGAGTAGTGAAACATAACTCATGAGCTAGTAAAATCATTAAAACTAATGTAGAACGTCTTTTGACAAGTTGACAGTAAACTGGTCAATCAATGGTTGTTTGTAAATATTTAAGTCCATGTACAGTTAATTTTGACTAATACTGCCATTTGTTAATCTGGGTCATACTAAATACCACTAAGACACTACTAAGCACTACTAAGCACTACTAAGACACTACAAACACCACTAAGACACTACTAAGCACTACTAAGGCAGGATTTTAGGTGTTTTAATTGTATAAAATGTTATTATATGTTGATTTAAATACTAAATATGACATTTTCAGTAGGTTTTAAAAAAAAAACCAGTTAGAAATGATATTTTAGCACAAATAGTTAAATGAATAGACGAAAAAATGAAACCTCTTTTTTTCACTTCTGAGACACAAATAAAATCATGAAAATGTTTATTAAAAATGTAGACATTCACTAGTTATCACATATATTGATACTATTTGTATAAAGAAACATTTAATTGAGATATTTTATAAAAATATTAAAAAATAGATGAAAAGATGGAATTTCAGTAAACACCACTAAGACAACACTAAGACAATACTAAGGTCTACTAAGACACGATTTACATACTTAATATTGTTTGATTGTTGTTAAAAATTTAAACATATAATAAAAACGACCTATGACGACTAGTTTTTTTGTAAACAAATATTTAATGGGGATATTATATTACAAACATTCAAAAAATAGACGCAAATATGAAATTACAGTAAACACCACTAAGACACCACTAAGACAACACTAAGACACTACTAAGGTCTACTAAGACACGATTTACATACTTTATATTGATTAAATGTTGTTGAAAATTTAAACTAACACTAGTTACGACCTATACAGACTGTTTTGAAAGTAAACGGGGATATTATATTACAAATATTCAAAAAATAGACGAAAAGATGAAATTTCAGTAAACACCACTAAGACACCACTAAGACACTACTAAGGTCTACTAAGACACGAATAACATACTTTATATTGATTAAATGTTGTTGAAAATTTAAACTAACACTAGTTACGTATACAGACTGTTTTGAAAATAAACGGGGATATTATATTACAAATATTCAAAAAATAGACGAAAAGATGTAATTTCAGTAAACACCACTGAGACACCACTAAGACAACACTAAGACAATACGAAGGTCTACTAAGACACGATTTACATACTTAATATTGTTTGATTGTTGTTAAAAATTTAAACATATAATAAAAACGACCTATGACGACTAGTTTTTTTGTAAACAAATATTTAATGGGGATATTATATTACAAACATTCAAAAAATAGACGCAAATATGAAATTACAGTAAACACCACTAAGACACCACTAAGACAACACTAAGACACTACTAAGGTCTACTAAGACACGATTTACATACTTTATATTGATTAAATGTTGTTGAAAATTTAAACTAACACTAGTTACGACCTATACAGACTGTTTTGAAAGTAAACGGGGATATTATATTACAAATATTCAAAAAATAGACGAAAAGATGAAATTTCAGTAAACACCACTAAGACACCACTAAGACACTACTAAGGTCTACTAAGACACGAATAACATACTTTATATTGATTAAATGTTGTTGAAAATTTAAACTAACACTAGTTACGTATACAGACTGTTTTGAAAATAAACGGAGATATTATATTACAAATATTCAAAAAATAGACGAAAAGATGTAATTTCAGTAAACACCACTGAGACACCACTAAGACAACACTAAGACACTACGAAGGTCTACTAAGACACGATTTACATACTTTATATTGATTAAATGTTGTTGAAAATATAAACTAACACTAGTTACGACCTATACAGACTGTTTTGAAAATAAACGGGGATATTATATTACAAATATTCAAAAAATAGACGAAAAGATGAAATTTCAGTAAACACCACTAAGACACCACTAAGACAACACTAAGACACTACGAAGGTCTACTAAGACACGAATAACATACTTTATATTGATTAAATGTTGTTGAAAATTTAAACTAACACTATTTACGACCTATACAGACTGTTTTGAAAATAAACGGGGATATTATACTACAAATATTCAAAAAATAGACGAAAAGATGAAATTTCAGTAAACACCACTAAGACACCACTAAGACACTACTAAGGTCCACTAAGACACGAATTTATAACATACTTTACATTGATTAAATGTTGGTGAAAATTTAAACTTACACTAGTGACGACCTATATAGATTGTGTTTGTAAAAAACATTTAACGGGCATATTATATTAAGAATATTAAAAAATAGACGAGAGGATGACATTTCAATAATCACTACTAAGACACCACTAAGGTCCACTTAGACATAAATAACCTACTTTATATTGATTGAATGTTGTTCAAAAATTTAAACATACAAGTAACGACCTATGATGACTGTTTTTGCAAAACTAACGGGGATATAATATCAAAAATATTAAAAAAGAGACGCAAAGAAAACATTACAGCAATCACCACTAAGACACCTCTAAGCCACTCCTAAGGTCCACTGACACGAATTTATAACGTACTTTATATTGATTAAATGTTGTTGAAATTTTTGTATTACACTAGTGACGACATATACAGACTGCTTTTGTTAATACTAAGCTATATTAGGTCACTACTAAGTCACTACTAAGCTATACTAAGACACTACTAAGCTATACTAAGTCACTACTAAGATACTATTAAGCTATAATAAGACACTACTAAGACAATAATAAGCTATACTAAGTCACTACTAAGACACTACTAACCTATACTAAGTCACAACTAAAACACCGTTAAGCTATACTAAGTCATTACTAAGCTATAATAAGTCACTACTAAGACACTACTATGCTATACTAAGTCACTACTAAGTTATATTAAGTTACTACTAAGACACCACTTAGCTATACTAAGTCACTACAAAGCTATAATAAGTCACTACAAAGACACCACTAAGGTTTACTAAGTCACTACTAAGCTATAATAAAACACTACTAAGACACTACTAAGCTATACTAAGTCACTACTAAGCTATAATAAGTTACTACAAAGACACTACTAAGCTAAACTTAGTTATTACTAAGACACTACTAAGCTATACTAAGTCACTACTAAGCTATATTAAGTTACTACTAAGACACTACTAAGCTATACTAAGTCACTACAAAGCTATATTAAGTTATTACTAAGACATTACTTAGCTATACTAAGTCACTACTAAGACACTACTAAGCTATTCTAAGACACTACTAAGTTACTACTAAGACACTACTAAGCTATAATATGTTACTACAAAGACACTACTAAGCTAAACTTAGTTACTACTAAGACACTACTAAGCTATACTAAGTCACTACTAAGCTATATTAAGTTACTACTAAGACACTACTAAGCTATACTTAGTCTCTACTAAGCTATATTAAGTTACTACTAATACACTACTAAGCTATACTAAATCACTACTAAGCTATATTAAGTTACCACTAAGTCACTACTAAGCTATATTAAGTCACTACTAAGACTCTACTAAGCTATATTAAGTTACTACTAAGACACTACTAAGCTATACTTAGTCACTACTAAGCTATATTAAGTTACTACTAAGACACTACTAAGCTATACTAAGTCACTACTTAAGCTATATTAAGTTACTACTAAGACACTACTAAGCTATACTAAGTCAATACTAAGCTATATTATGTTACTACTAAGACACTACTGAGCTATACTAAGTCACTACTAATTTATAATATGTCACTACTAAGCTATATTAAGTCACTACTAAGACACTACTTAGCTATATTAAGTTACTACTAAGACACTTCTAAGCTATACTAAGTCACTACTAAGCTATATTAAGTTACTACTAAGACACTACAAAGCTATACTAAGTCACTACTAAGCTATATTAAGTTACTACTAAGACACTAATAAGCTATACTAAGTCACTACTAAGCTATAATATGTCACTACTAAGCGATACTAAGTCACTACTAAGACACTACTAAGCTATATTAGGTCACTACTAAGTCACTACTAAGCTATACTAAGTCACTACTAAGCTATAATAAAACACTACTAAGACACTACTAAGCTATATTAGGTCACTACTAAGTCACCAATAAGACACTACTAAGCTATATTAAGTTACTACTAAGATACTACTAAGCTATACTTAGTCACTACTAAGCTATATTAAGTTACTACTAAGACACTACTAAGCTATACTAAGAAACTTCTAAGTTACTACTAAGACACTACTAAGCTATATTAAGTCACTACTAAGACACTACTAAGCTATATTTAGTTACTACTAAGACACTACTAAGCTATACTAAGTCACTACTAAGCTATATTAAGTTACTACTAAGACACTACTAAGCTATACTTAGACACTACTAAGTTGTACAAAGTCTCTACTAAGCTATATTAAGTTACTACTAAGACACTACTAAGCTTTACTAAGTCATTACTAAGACACTACCAAGCTAGACTAAGTTACTACTAAGTCACTACTTAGCTATATTCAGTTACTACTAAGCTATATTAAGTCACTACTAAACTATACTTAAAAACTACTAAGTTATATTTAGTCACTACTAAAACACTACTAAGCTATACTAAGACATTTCTAAGCTATACTAAGTCACTACTCAGGCACTACTAAGCAAGACTAAGTCATTACTAAGCTATTTTAAGTTACTACAAAGCTATAATTAGTCACTACTAAGTTATATTAAGACACTACTGAGCTATACTTAGTCACTACTAAGACACTACTCAGCAAGACTAAGTCATTACTAAGCTATTTTAAGTTACTACAAAGCTATAATTAGTCACTACTAAGACACCACTTAGCTATACTACGTCACTACTTAGCTATAATAAGTCACTACTAAGACACTACTAAGCTATACTAAGTCACTACTAAGACACTACAAAGCTATATTCAGTCACTACTAAGACACTAATAAGTTACATTCAGTCACTCCTAAAACACTACTAAGCTATATTCAGTCACTACTAAGACTCTACAAAGCTATATTCAGTCACTACTAAGTTATATTTAGTCACTACAAAAACACTACTAAGCTATATTTAGTCACTACTAAGACACTACAAAGCTATATTCAGTCACTACTAGAACACTACAAAGCTATATTAAATAACTACTAAGACACTACAAAGCTATATTCAGTCACTACTAAGACTCTACAAAGCTATATTAAGTCACTACTAAGTTATATTTAGTCACTACAAAAACACTACTAAGCTATATTTAGTCACTACTAAGACACTACTTATCTATATTCAGTAACTACTAAAATACTACAAAGCTATATTCAGTCACTCATGGCGTGTGTTCTGTCAGACCTTAGAGCACGCTTGTGCAAAGGAAGTTGCTCGTTCTGGAAGTGCTTCTAATATTAAGGGTGTGCCATAAGTCATGGAAAGACGGAACTCATCTTTATCAGCACTCCTTGGTGCTTGACAGGGCCGCGTAACTGACATATATGTCAGTTTATGAATTTTTTTTTATTGAATTGCCCATTGTTTTGTTTCATTTTTTTTCAACAGTCATGGGCGCATACACTTATCCCGCTGATTTTTATTTTACTTCTGTACTTACGATCGATAAAATATTAAAATCAGCGGAGTTATTGCATGTCGTATTGCATGGAGGAAGTCAATATACACAAAGTTACATGAAATTATTAGACAACTAATGTAAATGTGCATTATAAATTATGTAGCGCCATCTATACAATCAACAAAATTTCTAATCAGTCACTTTTAATTTCAAAATAACTTTAAAAATAAAATTAAATTCGCTCGATTTTTTTAAACATGAACATGTGGGTCACATACAGAAAAAAACACCGATGGTCACCGATGCACATGATCCATAGAACAAATTTGTCTCAATTTCTGGTAATGCAAATTTTGCACGTTATCCACGTGCACATAAAAGAAACACTTGAACCAACCCGTTTGAACACATTTACAAACGTTGTTGTTATCCAGACTGGAAAAACATATAAAATGAGAAAAACATCCCTGGTGGATCGGGACCGAGCGGTCGAGATGTTGGAAGGTGGTACATCTTTACGTCGGGTTAGTTGAAATTAATTATTGCAATGTACTTGATGCTATTTAATATTAAATACGTTGTGATACGAAATTGCACACTCGTTTCACAAAATATTCATGCCAATCCGACGAGCTCAAACTCTAGCGCAGATCGAGAGGTTATGGGTTTGATTCTCAGGCGGGGCATACTTACATGGAGCTTGGTCAAGGAATAATTTTCCCCTCAATTCTCCCTCCTACCACTGACTCTAACTCATGTAGGTCAGAAGTATGCACCTAGTAACTGGTTAACAGCCAAATCCAGAGATTTAGCCTTTCCAGGAACGGCGGGTAGCCTGCATGTCCGCCGTGATATGACATATACAATGTGTTTCTACGGTGCTGAACCCAACCAAAAAGAAGAATATAACCGTATTTACGGATGAAACCAGAATGTCATTACAAAACCCAGATGGTCGACAACGCATCTATCGAAGACTCAATGAAAGGCATAGTGCTAATTGTGTTGCTAAAACTGACCAACTCAGATAGGACCCATAATGATGTGGGCAGGAATATCTATGCACACAAAGACGCAAATGGTATTGATAAAAATGCAACTTGAATGCTCGACTTTATCATCCAGCTCGATAACGAGAATAATGTGCGAGTAATTCCTTTCCCTCCAAAGAGTGTGGACTTGAATCCGATCGAACACGTTTTGGACTTGCTGAAACGTCGAATTCGAGCCCGCCACTAGCAGCAGTCATTGATAATATGATATGTTTTTCTGAAATAGACACGATATATTTAGCTTCACTAAATATTGCTATGATAGTCCCTAGTTTATTTCAGTTCTTTGAAAATAAGGAATTAATGGGGTGACCGATTAGAAATTTTAGGGAGTGTACTGTAAATAAAGGTTCAAGACTAATCGATTACCCAGGGGTTCTATCGATTTTCCTGTACACACTGCTTTTACATATTCTGAAAAATATGGTCATTGGGTAAATATTCCATATGCTAAAGAATAAGTGTTGAATAGTTTATGTCAAATCATGCAATCTAGTGTGGAGGAAGATCGGGAAGTTTGTTCTGTATTTTTGTGGCGACAATTTAATAATTTTTGTCACTTTTAAAGTCATAATGAAATGATTTGCGACTATATGGCACAAAATGTTAATTTAGTAAATATCTCAATGTTAATTGTAATAATTATACATATTTTTCTGATTGCATTCACCTGCCAAAACAGGTAAAAATGAATATACATTCCTGACGTATCTTTTTTACGAGTATAAGCAAGGATTTAACATGCGAATTTTCATTGGTTCGTAAATACGAACGGAATTGCATTCTTTGTTCTAATTGGCTAGTGGGCGTGTCTGATGGGTTGATTGACATTTTTGTACTTGTAATTAATTATCGGGATCTATTACAGTATACTATAATAACGAGTTAAATAGGAACCCTGCTGATTCGATACATTAATCTTATCCGACTTCCTGTCGTGAAGTATACAACTTAGGAGATCATTTTAAACCTTGTGTACTGGCATATATTACAGTGATATATTACCAACCATTGGTGAGATATACAAAATGTAGCTTGGTAAGGATAACTTGAGACAAAATTCAACGATACCGTTTTCATACGCAATAGGATCTAAGTATAGTAATTAGTACACGTAATTATCTAATATTATCAGTGTGTTTTTGACATATTAAATTCATCACAGGAACACACGTTCCACACATTTAATATGTTCATTACTCAAAATAAAGTAAAAGTAATTTCTTCTTTTCAAGCGCATTCAAATCTGTAAAAAATATTTATTTATAAACTGTCGTCTACACTACCAGAGCTATATACGTTACCATACTTCATAAATTGACCCCCTATTTCATGTAATACCTGAGTCCAAAATATTTACCAAAATTGACTCGTTTGTCTCAAGTTATCTTACACGAGCTATATAGGTAGTTTGAGTTGATTCTGGATTTTTGAAAGTAATTCGGATAAAAAGATGAGTCGGTCTATGTCTTGAAGATTTTAAAACCTTTTTCTGTAATTTAGTAAATGACTTGTATACTACACGAACTAATAAGGCGGAGTCTTCTGGTCAAGATCATAAATGATGGTTTTAAGCGTCCGCGTGCGCGTAGGTTTTAGAGTTCTCAATCAAAATAAAAAAACAAAATTGTTGGTCAAGTTTTCTTAAATAATTCCGATGTTCCGGCATTCAATACGACAATTTAATCTAGGGAAAATTGTGTTCAGCAACGACGTTATTCATCGTTAGCAATTTATCATAACCACGTCATTAATATAACATAAAAAAACACTAGTCATTTTATTTTAAATTCAGACCAGTGTTTCATATTACAAGGATGATATTCCATTGAAAAAAAATATATAATGCAATGTTTTGTCGTAAAAATATTTGTGTTTTCGTTTTCGGTATGTTTGTTTTTGTGAATAAATACCTAGGTTTGTCAAATTTGAGTGTGATTTGTTTTCTCGAAATCGAGTTTACAAGACAAGCTATGGATGTCAACAAAGCAAAATAGTTCGTGATTTGGAAGTGATTGTTAACGTTTTTACTATAAAAGAACGATATGGAATCATCAAAACTGCTGCAAATAGTTTATCACGAGCTAAGGTTAATTTTGAAAATCTGTCTAAGTACCAGAAGATTTGTTATCCCGTAAAAACTAATAAATTGTACTTCTGTATAAATTCACTACCAATCGCAATCACTGATGTCGTACAGTCGTTTATACACCGTGTTTAGCAATAGTCGTTATTGAAAGCGTGCTTTATCTGATTTTATGACCGCTTATGTGATTGTTGAATTTTATGACCCCTGGTGTGATTGTATAATGCATGTATATTACGTACGCAGTGGGTACACTTTTATGATAGAAAAGAACAGAACAGAACAGAATTTATTATAAAAAGTATAAACACATGGTGATACGGTTACCGTCCTGTATCATTCTTTCCACTCTATTATCAAAGCGCTGAAAGCACTGAAGCAAGACTATAGTAACCACACGATACGATACGTATCTATCGGAAAGGAGACGATGTGATTATTTACGATACGATACGTGTAGTTATTGTAAAAATACTGTGGAAAAACATTCACAATAATTACATTCATTAATTTATATTCACCTTGAAAATAAGCTTATAGCTAAGTAGTTACTTAATATAGCTTAGTAGTAACTTATTATAGCTTAGTTGCGACTTAGTCTTGCTAAGAAATGTCTTAGTAGTGACTTAGTATAGCTTAGTGATGTCTCAGTAGTAACTTAATATAGCTTAGTAGTGACTTATTATAGCTTAGTAGCGACTCAGTATAGCTTAGTAGTGTCTTAGTAGTGACCTAATATAGCTTAGTAGTGACGTAGTATAGCTTAGTAGTGTCTTAGTAGTGACTTATTATAGCTTAGTAGTAACTTAATATAGCATAGTAGTGACTTAGTCTGGCCTTATAGTGTCTTAGTAGTGACCTAGTATAGCTTAGTAGTGTCTTAGTAGTGACTTTATATAGCTCAGTAGTGACTTATTATAGCTTAGTAGTAACTTAATACAGCTTAGTGATGTCTTAGTAGTAACTTAATATAGCTTAGTAGTGACTTATTATAGCTTAGTATTGTCTTAGTATAGCTTAGTAGTGTCTTAGTAGTGATTGAATATAGCTTAGTGGTGTCTTATTAGTGACTCAGTAGTGGCTAAGATGTGTCTTAGTAGTGACTTAGTAGTGACTTAGTAGTGACTTAGTATAGCTTAGTAGTGGATATAGCTTAGTGGTATCTTAGTAGTAACTGTTACTAAATATAGCTTAGAAGTGACTTAGTACAGCTTAGTGGTGTCTTAGTAGTGACTGAATAAAGCTTTGTAGTGACTTAGTATAGCTTAGTGATGTCTTAATAGTAACTTGATATAGGTTAGTAATGACTTATTATGGCTTAGTAGTGTCTTAGTATAGCTTAGTAGTGTCTTAGTAGTGACTTAGTATAACTTAGTGATGTCTTAGTAGTAACTGAATATAGCTTAGTAGTGACTTATTATAGCTTAGTAGTGTCTTAGTAGTGACCTAATATAGCTAAGTTGTGACTTAATAGTTACTTATTATAGCTTAGTAGTGACTTAGTCTTGCTTAGAAGGGTCTTAGTAGTGACTTAGTATAGCTTAGTAGTGTCTTAGTAGTGACTTAATATTGTTTAGTAGTGACTTATTATAGCTTAGTAGTAACTTTATACAGCTTAGTAGTGTCTTAGTAGTGACTTAGTATAGCTTAGTGATGTCTTAGTAGTTTCTTAATATAGCTTAGTAGTAACTTATTATAGCTTAGTAGTGACTTAGTATAGCTTAGTAGTGTCTAAGTAGTGACCTAGTATAACTTAGTGATGTCTTAGTAGTGACTTATTATAGCTTAGTAGTGTCTTAGTAAGGACCTAATATAGCTTAGTAGTGACTTAGTAGTAACTTTTTATAGCTTAGTAGTGACTTTGTCTTGCTAAGTAGTGTCTTAGTAGTGACTTAGTATAGCTTAGTAGTGTCTTAGTAGTGACTTAATATTGCTTAGTAGTGCCTTATTATAGCTTAGTAGTAACTATATACAGCTTAGTAGTGTCTTAGTAGTGACTTAGTATAGCTTAATAGTGTCTTAGTAGTGACTTAATATTGCTTAGAAGTGCCTTATTATAGCTTAGTAGTAACTTTATACTGCTTAGAAGTGTCTTAGTAGTGACTTAGTATAGCTTAGTAGTGTCTTAGTAGTAACTTATTATAGCTTAGTAGTGACTTAGTATAGCTTAGTAGTGTCTTAGTAGTGACTTAATATAACTTAGTGATGTCTTAGTAGTAACTTAATATAGCTTAGTAGTAACTTATTATAGCTTAGTAGTGTCTTAGTAGTGACCTAATATAGCTTAGTAGTGACTTAGTAGTAACTTATTATAGCTTAGTAGTGACTTAGTCTTGCTTAGTAGTGTCTTAGTAGTGACTTAGTATAGCTTTGTAGTGTCTTAATAGTGACTTAATATTGCTTAGTAGTGACTTATTTTAGCTTAGTAGTGCCTTAGTATAGCTTAGTAGTGACTTATTATAGCTTAGTAGTGTCTTAGTAGTGACCTAATATAGCTTAGTTGTGACTTAGTAGTTACTTATTATAGCTTAGTAGTGACTTAATCTTGCTTAGTAGTATCTTAGTAGTGACTTAGTATAGCTTAGTAGTGTCTTAGTAGTGACTTAATATTGCTTAGTAGTTACTTATTATAGCTTAGTAGTGACTTAGTCTTGCTTAGAAGTGTCTTAGTAGTGACTTAGTATAGCTTAGTAGTGTCTTAGTAGTGACTTAATATTGTTTAGTAGTGACTTATTATAGCTTAGTAGTAACTTTATACAGCTAAGTAGTGTCTTAGTAGTGACTAAGTATAGCTTAGTGATGTCTTAGTAGTTACTTAATATAGCTTAGTAGTAACTTATTATAGCTTAGTAGTGACTTAGTATAGCTTAGTAGTGTCTAAGTAGTGACCTAGTATAACTTAGTGATGTCTTAGTAGTGACTGATTATAGCTTAGTAGTGTCGTAGTAGTGACCTAATATAGCTTAGTAGTGACTTAGTAGTAACTTATTATAGCTTAGTAGTGACTTAGTCTTGCTAAGTAGTGTCTTAGTAGTGACTTAATATTGCTTAGTAGTGCCTTATTATAGCTTAGTAGTAACTTTATACAGCTTAGTAGTGTCTTAGTAGTGACTTAGTATAGCTTAGTAGTGTCTTAGTAGTGACTTAATATTGCTAAGAAGTGCCTTATTATAGCTTAGTAGTAACTTTATACAGCTTAGTAGTGTCTTAGTAGTGACTTAGTATAGCTTAGTGATGTCTTAGTAGTAACTTATTATAGCTTAGTAGTGACTTAGTATAGCTTAGTAGTGTCTTAGTAGTGACTTAATATAACTTAGTGATGTCTAAGTAGTAACTTAATATAGCTTAGTAGTAACTTATTATAGCTTAGTAGTGTCTTAGTAGTGACCTAATATAGCTTAGTAGTGACTTAGGAGTAACTTATTATAGCTTAGTAGTGACTTAATCTTGCTTAGTAGTGTCTTAGTAGTGACTTAGTATAGCTTAGTAGTGTCTTAGTAGTGACTTAATATTGCTTAGTAGTGACTTATTATAGCTTAGTAGTAACTTTATACAGCTTAGTAGTGTCTTAGTAGTGACTTAGTATAGCTTAGTGATGTCTTAGTAGTTACTTAATATAGCTAGGTAGTAACTTATAATAGCTTTGTAGTGACTTAGTATAGCTTAGTAGTGTCTTAGTAGTGACTTAGTATAACTTAGTGATGTCTTAGTAGTGACTTATAATAGCTTAGTAGTGTCTTAGCAGTGACCTAATATAGCTTAGTAGTGACTTAGTAGTAACCTATTATAGCTTAGTAGTGACTTTGTCTTGCTAACTTGTGTCTTATTTGTGACTTAGTATAGCTTAGTAGTGTCTTAGTAGTGACTTAAAATGGCTTAGTAGTGACTTATTATAGCTTAGTAGTAAATTTATACACCTTAGTAGTGTCTTAGTAGTGACTTAGTATAACTTAGTGATGTCTTAGTAGTAACTTAATATAGCTTAGTAGTGACTCATTATGGCTTAGTGATGTCTTAGTAGTAACTTATTATAGCTTAGTAGTGACTTAGTATAGCTTAGTAGTGTCTTAGTAGTGACCTAATATAGCTTTTTAGTGACTTAGTAGTAACTTATTATAGCTTAGTAGTGACTTAATCTTGCTTAGTTGTGTCTTAGTAGTGACTTAATATTGCTTAGTAGTGACTTATTATAGCTTTGTGGTGTCTTAGAAGTGACTGAATATAGCTTTGTAGTGACTTAGTATAGCTTAGTAGTGTCTTAGTAGTGACTGAATATAGCTTAGTGGTGTCTTATTAGTGACTAAGTAGTGGCTAAGATGTGTCTTAGTAGTGACTTATTATTACTTAGTAGTGACTTAGTATAGCTCAGTAGTGGATAAGTATAGCTTAGCGGTGTCTTAGTAGTGACTGAATAAAGCTTTGTGGTGACTTAGTATAGAATAGTGATGTCTTAGTAGTGACATTATATAGCTTAGTATTGACTTATTATAGCTTAGTAGTAACTTAATACAGCTTAGTGATGTCTTAGTAGTAACTTAATATAGCTTAGTAGTGACTTATTATGGCTTAGTATTGTCTTAGTATAGCTTAGTAGTGACTTAGTATAGCTTAGTGATGTCTTAGTAGTAACTTATTATAGCTTATTAGTGACTTATTATAGCTAAGTAGTGTCTTAGTAGTGACCTAATATAGCTTATAAGTGACTTAGTAGTAAGTAATTATAGCTTAGTAGTGACTTAGTCTTGCTTAGTAGTGTCTTAGTAGTGACTAAGTATAGCTTAGTAGTGTCTTAGTAGTGACTTAGTATAACTTAGTGATGTCTTAGTAGTGACTTATTTTAGCTTAGTAGTGTCTTAGTAGTGACCTAATATAGCTTAGTAGTGACTTAGTAGTAACTTATTATAGCTTAGTAGTGTCTTAGTAGTGACTTATTATAGCTTAGTAGTGCCTTATTATAGCTTAGTAGTACCTTTATACAGCTTAGTAGTGTCTTAGTAGTGACTTAGTATAGCTTAGTGATGTCTTAGTAGTAACTTATTATAGCTTAGTAGTGACTAAGTATAGCTTAGTAGTGTCTTAGTAGTGACTTAATATAACTTAGTGATGTCTTAGTAGTAACTTAATATAGCTTAGTAGTAACTTATTATAGCTTAGTAGTGTCTTAGTAGTGACCTAATATAGCTTAGTAGTGACTTAGTAGTAATTAATTATAGCTTAGTAGTGACTTAGTCTTGCTAAGTAGTGTCTTAGTAGTGACTTATAATAGCTTAGTAGTGTCTTAGTAGTGACTTAATATTGCTTAGTAGTGCCTTATTATAGCTTAGTAGTACCTTTATACAGCTTAGTAGTGTCTTAGTAGTGACTTAGTATAGCCCAGTGATGTCTTAGTAGTAACTTATTATAGCTTAGTAGTGACTAAGTATAGCTTAGTAGTGTCTTAGTAGTGACTTAATATAACTTAGTGATGTCTTAGTAGTAACTTAATATAGCTTAGTAGTAACTTATTATAGCTTAGTAGTGTCTTAGTAGTGACCTAATATAGCTTATTAGTGACTTAGTCTTGCTTAGTAGTGTCTTAGTAGTGACTTAGTATAGCTTAGTAGTGTCTTAGTAGTGACTTAATATTGCTTAGTAGTGACTTATTATAGCTTAGTAGTAACTTTTTAACTTAGTAGTGACTTAGTCTTGCTTGATAGTGTCTTAGTAGTGACTTAATATAACTTAGGTTTGTCTTAGTAGTGACTTAGTATAGCTTAGTAGTGTCTTAGTAGTGACTGAATATAGCTTAGTAGTGTCTTAGTAGTGGCTGAATATACCTTAGTAGTGTATTAGTCGTAATAAGATTCCTTTTAAATTTCTAAGAACATTTTAATCAACAAAATATACTTAATTCGTGTCTTAGTTAAGTTAGTAGTGAAAAATGAGATTTAATCTGTTCGTCTATTTATTTAACTATTATTAAATATCGTTTTAGCTGTTGATTTATTTTCAAAACCAACTTAGAATTTTGTATTTTGTTTCAAATCAACATTTAATTACTTTTTATACAATTAAAACGACTAAAATACTGTCTTAGTAGTGCTTAGTAGTGTCTTAGTGGTGTTTGTGGTGTCTTAGTAGTGAACATTAAATTTCATCTTTTGGTCTATTATTTTATTTTCTAATTAAATATCTCCTATAAAATAGTCGTTTTTTAACAAAATCTAAGCAGATGTTTTTTGACAATATTTTGTTCAAGATTAAGTACTTATTTATTTCATTCGAGTTTTAGAGGTGAAATGAGATTTCATTTTTTTTTCATCTATTCACTTAACTATTTGCGCTAAAATATCATTTTTAACTGGGTTTTTTTTTTGCAAAACCATCTGAAAATGTCGTATTTAGTAGTTAAATCAACATATAATAACATTTTATACAATTAAAACACCTAAAATCCTGTCTTAGTAGTGCTTAGTAGTGTCTTAGTGGTGTTTGCTGTGTCTTAGTAGTGCTTAGTAGTGCTTAGTAGTGTCTTAGTGGTATTTAGTAGGACCGGTTAATCTTTCACATTTAGAACTATAATTTTGAAAGAACACGTACTGCAACACATTAAGAGAGATAAACTTGCCATCCAAATTCTCTTAGTTTACAATGACGGGGTCGAAATGTCATGGGACGAAGCGCCATGATTTAAACGATCTACAAGAAAGCCGTTTTGTAAGCTTTACATTGTATAATATAAGCAGTACAAAAAGTCAAAACATTATTATACAGAATAAATAACGGCACAATGATATCAACAGTTGATTAGCCAATTTCTTAGTAAAAATTCGATTCGACGGAGCCTTACCTGTTAGTCTTATTCTCAAGCAACGATTTTGCTAGATTTCATCCGTCTTCAGGGCCATTGACAGTTCAAATTCATGTTTTCTCATGAATTCCTCACCTACATGCACTCTAGATGAACCGAAGTTTATATTGTATTTTAGTTTTTGTCGCTAAAATGTCGCAAGTTCCGTCACTTTTGACTGACGCTCCCTTTACTATCTCTATCGATTTCCACCATTTTGTAAACACGGGTAAATTATGCGTGTCACGAAAGGTCACGGAGTTATCGCCTGTCCTCGTTTCGCTTCGTGTACACTCGGATATCTCCGGTCGGCTTAAAAAAACTGGCAGTTTTTTTAAGAAAATAAAATTAAAAACCGTTTTATTTATATGAAAGCGTTGGTGAATGGAAGTTTATTATAGCTCAAGGACGTTTGTTTGGGATGTTTTATAAAGCTATAGTGTTGATTTTAGCGTACGGGATGCGTAGAAATGTGCAAAATATGCGCATAACCCATCTTTAAAGCGTTGGGCCAACGATCAGCCAAAGCTTGGCCAAATGTAGAGCCAATGAGCAACCAACGATTGCAAATGAGATACAGTGATGCTTCTAAAATGATCTGTTTGGACATCCACTTGAAATCATATCCTAATTTTGTAGACTAGGTCCATTATTCCAATCATGAAACACCGAGTGTTTCCGTAGCCTAAAGTTCTGTTATAAAGCATAATAACCGAGGTATTCAGATTAACATTAATCTACGTCATCTCTCATGTCTTATCAACTGATGTCATGTGCATGTAGGGCAAGTCCTACAAAAATTGGTTAAAGTCACCATCTCTTAAAAGATAAAATATCAATTTTTTATACAAATATCCAGTACAATGTATTTGATACGTTTTAAAATAAGTTTAAATATAAATTGATGAATAAGTGTACCATCTCATATTGGTCCGGTGTCAATGACCTTACTATAAACTTGGTGTTTAGGTTAAATCAAAGCGCTGGAGCGCTGAATTTGTTTTGTGTTACAAAGTTAGTAATCTTGGAGGATTGATTATTTTCTTTTTTAATTTAAAAGAAATGACCTCTGACTTTGACTCTTAATATCCTGGAACTATCATATCTATAATATCCTGAATATCATTCAGTGACCATAGATTTAAAGTTACCAATGCATGCATGATGCACATTTATTCTATTTCATCTGTATATAAGTTTACAAGTTTACAAGTTTACAAGTTTATTCATATAAACACCGGAAGGTCTTAGACCCAAGCGGTAAATACAAGTACATTGACATGTCAGTACAGTATAAATGATCATAATGGATTATCAATACAGAACAGAACAAAATACAATAGATCTAACTTATCATACATAGTATCATAGCTAGATAGTATATTACCGAATTGCAATATATAGTCATATCATTATATATGTATAAGTTATAGGTGTTTCAAAAAGAAACAAATTACAAAACAAACAAACAAACAAAAATTAATCACCTCTTTCAAGACCCGTTATTGAAAGAAAGAGCAATAAATATTGCTTATAGATAAATATATATATAAATGCAATCCCGATCATCTTTGTAAACTAACTCTCGGGTATCCATCTAATTTTAGATATACGCATACATATTCAAAGCAGAATCACACAAATATATATGTGTATCACACACACACATACACACATAAACAACATACATCGTGCAATCTTTCATTTATAAACAATTATTTTCTATAAAATATAACATATTTTAGACATCTTAAGCGTATATAAGAGCATTTCTTACTTCGAAAGCTTTATGTATATATGTACCAAGCTTAATAATTAAAGCTTTATTTTCAGTATTAATGAGTTCAATCAGTTTGAACATGTTAGGGTTATTACGATAGTATGTAGGAATATAAATATTTCTTAATTCTGAATAAAATGTACATTCTAAAATGAAATGAAACTCGTCTTCTAATACATGGCAACTGGTACAGAGACGTTCATTAATTGGAGTGGATCTTGGTTTGTTCCATCTACCAGTTTCAATGTGTAATCTATGGGAGGACAATCTAAGTCTAGCCATACTATATCTAAATTTTGTAATGTTTAAAATGTTAAGATATGGCTGAAATCTAAAATTTGATATATTCTTGTAGAATAACGCTCTACTAGAATTAGCCAATCTATTGTTCCAATTTTGTATGAAATTATCATTAAGTCTTTGTTTGACACAGCATAAAAATATATCAACATTACCAATATCTTGAAAAAACCATGCCTCATAAAAACCAAGGTTGCACAAAAATGATTTTAACAAAGAACACCAGTTAGGTTTATTGGGGTACAAATCTGTATCCAATTTTAACATGTTATATACTTTTCTATTAAATCTATTTCTATTTGTTCGTAATAATTTTACCCAATATTTTACTATGTTAAAATAGCGGATTGTTTGAAAAGTTAACCTCCCTAATTCTCCGTAGATAAAATCGTTTTGAGTGTTCTTTTTTACCCCTAGTAATCGTTTACAGAATTGTAAATGAACTCGTTCTATTGAATTTCCCTGTACAAACCCCCAAACTTGGCTAGCATAGTTAAGAATAGGTGATATCAATTTATCGAAAAGATCTAATTTATGTTTTATAGAAATGTCTGTATATTTGTATAAATATTTGTTCATTTTAAAAATACCTTTTAAAGCTTGGCCAGCTAAAACATTTTGAGCATTAGAGAATGATCCCCCTGATGAGAATACTACACCAAGGTATGTAAATTGTTCAACAATATCTAATTCGGTATCAATATAATAAAACTTAGTATTATCTGAAATCCTGCCCCCTTTTCTAAAGATCATAACCTTAGTTTTACTGGTATTAACGACTAATTTCCATCTTTTACAGTAATCTTCCAGAACATTTAAACTTAGTTGTAGCTCGTCTCTACTATTAGCGAAAATAACTATATCATCAGCATATAAAATTAAGAATATTTTAAACATATCGACTTCAATACCAGCAAGACCATTACTAATAAACATATCCTCAAAATCGTTCAAAAACATAGCAAATAAGAAAGGCGAAATACATTCCCCTTGTCTAACACCTAACATACAATCGAATTCGTCACTCAGTTCGTTATTCAATTTTACCCTAGATTTTACAGATGAATACATAGATTTCATAATGTTTAAGATACTACCCCTTATACCCAGTTTAATTAATTTTGCCCATAGATTATCCCTTGTTACATAATCAAAAGCTTTTGTGAAGTCAATGAATGCACAAAATAACTGTTTGCCTGTATTAAGTACGTGATTTATAATCCCATGTAAAACAAAGATATTATCCACTGTTCCCAAATGTGATCGAAACCCCGCTTGCGCCTCTATATATACATTATATTTTTCTGCCCAGCCGGTCAAGCGGTTGTTAAGAATCCTGGTGAATAATTTGCCTAAAGTACTCAGTAACGTCACGCATCGAAAATTGTTTACGTCATTTAGGCTACCACGTTTGTGGAGGGGTACAACAAAACCCTCCGACCAACTTTTAGGAAAATATCCAATTTCAAAAATTTTATTAAAAAGAGATAGTAGGTATTGAGACAAAGTATGCCTTCCGTGTATAAAAAATTCATTTAAAAACATATCAGGACCACCTGATTTATTACCGTTTAATTGTTTTATAGCTTTAATAAGTTCGTTATGTTCAAAAGGAACATTTAATTCATCAAACATCGCATTAAATTCATTTTTTTCATATCTCTCTATAAAATGTAAAATATCTTCGTCAGGCGTGAAAAAAGGATCAGTCGGATTATTTATAGATTTAAAATACTCTTCGAAATTATATAGTGGAACGTTAGTTTGTTTTACATTTGCGTTACTTTTTAGCATATTCCAATACATTTTAGCGTTTTTAAATCTGGCCGCCTCGAGTTTTTTTGTTTGTAAATCATCATAGTCGGACTTACATTTACGTAAACATGTTTTAAAATGCGAGCGTGCAGTAACCATACTTGATCGGTTTAAATCATTTTTATCCGCTCTGTATACGTTGAGCTTAGCATAAAATATTTGTCTTTTAATGACACATTCCTCATTAAACCAGGGTTGATGAACTGTGTTATTAGAACTATCACTGTTCTTAGAACTACCACTTGAAGAAATACTATTTTTCAAAGTACGTTTAAAAGGTGAGGCAACATTATCAATGATTTCAGAAAACTCGGAGATACAAGAATTAATGTCTGCCTCAGACTGTGCCGAGCTTACGTGATCATTAAAATATTGAAGTTTGACGTTAATATCGTCACAATTTAACTCATTGATAAAATAGTCTTTCAAATCAGTGTTCCACACATATTTTTCATGTACAAAATCATGACAAATTGAGCTATTTTTATCACAAACAGGGACAGGAGCACTAAAAACAAATGAAAAATCAACTACACAGTGGTCAGATAAAATATTGGGTTCGTGCACTTGAAAATACGATACATTGTTCATTAAATGTGGGGTTACAATAACATAATCAACTACACTACTTCCACGACTACCAACATGAGTAAAATTCCCACACTTATCTTTATCACAACGACCATTTAAAATACGTAGGCCAGATTGTTTACATAAGTCTAATAACATAATACCGTGAGTATCAACTCTACCCTGGTCACGTGAACAACGACTTAAATCTGTATCGATACAATAATCAATTGGTAAAACATCGATATTACATAATGAATCATACAATACAAAATCTGGACTGTTAGAGGTATGTGCGTTCATGTCGCCACATAATACAAGGTTAAAATCGTTGTCATTATTAACGTTTAATTCAGTGATGAAATTTAATAACCTTTCAAAAGTATGGGTATCAACCATATCTTGTCTTGAACTACCTTCAGGTATAACATAGCAAAGACAGAAAAATAGATCATTAGAAAGACTAAGCATAGTACCATCAATTTTTATACATAAAATATCATCATTGCTTGTAAATACCAATGTATTCTTAGTTACATATGTGTCCCTTAAATAAACAATTAAACCTCCCGAGGACCTTTTACTTGAACTCTTGTTCTCAGTTCTGTTTAGCACAAAATATTCAAAATTATCTACATGTAAGTCTATTAAATCGTTTGTCCAAGTTTCAGTAAATAATATAATATCATGATTTTTAAAAATACTTTTCAATTCTGGAGTTAAAAGTTTGTTTGAGCGTCTGCTAACTAAACCCTGTACATTAAGTAGTGCACAACGTAGCGTGACCTTCCTATCGTATTCCTATGTAGAAATGTTATTGTCTTTGGTCAGCTGATCCGGTGTACTTGGATTTAACGTGGGGGAAAACCCACTTTCTACGCTGACATTTCTATTTTTAGAAGCGGGAAAACCCCGAGAACTATCTTCACGACTGTTACTAGATTTTCTGCTGTATGGTGTTGTAGATTGAGATCGTTTACGCGTTTTCACGTTAGATCTTGAACGACCACGTATTGGTCCACTATCTGTTTGATTGATATTTGGATTGGTTGCATCACATTGCAAAACCTTAACACTCGTTTCATCAGATTGCACATTATTGACGATATTTACATTTGCCTTCTGTTGCACGGGGTTGGGTTTAACAAACACAAATTCACTATTATTTGTATTATGATCAGAACTTTGATCACAAGATTGGCTCTGTGCAGACACATCATTATATAAACTATTAATGCACGAATTTAAATCACTATCAAACGACTGATTCACTGAACATTCAGGTGCTTTCTGAGTCGATTCAGTAATGCTGATTGTTGATGATGTTGCTGGTTCTGGTCTTTTATCTGTACTGTTAGATAAAACTTCAGATGATGAAATGGGTTGTGTATATGTATGTTGAACTTCCATAGCTGAGGACCAAGAAGTCGTTTGTTGGTGGTTATCTGATGTATTGTGCTCAATATCAATGGATTGGCTTCTGTCACCATTGTTGCGTATTGAGGATGGTTTTATAGTGATGATATCATCAAGCTGTGTTAGTCTATTGGAACTTGTGTACTGGTTCCAATCAGGTAATGCATCGCAAACCACTCGACCATCTTGAAGTAATTTTGCTGGGTAGACAATTTGTACTCTCGATCGAGGATAGTCCCTCCTGAGCTCTTTCAGTTGAGGCCATAATCGACCACGGGCCTCCTGAATTTCACGCGGGAAGTCAAAATCCACAGAAAATGGCGTGCCTTTCAGGAACCTAACATTAGACATAATCAGTTCAGTGTCCGTATAGTCACGAAAGTTCACAATTATTGGTCTATTACGTCTTGTATTGACTCTGCCGAGCCTATGCGCTCGGGCTATATAAATATCTCTAGCTTCTAAACCAAGCCTATTTTGTAAAAAGTCTCTGATAACATGACTACAGTTCTCACCAACACGTTCAATAAATCCACGAAATATTAAATTGTTTCTTCTAGATCTAGCTTCGACATCAATAGATTTATATACAAGAGTTTTCATCAAATGTGATTGGGAGTTGGTTTGCTTGATAACTTGATTCACCTTGGAATTCATAGTGTTCATATCATCGTGCAATTTGTTAAACAGAAGGCTATTGTTTACCTGTTCATTCCTAATGAATCTTAATTCATCAAACATACAAACAAGTTTATTATCCAAAGAAATATTTACAAAATCCGATCTCGATATTCGTGTTGACACAGTTTCACTACACATACTTTGTTCATTCAAACTTTCGAACCTGTTTTTCACCGCCACACCCGGTTTCACAAAATCCGTTTTATTATTCATCTTACTACAGATTATGCACTCAAAATTACATGTAGCACTAAATATGTCATTAATTGTCCATAAAATACAAGTTTAATTCACCAGTTTAAGTTTTTAGTTGTTTTAAATCCAATTTTTATCCAAATTTTTACCAGAGCGAAAAATTTCAACCTTCCCGCTGACATGTCACGTGATAATATATATTCATCTGTACTGGCATTTAATAACGAACAGAACACATCTACTTAGATGTCATTCAAAGTCATCAACTCTGACCCGGAATTGTACTGTACGAAAAAAAATAATCGTTTGGAACCATTTTAAAATATAGACCATGTACACATTACTATACTGAGATGCTCAGCTGCTCGCACTATAATTGGCTCCGGGCAGGAGAAAGCTCGGTTTTTAAAGTGAAAATGTAAAAAAAAACTTTTGCACCAGTCGTAGCAGACCATCTGTTTGAGTCGCCTTTTATGCTACCGGCATTCTTTCAAAACAATTATTAAGGCTACAATAAGCTTGATAACGAAACTAAGTTCTGGGCATAGAGTTTGATCTCAAGTGTGTTACAACAATAAATCCAGAACAACAGAATTCAACGTCGGCGATTACTACCGATTTACATAAAACATGTAAACGCCCGTCAAATCGTACGGGTCAAACTCTGGTTCTATCATGCTTGAAATGAATATTAAAGAACGCAGATAACGAAAAAAACTATCAATGGAAGCCATTGTAAAAATCTGTTCCACCCCGTCATTTCCTGATCGGGAAAAGACCAGTCTATTCCGGAATGTTCCGTTTATTTCTAATCTAGAGTGTCATGGTAGGCCCACATTGTTTACTGATAAGGTCAGATTGACTAAATCGGATCATAAAAAAAACACATTGTAATAACGATGACAATATACGTCAATTCACAAGTTCGCGCGTAAATTTTATTTCAACATGACTCTTATCAGCATTGTGTTTGTTTTAAGATTATTTTTTTTTCGCGATTTTGGAATGACGTTGTGGTTGTATCAATTGTTTTTGTTGGGTTAAATGCCCTAGCAACACATTTTATGGGTTATATAACAGTGGTCAGTCCACCTACTCACTGTTCCTGGAAATGCTAAATCTCTTGATTTAGCTGTTAACCAACTACTGGGCGCATACTTCCGTCAGTGACTGACTGCTTCCCTACATGATTTAAAATCAGTGGTAGGAGGGAGAAAAATTATTTCATGACCAAGCTCCACGAAGGTATCATCCGAGAATCGAATCTCCGATCCCACGATCAGTAGACTTGTGTGCTACCGACTGAGCTAGCCGAGCGGGCTTTGATGAAAAGATATTTTGAAAACGTTTTGTCAAGAAGAGATACTGCTCGTTTGTTTAGTTTTGTTAATTTTTTTGCATATTAGTACAAATTGTCACAAAATAATAAAAATTCAATCTAACATTGCAGCTATATACATGTACAAGTGAGTTTGACTATTAAATCATTTTATGACAGGGTTATATTATTCTGTAGAACACCTAAAATACGAGAATGACTGAAATCTTATATTTGTGGGACGGCATTGACTCAACCAAATTATCTTATGAGAATGAACTTTCTGAAACTTAAAAAATAACACATTTAAAGTTATGTCATAGTTAATGATTAACTAAAACTTGTTACATGTAAGTATAGTGTTCTTCAGCAATCTTTAAACTTATTAGCATGACAACGATTGTTTGTGTTCGTCCCGGGCCCGAGGTCTTTTTAATCATTGAGAGGGTATAAAGTGGTGTGAAAACAATAAGTGCAATATGCACAAGTTACTACACTATTCTAAATCTTCGCCACTTTCAGAGCACATGGAACATCGCAAGCATAGTGATGTGAAGGCAGATCTATATCCGGCCGAGGCGGTATCCTTCAATAGAAATTCCATGATATTAATATCGACTTTTTTCTTATATGGAAAACTTGAAGGATTATTGTAAAAGAAAACATGTTCTAGTAAATATTCCAAACAATATTTTAATGCTGAATCCATCTTAAGGCATTATAAGTAGCAAAGCTGTGTATAAAATAGCTGGGGATATCCAAATGGATTAATAATAGGGGTTGATCGATAGGTTTGCTGAATTCTTTTCTAAAACTTAACTTTTTTCAAATCACATTAAAACTCATATATGTGTGAAACAATGTATTTGCTTTTCCACTATCATGGTGGTAAATAGATTATTAATATGTAGGAAGAATAAATGGTATCCATAGCAACTGTTGTTTGGTGACTTGAAGCACTCTATTATATAAGTGGACCATCTGCTTTCGCAACTTAGGTATCATATTCGGGTTTCATAGGCCAAGAATGGGGAACAGTGGGGAAGGGCTTTACTAACATCATATTTGTAAACATTCCGTGTGACATGTGAAATTATATATAAGTAATACATGCATAAAGTTTTGACATTCATATCACGAGAAAGCACATGTTCTGAATGATACTCTGCTTGCTGTTCAAAGAAAAAATAATGCTCTTTAGGAAATTGAAAGTATCATTTAGAAAATGTATTGACAATTTAGGGAATCACATGAACGATTTTCCAAAATTGGCTTTAACTAATGGATAAATGTTGATAAAGGGAGCTAATCGAATGAATTCACGTTCAAAACATTGCTGGGGTAGTGTCCCTTTCTTAGTGTTTTCGATCAGCTTTTGAATTGTCCTGTACAACAAACTATATACGTCGTATTTATTTGATTATTAAATTTTGAAGCACCAAACCCTGAGAAACCCGAACAAACTCTCGTAATGAAGGTCGTTCGTTATCTTTAGTTTCGGCTGCGTTTAGTTTCTGTCTTTGAAATAAAATCTTTATAAAAAGCAATTGAACAAAAAATGATATTCAAAAAGATTGATTCTACCTGAGACATGTCTATAAATATTTGTTGCAATCATGACCGAAAATATGACTTAAGGGATGTAAAATGTGGCAGATCGGCGAGAAAATGCATTATTTTGTGAAACAGTCTGAGTATAATTTACCTCAAAATCATCTACTCAGAGTAGAAATTTAACACATTTTCCCTAACATTTATGTCAATTTGAATGGTATTGATACAAAATTTCAAGTTAATATCTTTATTTAAACATGTTATACTTGTTTTCTGTATCGGCCGAAATGATAGGGAAGACAGTGAAATTTGATGAAAATCTATGTCGTTACAAATCCCTGTTATATAAAATCCCTGGTTTTATCTAGCTCTCAACAAACATTAGTTTATGTTTTTAATCGAAATCATTTTAAAATTTCAATGATCTCATAACTTAGGCTAATATATCCGTACAGTACAAGGACCCTACTGTATATTACATAATATATTATATATTTATAGGGTTCTTGGGTATATCTATAGCTGCCCTTCTCTAATTTTTCTCTATGGAGTATATTTGGCTACATTTTCGGTGAGAGAATGATTTGGCTACTGTTATGTGGGTCCCAGACGATAGATGCACACTCATGTCTGTCATAGCTTTGTAGGGATTATTTTTACTACTGGGGTGTTTTGTTTTATTTTTTATGAATCCCAGAGATTTATTGGCTTTTTACAGATTGAATTTACATGTATATCCCATTTTAAGTTATTGTGTAGTGTTATAATAATATATTTTGATGCACTTATTTTTTCCGGTAAATGATTGTGTAGGGTATAGGCCTATATGAAGACGTTGTATTTTTCTTCTAAGTAACGCTGAAAATATTGCATTTATCTGGATGGAAATGCATCAACCAGTCCTGCCCCCCCCCCCCACTCCTGCCTGTATCTGTCGAAGTTCAATCAATCTGTCGACAATTCGACCATTAAGTTCAATGCTCAGGCCAGTTTGACGACTTTTTGAACTGTGGAAAAGTGATAAGAAGGAACGACTACTCTGTTTAGATATTACCATGGTGTTTGACCATAAATTTTACTAACTACACGCATGCGCATTTCGTTTATGGAAAATCCCATCCCAAGCCGGCAGAAGCGTGTAGACCTACCTACGGTGCCAATAACTTACCTTCAAAATGGGAGTTGAAAAGGAACTTATAACTCCAGGAGATGGTAATTATTTGTTTGGAAGTAGACTTGGTGATTTATCATAATTTTAGCACCTTTATCCCGTTTGGATGGCGTCTCGAATTTCGAGTCTAAATGTTGCCCATTCGTACTCAGTAACTTTCGACCTGAAGGCTGAAGAGTGAAGTTGAACTTCCATTTTCTAGTTGAAACTTAATCCTAGCGTCAAAGAGGGACACCTTCCAGTTTGAGCCTCTGAGACGTCTTTTGATGGGGTGACGCGCGAGAGAAAAATGCGTACCCTCACTGACTAGAGGGGCACCCTCTCATACCCGTCTAAATTTGAGTCTACCAGCCCGCTGGCTGCCCTATTCTGTATTTGCCCCTGTGAATGGTTTTTTAATCTTATTCTTAATTTTTACACCGTGGCGATTTCAGAGAATCTTTGTCAAGGTCTGTAGTATTATGAATTTGGAAAAACCTTGGCATCTTCTACGAAGATATGCATGGATATGCAATATTTTGAGTGATAATAATAATTAACAAGTTTCCGATGTTAATTAGTTGAAACATACACTTGATATTTGACTTCTGTAACACTAGCCTATCCTAGAAAGGGTTGTCTACAGTTACAGAACTTCAGTAACTTCATAAATGCATGAGCCTGGATCCACATGTGTACTACTTATGTTTTACTTAAGTGTGTTTTCTTTTATTGCAGGTAAAAATTTTCCTAAATCAGGTGATACGCTCAAAATGCATTACACAGGTATAGACTTAATTATATGCCTCTTTCTCATTACTCCGTGCCTTCTCATTCGATTCGTGCCTTAGTAATTATGATGGTGGGGGCATTGTAAAAAAATTATTATAATTAACAGTGATTTTTTTTACCTCTGCATCCTGAGTTCAGGACTCATTGAATTTGCTGTGGATGCAAAGTTTCAAATAATGTGCATCTTTTGGATGCATACTTTTCTGAATATGGAGTTCTGTCTGGCAGGAATTTGGTAGTGCATGTAAATACCAAATTTATTGTGTTCAAGTTATGTCAATCATATTCTAGGTCTGCAAATCGTCTACAGATAGAAATAATAATGTGCTTTACTATAGATAAGCATACAAATATTAAGGAAAATGAAGTTTTGATAAATCTTAAACTAAATTAATGGAAATAAACTTATTAAATTTATTTGATAGTTTTGAATAATTTCAGTATCAGAAGCATTGCAATTAATGTAGAAATCAAATTCATAATTTTCAATTTTTCTTAATTCCATTGTTAATATACCTTTCATATCAGCAATATTAAGCCTTGTAACTTGGATTAGTCGGTTAAGTTTTGGGACTCATAGATTTATAGCCCAGCATGTCCCAGGACCCACACTGATGAGTTTGTAATGAATTAATAATTGTTTATCCTATTTTAAATACTTAAGAATAAGATATTTTTTCATCACATGTACGAGGCACAATATACAGGATAAAAACTTAAAGAAGGAAAAATTGTGTCAATCTCAAAAGCAACATTTCTCTTAAGATTTCTCCATGGCAAAATGAGCAAGTCGAAAGACCAGAATTTTCTATAGAAACAAAACTTGCCTGAATAATAAATGTATACCCTTGTTCATAACTTTCTTGGATAAATAATGTCATCAATGGCTCTCAAGTATTTGATGCCTGAAATTATTGGGCCTCATTCTTGGCCCATGGGCTGTGTAAGTACTTACCCGGTTGAATTTTGACTCAAGATACAAAGGTTTTCAAATTATTGTCTAGACAATGTTTTCAATTTGAAGTCCAATATGGCAATAACCTTGACCTTTGACTTCTAAAAGTTCTTGGGCTCTTATTACTCTAGGTTAAAATTGAAGTAGCTATTAGTGAGTGCAAGAAAATATTATGAAAATAATTTGTTTACAATTCTTAAGTTCAACTGATAAGGAAACTTTTTTTGTTAGGAAGTTAAAAAACTATATGTCTTGAAATACTACTTCTGTGTAGTGTGTGCCACTGTATACATCCTAATTAAGTATGCTAATGGCAAGAGACTAGGAAATTTGCTGGTGTTATGGGTTTGTGACCAGTATTTTTTTCAAACTGATTGCACTTGTTTTTTATTTAAAACTGCTATTTATAATTCACTCATTGCATATAACTTGAATAGTCAATATTTAACATCTGTTTTATTAGGTGTCCCTACTTGTCATGTGAATAAACGTGTCTATTATTAATTATTTTTAGGGACTTTAACAGATGGCAAAAAATTTGACAGCTCTCGTGACAAAAACAAGCTATTTGAATTTACTATAGGAGTAGGACAAGTTATTAAGGGTAAGTTCTTTTAGTTTATTCATTTTTATGAAAATTCTGTTTTCTATTATAATAATTATTCTGACAGTCAAGTGACCCCAGTATTGTATGCCATTTTTTACTAGCAATCATTAATTGTTCATACATGCAGGCCTCCTAGTGAAACCTTTAAAACCTTTAAAAACCTTTAATTTCAGAGCAAACCTTTAAAACCTTTTCATTTCCCCCAGAAAACCTTTAAAACGCCAAAATATCCTGTAATTCTCACTCAAAACCTTTATATTTGCTCTGACTGGTTGCCGTGCTAGCAAGTAATGGATTTTGTTTTGCATTTTCCATACACTGTAAAACAGGAGCTATGTATGATATAAATATGCAGAGAAAATAGATATACACATTAAATAAGGTATGTATTATATTGCATAATTCAAACAGTATATAACATTAAAAAATGACTTTGGTATGACTGTGGGTTTAATAAAGAAATGAGAACTTCGACGAAAATAGCCTTTATTTAAGGTACTCTTTATTATACCCCCGCTTCGAAGAAGAGGGGGTATACTGTTTTACCCTTGTCCGTGCGTGCGTCCGTCCGTCCGTCCGTTACGAAATTTCCGTCACAGTTTTCTCAGCAACTATACCATGCAGCAGCCTGAAACTTTGCATATTGCTTCATCCTATAGTCCCATGTGGTGTAAAGCGATTTCATGCTCCTTGCTCATCTACTTCCTGTTTGTCGCATATTTTTAGATTTTGGCGGGGGTATCACTAGTGAGCATTAGCTCACAGATTTACTTGTTTTTCCGTATTTTACACTAAAAGGCCTTTATTTCATACATTGGAGCCTTTATAAAAATCTTTATTTTTGTTTTGGCCTGCTAGGAGGCCTGTACATGTTATAATCCATGTATCCATGATTTTTAACACAAATTTTATTATATTTTAAGATATTTAGTCAGTTGACTATTTCATGCAATCACTATTGGCCATAGCTTGCCTGCAGATGTTTGACTGAAAGCAACTTGTTTAATGATTTGGTTATTTTATGATGCTTTTGTCTCCCGAAACTAGTGCTGTCACAATATGCCAGAAGCGTAAGACGATATACTGCAATATGCTGTTATCATATCGCGATACATACCACGGTATATGGTGGGCTTTTAGATTCATTGTGTCTCCGCTGTATTTAACAGAAACATTGCAAATCTTACATGCAGCTACTGATAGCAACTAGCCTATTTAAGTATATATGGTCATTTAAAACTGTGACGCACCCCAAATCCGTTTAATTCTTGTTACTTAAGGTTAGATGGAATGAACAATGGAAAAACTGGCATTTCGCTACTTATATTTCACAAAATGAAAAATACTGTCAAATACCGGTACGTCAAAATCATACTGCTTTACATATTGCCCCAGCTACATATGATATTGTAATATAGCTGTATAGCCGCATATTGTGACAGCCCTACCAGAAACCCAACAGTTTATTACTGGACAGTAGGTCCTGTGAAGATCAAAATTTTACAGGACCAAACTGAGTCTTACAGGACTAGAGACATTTTATATATTTTGATGAATTGAAAACAGTGTGGATGAGATCTATTTTTTTGTCTGACAGTCTGTCCTTTTAATCTGCAGATCTTGACAGACCTTTACAGGATTTGTCCTTGGGTCTGCAATGTTTCGGAGAGACTGATGTATTAAAATTACCTGTCAGTGTTGATAAGAAAATGAACTCTTGACATTTAAATGTAAACTGACTAATAGATTGTGGGGAAAATATCATAAAACTCTCAGAAAAATGCACTAAAACCATCTATACTGTTACCAATGGAATAGGCTTTTATACATAAATCATTGTTGTTTATACTTAGTTGTATTTCAAATTATCTTTTTCAGAACACTGTTTTACTGATTCCAAAATGTTTCTTGAAAACTTAGTGAGTTTTAGAAAAGCTTATGTTATACAGTGTATATTATTAATTAAGCTGAAGTACCGATATAAGAACAAACAGTTTTAATCATTTAGTTTGAAAACTTAATAAAAATATTAATTTGTATATGCATATACTAGCCTAGACTGGTTTAAGCAATGTTGTGTAAGTTGTATAAAACTTATAATTGTTTCATTGTATTTTTCAGGCTGGGATGAAGGTGTTATGAAGGTAAAACTTTTTGATAATTAAACATTTGAAATCTGATTATATCATATATGTCTCATGTTACAGTTAATTAATGGCAAGTTTCCTAAACATATTGCTAGCTAGTGCTTCGTACCTTAGTACCCTTGATTTGATTTCACATACTGAGAACTTTGGGTGTAAGAGGAGTACCAGAGGACAAAGCGCTTTGGCCTTAACAATTCAGCTCAGCATAAATTTCCCTGTAAAATCTTTCTTTGTGGTCAATTGCTCTGCCCAAGAAATCATAAGTGTTGCATCCAGTTCACCTGATGATCTATTGTAGATTAATTGTCAGGAAGTTTAGCCTCAGTCATATCAATAAAACCACTGGAGCGGTCGTGGCCAAGCGGTTACAACGTTGGACTGGTAATCATTGGATTGCCAGCCCCACATTGTTTCAAATCCCATCCAAGAACTACCCCATTGTTTCCTTGAGCAAGAAACTTTATTCTTCTAGCTCAGTACTGGGGACCAGGAAGCAGACTCAAAAGTTATTAATCTAAGTTGTAAGAACTTGTTTCACAATCGAGCTAAAACAATTAGTATAAACATCAATAAAAAGGAAGTTTGATTATTGGCCATGCTGATTAAAACTGGGTTTATGTGATGTCAATTTGCAAGAAAACTTTGTGAACTCTGCAGATTGAACAGATTTGTGCTCCATTTTCAACATAAGTGTTCAAGACGCTTCATATGAACATACGTTGCAATTTGACAGTGGACCCTTTGGGGTCAAGGACTGAAGTCTTCTCATTGGAAGCTATTTTTACTGCCAACAACTAAAATTTATGTACACATTTTCAATTTAGTATCAAAATAGTCCTAATATTTTTTTTGTTCAGATGTCACTTGGTGAGAGAGCAAAGCTAACGATCACTCCAGATTATGGTTATGGTTCAAGAGGAGCTGGTGGCGTATATCCTTTGATTATCACACGTCTTATTTATGAAATATTTTGCATGTTCTCTGTAATCATTACCTCTGAAATTCTATATGTGAATCCTATGATTTTGAAAGTCATGTATCTTACTATTCAACTGCCCAGCTATCTCAGTTGGTAGCACGCAAGTCTACTGATTGAGGGGTCGTGGGTTCTATTCCTGGACGGGACATCATTTCGTGGAGCTTGGTCATGAAATTATTTCTACAGCCATTCTCCCTCCTACCAATGAATTTGAATTATGTAGGGCAGTTGTTGGTCACTGACAAATCCAGAGATTTAACCTTTCCAGGAGGAGTGAGTAGGCTGACTGACCACTGTTAAATGACATATTATACAATGTGTTGCGACGGCATGAAATACAACTAACAAACAAACAATTACCTTTCAACTACAGGCTGTTAGGGGTGTAACAATATGGTTAAACCAGTATTGTAATGCCTAAAATCCATATTGCAATACAAATAAGTTTGTTTTTTTGCGGAGACATGCAAATCATGAATTAAAGCATATGCACTGTCATAATTGGATCAACATTACACACAAGTGTATTTTTAAATGATCTTTCATCCAAATATTTGAATGACTTGAGTAAAATGGACTATATGTCAAAAAAGCATATTTTGAAACCGACTGTTGTATAGAATTATTCTTACATTAGAATAAATGTTACATTTTAAAGCACAATAAGAATATTTCAAGTCTTCAAAATGTTTTAACATTTATTCAAACATTTTAATTGCGGATTCAAATAAATCTTAATCAGTTCAGCATATAACTAGAAACAGTTCAGAGAAAATCGAACCAGTTGAAAACGACCAAATTCATATTTCAATATTAACCAGGGCCAAAACACTCTTCTATGCAGAAGCCGAATACAGGCTGCTTCCCCAAACAAAGCAAACGCTTTTTCCCCAGTTTGATCCTCAAACCCCCCCCCCATAATGTCCCATACAAAAATTCCCAAGGAATGTTGAACCATAGTTTGTGGTATAGAAAGGGAAATATATTAAGATTTCTTCACAACGCAGTCAATGTTGTTTCTTTTACCACATAATTTACATGATTTAATATCAAATTGATTTTGTAACACCTGTGATTTAATACATCTATTCCTATTTTACTGGCAATGAAGTGGGTCCATTTTCCCCAATAAAGTGAAAAACATGCTATTTTCCCCCCAAAAAGGGCTGAGGCCCCATTCCCTAAAAATGGTGTTTTGGCCCTGTTAACCGGTATACTGGTTAACAGGCTTGTCTTTAGCCGGGGCCATTGTATAGTGGTTAGCATGTGTGACTTCGAACCTGGAGATCATGAGTTCGAGCCCGGTAGTGGTAGGTTGTACCCTATACATGAGCTGTCGGTCTCGTGGTAGGGTAAGTTAGTACTGGTGATAGAAGTGTCCAGGAAACCTATAGTAGGAAGAACTGACCGTCGTATATATAACCTTAAAATGTGTTGAATACGACCTTAAAAAAAATAAATAAACAAAACAAAAAAGCTATATTTGCAAAGACTTCTTCAGTGTCGCAGTGCCTACATGTTCTTCCTGAAGTTAGGTTTCTTAAAATGTTTCAACTGTGACATCACACAGATGTACAGCTATCTCAGAAAAGAGAACACATGTCTACTGATGGAGAAGTTGTTTGTTTGATTCCCGGGCTAGACATACTTTCATGGAGCTTGGTCATGAAATAATTTCTATGACCATTCTCTCTCCTACCACTGACTCTAAATCATGTTGGTCAGTTATCAGTCACTGGCAGTAGTTTTGGCCTAGTACCTGGTTAACCAGAGATTAAGCCTTTCCAGGAACATTAAGTAGATTGACTGACTGGCTGACGTTATATAACCTGTACCATCATGTGTTGCTACAGGGTTTAATCCAACCAAAAAAAAAATATAATCATCAGGTTTATAGAACTTATTTCTAGTTATAACATTTTTCCTTAACATATTGTACTATTCCTCCCAATGCAACATTGAACTTTGACGTAGAGCTGTTAGAAATCAATGGACTAGAAGCCCGCACCGCCAAAAAATAATTGGTAAATCTTTGGAAGAAATTTGAAAACTTGAGTACTAGTTGTCTAAAACAATAGAAGAGGACATTTAAAATGAAATGCTGCTATTTTGTGTATTATGATTACTGAATGTTGTGTATATTGAAATGCTATTCTTTTCGTCATTTAATCATTGTAACTGCCTAATTATTTATAAGTTTCCTAACATGTTAATCTGATATGTGCATTCATTGATTTACTATAGTAAATTAGTAATTCTTACTACAATGAGTTTCTGATCGATTTATAGCAAAATTATTTCTTACCTCAATGAGTTTTTGATCAATATTGTTAAATAATACATTGTAGTTTTTTTTTAATGTAAGGATATTTATCATCACTATAATCAGTATGATTTAGTTTCCATGAAAATGTAATACTCATTTTATATATACAATAGAATTAAGATTTCATTTTTCATCTTCAATTTTTGAATTTATTTGACCAATTCAATAGGACTGTGTTAATCATTGTCATTATTTTTTGGGTATGGTATGAAGTTTGTCAATATTGCACCTCAGGTATTTCTTAGTTAATTTTCAACTTATTAAAAATTTGAATACATCATAACTGCAGTAATCAATTTCTTTTTCTTCTTTAAAGTCATTTGTCTGGCTGGCTTTGATAAAATTGCAGTACACATAATTTCACCTTATTATACGTGTTTTTTAACAAAATGAAAATTTGTTCAAATGATGCTTGCGTCAGATTTATTTCTATGAAATATAATTGAAGTGGCTTTTTTGGAGCACTTTTTGACATGGTCATCATCATTTTCATATTTATATATATTTATATTTAGAATACATTGAAACTATTTATTTCTTTTCCTCTACAAGGAACATTTTTTGGCATGATATTAATTAGTATTTTTTATGTGCTGTTGTACATGTATTGTATTGCACTATCGGCGGAAAAAATCTGAAAAGTATTTTTTTCAAATGTAACATCTCTCTATAACTAGAATGAAAGGAAATGTATACAATCTTAATGTGTTCAGCAATAAAACTGCTTCATTTTAGAACAAAAATGTCTTTTTGTATTATATATTACCCATACCATATGTCTTGCCACAGGGCTTTTTTCCAGAAATTGGGAAGAGGCCTTAGCATTCCATTTTGGGAAATTTAAGCACGAATTTTGTTCAAATTGGGAAAAAGTGGGATAAACATTAAAACAACAAAAAGAAACACTATTAAGCATTTATTGTTGCAGTGTTACATTTCATTAAAAAGAAAGAAGAAATAGCCAATAATTAGAGTCAAAGTTAGAGATTTAACCATTTACTCTAAATTAAATCTACTAAATGTGGCACAGACTGGACTTGTTGCACTTTATTTTGGGAATTTCATCCTCTAATTGGGAATTTTTTCCTCAGGATTGGAAATTTTATGCACTATTTTGGATTGAGAAGCCACCTTTTATCGGCCTCTGTTAAAGAAGGAAAAAAGCCCTGTGCCATATGTCAACTATTAAAGGTACTAGTTCTCAGATTTTGTTTATTTTCAAAAATTAAATACTATTCTGTATCTGTAATTGTGTCCAAAAAAAATATTTTTAATATTTTAAGACAAAGAGACCTATAGGTTGCTAGAAATATACAATAAAAGTCACAAAAATGCGCTAAAATTTTCTATACTGTTACATACAGGGTAGATTTTTACTGCATGAAAGGCCATCATTTGTAGTTTCCTGCTTCCAAAAATGTGTCCATACAACTTTGATAGTTATAAATAAGTTGAAATTTAAGTTGAAATCTGTGAGTAAGTACCTTTAAATGCTGGCTATTGTGAATCTTTAGAGACAAGAGAGTGACATTAATCTTGCATTATTTGGTTTCGACTATTCTTCCCTGGAATAAGATAATAGAAAGTTATTTATAAGATTTTATACACGCTTCTTAAAATATCTACCAAATTATTTGGTATTTCACGCTTTAAAAAGCTTCATAAAGATCAGCAAGAAAACAAGGTACATTGGCACAAGAGATCAAGACTTGCTCTAAAATTCAGAATTTTGGTACCTAACTAAGGGTTCTTCTTGCATAAAATCACGAAACTTTAGAATTTTCAGGATTTTTTAACATTAACAGGGGAGTTAATGTATTTGCATATCAATCATGAGTACAGAAAACCTGTTGTGAATATTTAACTCGGCGGAGGTAATGTATGAATATCAATTGATAGTACAGAAATACTGTTGTGAATATTTAACTCAGTGGAGGTAATGTATGCATATCAATTGATAGTACAGAAATACTGTTGTGAATATTTAACTCTGTGGAGGTAATGTATGAACCACTGACACTTGAATTAAATTTAACATTATCATATAACTTCAGAGACTATATGCAATGCATGTATAGTTCTATTATATTAACCTGTCACAACTTGAATAATTACACGGTCACAGAATGTGTTACTATTTAACTTCTTTTTAACCATTGAGCCACGTATCCATAATTATTGATCTAACTATATATGCGGCGATTTTGAATATCGGGGAAATAACATGTTCCAAAGAAATTATAAATAACAAATTCAGTGACCGTGTTATTTAGAGGTTAATGATTAGTTGCTACTCGCCATTATGCGATAATCACCCGATGACATCCATAATAGCCTGAGGGCCTTTGGCCCGAAGGCTATTATGGACTCGAGGGTGATTATCGCATAATGGCGAGTAGCAACTAATCATTAACGTCTTTAATACGTTTGTTCAGAGTCCGGTCTCGAATTTTAAGTAAACTAAGAACAGTTATTTTGGGACGAATAGATCACTAGCGAATTTTCCGAGGACGAATCAATACTTTGATGACGTAATGTAACAATGACGTAGAATATAATGTAAACTTTGTTGTCAAATGGCGGTCGTGTTTTTAAACGTTTGTAACCAGTTTACTTTCATTTATCATCGATTAAAACGATATTATCAGGAGACTGGAACCAGTATATGTGTTTTTCAAACTTGAAATTGAGGATATGGAGATAAGGATTATGTATGGAAACACATACATTCAGCGGGAGGAGTCATTCATTGATTTACCGAAAATGGCATGGACGTTCATGATGATTTTAGAAGCCAGTTCCATTATATTTAATTTATGCATGGCTTGACTTTGGTAAAACAATAGTCAACCTACGCATATACTTTATAATGGCTGGATATTCGTCAAATTAAACACGGAAAGGAATTGAGTGCAAATTTCTGAGTTTGGTATTTTACAGCGTCAACGACAACGGTTTTTGAATGGTGAAGTAAGTGATTTATAATGAAATTATTTGTAAAATTACAAATAAGACTTTTTATGCATTATAGTTTTGTTGAATATGTGCGTCAAAATCTAAAATTCTATTTGACAAAGTCAAAGACTCAAGAATTCTTTCGGCCGCCATGTTTGAAGAAACTGCTGCTTGGTGACGTAAACAATGCGCGTGCAAGCACTCGGCGCCTATTATGCATAATGGGCGAGTTGCAGGCGGCCAAAATCGCATAATACGGGAAAAAGTCGCGTAATGTCCGTGTAGACTTGTCACATTTGTTACTATATATAGTAACAAACGTATTAATATTCAAGTTGTGACAGGTTAATATAATAGAACTATACTGGCAACATAGACTTGAATACCTTGATGATATGGATAATGCTATATAAGATCACATACCTTTGAATAATGATCGTATCTCTCATTGATTCTTACTTTCATGAATTTTTAAAGTTACCATTGTGAGACTTGACTTAATTATTGATCATCATTTCTTGCTCTACATGTATCAGTTCTTTTGTCTGTTCCTAATGCAAGTTTTAAGATACTTATAGATAATGATTGTTTTAAAGTAAAAACAACAGTGGTACGATTTTAATATCCATGGAAAATGTAATCTGATCAATTGACATAAGTCTCTATTGCCAATGCAAATGTAGGTTTCTACAGATCACGGACCCTCCTGTATATAAGGTGTTTGTAAAGATTCCCATTTGATGAAGCATATGGGATTTCAATTACGAGTATATGGCCTATGTAACCTTTTGAGTGTAATTACAGGCACATAGGAAGCATTTTCAGATTGGGGGGGGGGGGCTAATTTATTCAGATTTATTTCAAGGAAAGGAAAACAGTACTTAATTATCATAATCATATACGTCTAGTTTTGTACTACAAAAACCCTCGCCTTTTTCTCTAGCTTGAGACTGACACTAAGACCTTTGGTTATTTTAAGCAGTTTTTGTCAAATATAGCGTGTATTTTTGATTTAGCTGAAAAAGCACAAATGTATCAATCAATTGAGTGTGACAGATTAAATAAAGATCCTCAATTACTATTACTGATGAAAATATTAGGGGGGGGGGCTAACACCCCCCCAGCTCCCCCCTGTTCTTACGGGCCTGAATTATATGGCTCATTAATATACATCTTAAGTTAGTGCTCCAGTACGAAGTCTAGATCCGCTCTAATGTGTTCTAATTCACAGGGTTGCCAGATACCGACAGCATCAACTGATTAAAGGGAGGTAACTATATCAGGATTAATACAGTTATTAAATATCACACCAAGTTATTTCCCCTTTGCATATATTGTTTAACGCGGGATGTGACTAATTGAATACCTTCTAAGTAATTTTGACTCCTAATTGATGACAAAATGTGGTTAACTCAGTTCTGTCTGGCGAACCTCGGAGGAAGTCTAACAGACCTTCATTGGAAATTTCCATCATCATTATTGTAGGAGACAAATCAAGATCAAAACTTCTATTAACAGCTGCATCAACAACTTAAAACTACACCAAAAACTATTATAACATCTATCGTCATCATTAACTTTTTCTGTTCATGTTCATGTACTTGCCGCCACAAAATACGTCATTATTTAGAATGAAAAATTACATGTAATTAATCACAATGACATTCTACAGATAAGTTTCATCGTAGCATGGCTCGTCAGACTTAAACTATAATTAATCAAAATTATTATTTACGTATCGATTAGCTAATGATTAAACTACGATAGCCTCTTCAATTAGATTTTTCTATCCTACATGCTTTTACAAAATATACGTGTATCTATATCCAGCTGTTCGTAACTTTAGAAATTGCGCGTTGATAAAAATTTTAGTACACAGGTTAAAACGGTCTTGTGTTGTTGGGTTTTTTTTTCATTTTATTATTTTGATAAGTGAAATGAACAGTTTGAAATTATGTATTTCAGATTGAGAACGTGGCTAAACTGAAAACATTCATTAATGAAAATATATCCTATTTTGTTCCGTGTTGTTTATTTTGGGGATTTTGGTCTTGGTTAATTATTTAAGTGTTATTTTAATACCGGCGATCTGTAAACCTTTGAAGTACCGGCAAATGGGCATAGGCAATACACAAAATATAATAATTTCCGTATATAATACTAGCACATGTATGTATTATAAAACATAACCAAAATATATTGTTAATATTTTAATTAATTACCAAACTTTTATATATTTAATATAATTAATCATGCGGTATTTTTAAAGATAGATGAGACGGAGTATCACCAATCTTAAAAGACAATATTTCAAATTATTTAAATATATAAAAATCGTTAACCACGAGCCGACACCCTCATCCCACGCTTTCTATTCGTCAATGAGCTGTACAGTAAACCAACGACGTGAATAGACTGACGATCGTCATCTACGCTTCACTGGTATTAATGTAAACATCTCCTCAAGTCAAAATATCCAGTTTTGATATTTTAGCGCGTGACACGCGGTGGTTAAATACGTAAATGCATGTTATAGGAAAACCAGTAGCCAGCTAATAAGAACCATATTTTTGTCAGTAAATTGTTGCTTCGAGGATTTACATCCGCCATTAATACAGATTTACAGATTTACTAAGTGGATTATTTTTTACTACAGTTTGTGTTAGCTTGAAAAATAATTCTTAAACTAGGAACAGTGAAATACGAGTAAAATATGGAGACGAATATTCGAGTGATATTCTGTTTATGGATTTTAATATTATCTGTAGAATTTTCAGGTATGTTACTTTTAAATGTTGAAATTTAATTGTCATAGTGATGGAAAAATTCGTTTATAAAATTTGTTTGATTTTTATTTATTGATAATTAAACTGCCAATCGCCTTTAATGATTTTTAATTGATTAAATGCAGAAAAAATATACATGTACACATATAATATGATTGAATATGCATTTGTTAAACAAACAGTCATCTTATCATGTATGTATTATGCAAAAACCGAGATTGTCGTTTATTTGATAGTTAATTTCAAAAATGTATTATTACTGTTTCAGAGTTGATCAATCAATATAGAATAAAATCTGAACACCTGACTGATTTTAGTACATGTAACATTTATACAAAGGCTGCAACCAGTTCATAGCGCCTTCAAAATGAAATATTTCTATATTGTATCATATCCATTTAATTATAGTTTCGCATTGCTTTAGGACATATTAATTGGGGTCAGTTTAGCATCATGGCCTATAATTAACTATTCACGACATCCATCAATTTTGATGGACACTTGAACTTTAAATGAATCCTTTCCGTAGTCTTGTATTGTACGTGTTTATATACATGTATTTACTTACAACACTTCAAATCTGTGTGTTTTTTTCTTACGTATCGATTTAATGACAAAATCAATATTTATGTTAACATTGAGTATAGTGTAGACAATCTATTCATGAATATATAACCAGCTGAAAGGTTGTCTGATACAGTTTAACTTTAATGTGAATTAAGTTCATAATCAAAGCACTGAAAGTACTGATGGGGCGGGGCTCTTGAAAATTTTAAAACACTGATCATGACACTACTATGACGTTATGAGAAACTAGCCATAAAGTTGCCCTTTTCCAATTGGACAGATGGATTTTCAACTTTTGTCATAATGATTGTGTCAGATAAATCGAATCATTGTTTTTCATCATGATGTTCTATTCAGTAGTGGATTCTATACATGTATCATGAAAGATTAATTTAAAACAAAAAAGGAAAGAGTTGTGAATAGTAGTCTATAGTGTCTGACTTTATTGCTGTTAAAAACTTCCCTCCTTGATGGTCATAGAATTAATTTTTATCCTTTTTACAAGGACCAGTCTTGTAACTTTTAACTTGTTGCATAGACCTTAGTCCCTACAAAGCTGGAATCAATCCCAGTATCAGTCATATATTTCTGCCGACTCATCCACTCCACCACTAACAAACAATGAGTATGCACTTGAGATACCGATATTAATGAATTCAGGAAACAACTTCATGCTCTTTTACCCAGTGTTCTTCGTTGATATACAGTGCCTACCAAAAGTTTGGAGACAACAGAAATTTATTATATCTTGATTCCAGTAATTGATTTTTTTTAATTCAATCATTTTTAATACATCACAGATTATCTATGATGAAATTAAAGCACATTTCATGAACGCACCACAATTAATAGGTTTAACATCTGATATTCCAAAGCCTCAAAAATTAAGAGCAATGTAATTATTTTCTATCACATATTTTTAAGTAGAACTAAAATTAAAAAATAGGCAAAACTGACAAGTATTTAAAAGCAGTTTTGAAATATTTTATAACAGCTATTCAATAGGCCTACAAAGTGAAAATGTCTCCAAACTTTTGGTGTGTACTGTATATCGGCTGGCCATATTTGAGGCCAGATGCATTTGTTAGCAGTGTTTGATGATACTCGGATGCAATGGCAAGTTTTGAGCACTAAGTCTGATCTCAAGATACATGAACTTTAACACAGTTCTTAGTGGGTTAGGCATAACCTTGACAAGCAATGTATGCTTAAGTATATTGACAGTACAGATTTGTTTGTAATTATTTATTACTATTAATTACAACACTTCAGTATGAAATGTACAATATATACATACATTTTGAATGAACAATTTCAAGTTTATGTAATACCAGGTAATAACAGTAAATAGACAAAAAAGTTAACACTGCAGGGTGACAATTCACAAAATCTTCTCAGTACACTTATTTTTAAATGATGACTTGTACACTTCCATGGAATAGGTATTTCAGCCGCGACATTAAAAAATAACATAAAGTGCCTAAATATAACCAGTTCTTCCTTAAATTCTAAAAGGTTTGATAGAATCTGAAGTAAATAATGATGCTTACTGTACATTTTACTAATAGAAAAGGCTGTTTCTAAATTAGTTCAATTACTATAATATTTAACCATTTATAATCCATCAGGGTTATGGAGAAACTTCTCATAGAAAAAAAATCCATGGTGTACTATAGATTGTTACACATCATGTACATATATTAATGCAGTTCAAAATACATTTAAATGTTTATTTACACAAATACCAAACATATGCGAAGTAAAACATCTCAATGATACAATATTTTGGAACAGATTAAACAAAAGCTTACTTAACATATTTCATGTTTTATATAGTTAACTATAGTTATATACAGCAAATCAAGGATGACTTCAATGCTAATTGTTTTTGAGATACAGAGGTTTGAAGTTGGTAGGTATTGCACTATTTTTGAAGTAAGAAATTGGTCAGTTTTGAGCCATCTTTGAGGGCAACAGTTTTAAAGAAAGAGAGCTCTCAGAGTCCTTTATTTCCATATATGTACTAAAATTTAGGTAAATATTTGAATTTAATAATCATTTAGATTCTTATTTCTTCCTTTTTTGAGAAAAATTGATCGGAAAATGGCCCCGCGGCCAATTGTGCAAAAACTTAATTCAGAGCTGTAAAAGTCTTGATTTATAAATTGCCGTATTTTCTTTATTTTTCAAGATAATACTTCAAAAATTTTCAGGGAATATTCTTATAATCATAATTGATATATATATATGGTCTTAATTTATTGTAAATCAATAAAAGAAAAATATTTTTGTATTTTATACAGGGTTATCCCCTCTTTTTTTAGGAAATTAATTTTTTCATAAGTTCATTGTGCTATATTTTTTTATTTTTTAAGATATTCTTATAGAAATGGGTATACATGTTCTTGATATTGCCCTTAAATCAATTATTCATACATCATTTATTGCTTGACCATTATTCTGATACAATGACTATCAAAAAAGTTTACATGAACATAATGTGAACATCATGTTATTGTATATTATCTTATTATAAATCCTGTAAGCCTATCTTAATATACATACAGTAGCCTACATATTATCATAGGACATTTCATATAAGTCATGCATAGCAAGTTCATATTGACCCGAGACAAAATCTGTAATTTAGATGTCAGATGGTAATTGAGTTAAAAATGTTTTCATCTGTCACTGGTCATTGAGAGCAATTTTTAACATTAATATTGACATGTATACATATTATCATTGGACATTAGGTATAAATCATGCATAGCATGTTCACATTGACCTGAGACAAAATGTATGATTTCCATAATTATACCAACAAGTCATTCAGTTGAAAATATATTCATACTTCTCTGGCCAATTAGAGCTGGTTATAACACTAATATTGACTTGTATACATGTACATATTATCATAAGACACTTGATCATGATGTAAATCATGCATAGCATGTTCATGTTGAACTGAAACAAAATCTATTACTAAGATTTCAGATGTTGTAAAATGTATTCATATTTCTCTGAACAATTAGAGCAAGGTATAACATTAATATTGACATGAATACAAATAATCATAGGATCATAAGAACTGATATAAATCATGCATAGCATATTCACATTGACCTGAGACAAAATCTATAATTTAGATATCAGATAGTCATGGAGTTGAAAATGTATTCATATGTCTCTTGTCAGTGAGAACAAGTTGCATTATTGATATTGACATTTTTACATATACATTTTTCACAAAAACACAGGAAGTCACTTCAAATTCCTTGATCAAGTTCAGAAATCTAGCTTAATTTCTTTGTCTTTTTAACCACATGTAGATCTGATAGCAAGGCACATAAATTCTTTGAATTACACTTCCAAAATTTAGCCACTCAAAGATCCTGTTACATTTTAAAATTTGACAAGTCAAAGATTCTGTTCTATTAGGTATTAGTTTCAGTTTTAAGAATGGTTATTTGTTTGCTAAAATATCCATTTTTGTGAAATTAGACTTTAATTGGTTTTAATTAGATTTGAATTGGTCAACAGAAAAATCATTTAGAAATTGGTGTAAACTTGTTTGTCTTCAGATCTAGAGATGGTAGAAAAGATCTATTATTTTAGTTAGATTGTAAGTCAAGAAGAATCTGCCTTAATTTTCATGAGTATTATAGTCATGAGTTTATTCACTATGTTGATCCTGTTGTTGCCACTTGAATTCACAGTTGTTAAACAATTATCACTGGTCAATTGTTAGATGTACAGTTGTATTATCAAAATCTTGACCCTGAAAATATACATAAATACATGAGATAAGCTACAAAAATAAAAGATACACAGAGCTCTCTAAAAGTTCTCGGATGAATGAAATTTTGAAAAGATAGATCATGCACACCACAAAAATATTTACAATAATTAAACCTATCTCATGACAAAAGTATGGCCTGAATCCTAAGTAATATTGTATTGATAAATAAATGAATACTAAAAAACTAGAAATGTACTCGGATTACCTTTTAATTTTACATCATATTTTATAGTGGATCAATTTATCTCAAAATCAAGATTTCCCTAGGCCTATGAGAGGGTACTATACACAGAAAAATTTAATATCTCAGAGCCAGACAAAACATTCAATTTGTGTATGGGTCCTCAAATTATGATTTTGTACTACTATATAAGGTTTACACATAAATTTGAGCCTTAACAAAGTTATTCACCAAAACACTATACAGAGTATTTCAAATAAATAGTCGAAACTCAAAGAACTGGTGATGGCATATTTGGACACATAAATGTCATAGTTATTTCAATCACAATTTTAATTACTCCTTAATATAGGCTGCTGCAATAAATTGACTACAACAAGTGTTTCTGTACATTCTAAAGATCAATTGACTTTACACCCCTGAATAAGCTATACAAGTAATAATACAACAAGAAAATGTAATTATAAGTAACAAATCAAGTATGTTGGCAAGGTACAATATATCTACATAGCGGGGATATTGCCAGCAAAAATACTGAGACAAAGTAGTCACATACAGGTCAAGCATGATAAATGCTATTATTAGATCTATTTAATACATGTACATGTAATTAGTTCATACATCATGTAAGATAACCCAATTATCAAATAACCTTTTACTACAGTACTTCTAGACTTCTGCAGATCCAAAATTCATGTGTATACATAGAGAGCTGTCTTGAAATGGCCCTAAGTACAAGCATATATCATTTTGCTAATTCATCATTACAATTCAAAGTCATTGTATTTTTTTCAACTGATACAGTTTAGTTATATTCACTGAATTGTCATAACTTTCTATTGAACACAATAGACAACTAGGAATCATGATTTTAAAAGCAGTTCATCATCATAATGAATAATTGAGCAATAAAATGTGTCCCTATCTTACATCATTACAAAACGGTTTACCTGGAGAGGAAGGTCCTTGTTCAGAAGTTGTCGCTGTACTCTGAGACGGAAAGTGTCTGCTTCTGGATGTTTTCAGTTTTGTGCTTAAATATTTTTGCTTTGGAGAGTTGGTGGATGGCTGGCTTATACCATTTTGATCACTGATTTGCTCCCACAATATTCCAAAAAGCTAAGACAGAGAGAAATAGAATTTGTAACTTAAGCAGGGCATATTATTGGAGGAAATGCATAAATTCAATCATCAGAAAACCTACTAATGTTTATGTGTATTAGTATTACACATCTGCTCAATCAATATGTGAACTATAAAACTAGTCACACAACTTACTTTATTTTACAGATTGAATAATAAGAAGTCAAATTCTTTGTTAACAAAATAATTCCCTGTGCTTACAACATGCAATGCTTGGAATATATTTACAATACGCAATGTTTTCACAAATTAAAGTAAATCTGACTGCATATATGCAGCGTTGATATGTTGTATTTGAATAAGGGCGAAGTAACGGGGGACGAAGCCCACATTTCCAATGGAACAAATCCATCATCACAACGTTAATTCTGTTTTGTCTTAAGGAAAGTTTAGACAATCAATTCGCCAAATAATGTTTGATTAAATGAGTAAACTCAAGACAAGAGATCGAGACCTACGTCGTCTAAAAATCGTTAGCTCTATGTCTTACCTGACAAAAACGCTTATTTTAGCCGCAGTTTAATAAGTAAACGTCCTCAGTAACCTCTATCCATCGCTCCACTTCATTTCCTTCGTTCACTAGGCGTCTTCTTTCAGGACTTATCGTCGTCTTCTAAGTCTTAAGAACCCATGTCCATTTTGTAAACAATACGGTGTGTACGCATTGCCGCCACAGGGACAAAGTCAGAGATATACCGGTTGTACATGTAGCGATATGAGTCCAGGGAACCAGGTTAATGGGAATCCCCGCAATGGTTTGTGGGTGAATGTCATCAAGGTCGAACTATTTTTAGAACTCATCCCGTCTGTTACGCAGTAGATTTTAGGGTTATAAAACCTTTATTTTCTACTAAACGGACATTTATATTGACCAAATGCATTGTTCAACAATCTTAGAACTATTATATACAAGCGTTCGTAAAAAATAGTTTATTTTTATGGCGATTTAACAAAAAAATTGCAATTTCGTATTTGGATGAACGGGTGCCTTTAACCGAATTAGGTCGACTTGCCAATTCTCCAATGCGTGTTTAAGTCGTATCATGACTCATGTTGATCTATTGCCGGATGAAAAATCTAATCTATGGAAATAAGTCGCAGGCGATTATCATGATAACATATACTAACCGAAATATCCGAATCAATTTTTGCAGTAATGATATGCGGAGTGGATCGGGTTTTTTGCTTAAATTCAATGCTCGGAGCTGAAATTACGGTTTGTTAACTTTGGACGTGGCTAAAGCCCCGCCCAAAAATGTGTGATAAATAACATCGTGTCCCAAACCTATAACGAAGTTGCTTGGCTAAAGCTACAGTCCCATAAACATAAAAATAGCCGTGAGGGCACCGTACGGGCGCCGTGCGATCAAGCTCCGCAAGGACCCATACGAACTCTAGCGTACCCGTACGGACTGTTACGTTTTTACCAGGGTCCGTGACATGAGCCCAGGATACACGTATCAGTTTCAGAGTCAAATCGTGAACAAAATCGTGGCCGAGTATGGATTAATCATACATATCTTCCAGCTACGGCTCCGTACGGGTGCGTTGTTTTGTACCATGTGTGTACCGTCACCTTAACACACAAGGCTTCCTACGATCTACGGCTGTCTGCACGTACGGGTCCGTAACAAGCCACGATTTTATGGGACTGAGGCATTAGACTACATTCGAAGTATAACTACATGCCCATACAAACTCAATTGTAAGAGTTGAGTATCAATCTCAAATTGAGCTAGATTGGGGCTCACACTCGGATTAATTTTACTATAATGTATATATAAAACCGAACCTATGTACAATGTACACGTTTATTGAATAATATCTGTTCTGTTCTGTAATTCAGGATAGTCATCGCCTTGAATTTTCTCGACACTTAACAAGATTTTTCAAGTCTACAATTTTCACTAGGCTCAGGATTCGGGCTTTTGGGTATAGGCGATGACTGGTTCGAGACTGTGCTAGTCGCATTTGTTTCATCCTAAGGAATCTATGCCTATGTAACGAGAGACATGCATGCATTTCTACCTTGTATCATTAAACCTAAAATTAATAAGTTAATACATTCATTAAGTTGGTAGCGCGCCGGAATTTGGAATCTCGTGCCCGAGGGGGTGCGGGTTCGAATCCCACCCGGGGAGGTTATACCCTTCCATGAAAATTTGACAATAATGTCGATTTTCCTCCATTGATTAGATAATATGGAGAAGTTTCCGGCATTGTTGAAGGGTAGGTGAGTACTGGTTATAGACAATGGTCCAGGAAAGCTAGGTTAGGTGCTCTGGACGCCGTAAAATGACCTAAATTGTGTTGACACGGCGTGAACTCCAATAAATAAAAAATAGAAACATTTATTAAGTACCCGAGGCGGACATTACATCAAATATACAAAGAGAAGTTTAATTGTGGTTATGTTATTAGTCATTATACTTGTATTTCGTAATAATTAATTCAAACTATGCTAAATATAATCGTGAAAAAAACGACTTATTAAAACTTTTATACAATGAAATACGATATACTTGGTAATACTTTTATACAAATTCTTGTAAATATGTCTTAAGTCATCATTTCTTTGTAAACATTGTCCGCGTGTCTATAGCTGAAATTTCATTTTAGAATTCATTTATACATGGACCCTATATACGTTTATAAGGGGTCCTTGATTTATAGAAAGTCAACACAACCAAGTCATTTAATGTTTTATCTCATCTTTCTTTGGTGTAGAACCCATGTTTGAAAATCTGTTAGACATTCATTTGTATTTGTATTCAATGGACGTTTGGGCGTGGCAATGCTCGTATCGTTATTGTTATTCAGTGGATAACGCTTTTGTACCTTATGTCTTTGATATAGAATCAGTCTGAATTGAGAGCTTCTATATAACTCAATTCCTAAAATAAACTATTTGCTCTATTCTGTACTTTATTTTTTCAACATATTCATTATTTTCCCCCTTTTATCGATCTCTTCCGCTTGATAAGAAACTTTAATAGACACTTGAACAATACAGAGTATAATACTCGGTAATTCATGAATTAAAAATCTTATACTATTGATGAATACGTCTTTTGCCTTTGCGAAATAACGGTCAGGGTTACCGCTGTAGCAAGTATTAGACTTAAAGCTTGTCTTGTCATTTTATCATGGACTAGATTCATTCGCCATCAGCCCAAATCATCATGCATTCAGTAAGATCATGTTGTTTCCTTTTGTGTCAAATTGGCAGATATAATATCTACATGCATGAACATTCTATATAATTCGGTCATTTTGCCATTTTAGTCCATGAACGTTTCCTAACCATGAAAAATGGGTTCTTTCTGAATTAAAATATAGAGAATTAACTGATTCATCGCGATACTTGCTAATCATTCGGAAAACGTCGACCATTTATTGAATGATCCTGATGAATGGCCAAGGAGTTCCGAATGACTTTCTAATATCAGGTTGGCACCAAAACCCATTTTAACATAAGACCGAATACTGAGTAGGAACCACCCACCGAATGTAGCCATAAATGCCACTGGAATATTCTGAACAGCTGAACAATTGTTTTCATGTACAAAAATCACAATGCTACATTTATCATGCTTAGGTTACGCTGAATATTAAATAATAAAATACAATATGATCTGTGTCGACCAGCTATGTTTTGTCGATTTGAAATCATGATACATTGTACTATGAAATAAAGCAGACGTACTTTAGCAGACGATCTGTAGCAGATTGCAGCTGCTGTAACAATAAGCGGATTTTTGTTGTCATAGTAACACGTAATCACTAGACCATTGTTACGTTTTGTTCCAAAGCCTGTGTGCATTTATTGTAATACTCGTGATTTTTGAGTAATGAGGAACTCATTTTTGAATCATTATTAAGCCACAACAAAAATATTTTTATTTCCTCGCTTGCTCATAAACAGTTGGTCAAACCGCTGAATAAAGCAGCTAAATTAAGATTTTTTTTCATCGCTCGCTCGCCCCCATTTTTCCAAAAAAATCCGTAGAACATATCATCTTGATGTGGCCTTATGTCAGGAACCTTTGGTCAAATATTTCCATTCTCCTACTTCTAGCAATTTTAAATACATGTACATGTACACCGTATATCGTAAAACAACGGCTCTTTCTGTATCATTGGCAAATTTACTAAAATATATGCTTAAAAACCGAGGCGATCAGATTGGTTATAGACGCGTATGAATATTTTGTTGAACTACTTATTGGACACAGCTTGGTGTTACTTTTTTCTCGTCCTGTTTAAATGCCAGATGTAAACAATAACATCTGTTACAATATGCTTGATGTCTTATAATAGCAGCTACAACAGAGTTCACGTCAGGTGTGTTTAGTTTCAATGTCACTGCCAGTTTAAAGTGTATTCTGACTGATTCCAAAGTTCCAAAGCTATCTGACTGTAGGGCCACAACAAGTTCATCATGTGTTCTACGGATTTTTCTGGAATATTTTTTTAAAAGTCTTAATTCAGTAGCTTTATATAGCGGTTTGACCGTTTATAAGCAAGCGAGGAAATACTTTTTTTTGTTAAGTTCGTCAAAATTTAGGTGCGAGCGAATCGCTAGAACATAATTATGATCAACTTGTTGTGGCCTAGCGTTTTATTTGTTGATTATAAATATTCATTAGCAGGAGATAGCCGATTACGTATGTCCTATATTAGATCTTGTTAATTAAGAAATATCTTCACTTTCTTATACAGTGTAGTTTAATTAGCATCGCCTGTAAAAATGGATATTTACCGAGTGAGTGTGTGAGTGGATGGGTGTGAATGAGTGTGTGAATTGTTGCAACGTGACAAATTACTTCATATACTTGATTTATTTGTAATAAGATACATTATATGTATACGTTACAAACATAAAACATACGTTATGTTCTGTTCTATTCTTATTAAAATCATTTGAATGAGCTAGATGTATCTTGCACTGGGCAGGGCAGACCAAATTAAATTTTAGGCATCTAAATGCTCAGGCGAGCTTTATGTTCACTTTCATATGTATATAATTATAAATAGGTTTTTTTTATTTCCATAAAGTTTCAAATGTATAGAAAGGAATAAAAGTGAAAAATGACTAGTATGCTAATTGTAGTAGATCATTTACTTGTAATTGATGTATACCATCAATTATCAGTGTATAACTTAAAACACTCTTTTATCTGTTTCCAGCTTACTGAACTTTAACAACATTAAAATAAAACATGTTCATCCAAATCAGTTGCTTAACTTTTTAAAGTCGACATAACCATCTTTATCGCTATTGCAAACTTTTTTATTAAAATTCGTAAAAACGAATAATAATTCGTTAAAACGAATTTACAATCGTAAAAAACGAAATATTACTTCTTAAAAACGAATTAATAACGAAAACACTATTGCAAACGTCTAAGGACTACATAGCTAATCGACGAAGTTCAATGCTTATCACTGAAAGAATATTCAAAATACGTGTCTTGTAATGTATGGATGTCAGTTGCGCCGTTCCAGAGTCATTATTATCAACTCTGCGAAATGAAATTGTAAAATATCATGTATTTCCATTAACTTCGTAAAAACGGAACATGATAGAGGAGGGCATCTGAGTAAACAATTTAAATTGAAATCGGTCTCAAAGGCGGATCCAGCGGGGGTCAGGGGGTCCGGACCACCCTAGAATTTGGAAAATGTACCTGTTCATTAGTGTGTTTCCTGCCTGTAACTCATTTTTTAGTAGCATGAAGCAGTTTTTCTCGATGCTTAACATAGATTTAATTAATAAATGTAATTTCTATTATCAATATGTTGCATTTATTCTGCAAAATGTGTATAATGTGGCTGTGGATCGAGGTTGACCCCCCCCTCCCGGCTTGAAAAGTTCGCCCCCCTAGAAAAGTTCGGACCCCCCCCGTCCTAGAAAAAATCCTGGATCCGCCACTGGGTCTTTGATGCCATTTCAAAATTGACTTAAAAAGCCTTATACGTCAAACTGACACACTGGATGTTTCGTGTATATCTTTAATGTAGTCTTCCATTGTAATAATCTTTATTGTCATGGCTTTATATTGATTTCTGTGTAATATAACTGTTATTAACTTATTACAGGCCTCTATGATTGATGTCAGCTACTTCTCTGTCTTCATCTGAAATCAACAACATAAATCTCTTACATTGTATTGTTTGATTCCGTAAATATTGAAGGTCTTTATATCATAGCAGTCTGGTTTATTACGCATTTTATTTGGGGATATGATAATTTTGTTTAGTAGCACTCAATTTGTACGAGCAGTCAGTATCAAGACTGAATATTAATAATTTCGAATATTTCTACATCCATTATTCTCCCGGCCTCTGTACCAAGAAGGGCATTTTGTCAGCCATTGGTAAAGTTACTTTCGGGTTACAGCGTCAATCTAATGACAGGGACTGTGTGTATATCAGGATCATGGTCTGACTGCGTCGATATGACTAAAAATTTGTTGAAACGTGGCGTTTCAGCACAATTAATTTCATTAGTTAATGGACCTGAGTTAGTAACTTTGTAACAGGGCGAACTTATTTTCAAAAAATACATAAATGTGCTTTGTTTATCATACTAACTCGAGGGTTGCCTGCAAGACTGTAGTAAGTGCATTGTAGTAAGAGCGTAGTTGCTAGTCTTGCGGCCAACCCTCGAACTGTAGAATCTATTTCATTAGGTTAAAAACAAGAAAAGTAATCACAGGCCTCCTAGTGAAACCTTTAAAACCTTTAAAAACCTTTAATTTCAGAGCAAACCTTTAAAACCTTTACATTTCCTCAGAAAAACCCAAAATAGCCTGTAATTCTCACTCAAAACCTTTATATTTGCTCTGACTGGTTGCCGTGCAAGCTTAAAGCAAGTAATGGATTTTGTTCTGCATTTTCCCTACACTGTAAAACAGGAGCTATGTATGATATAAATATGCAGAGAAAATAGGTATACACATTAAATAAAGTATGTATTATATTGCATAATTCAAACAGTATATAACATCAAAAGATGACTTTGGTATGACTCTGGGTTTAATAAAGAAAAGAGAACTTCGACGAAAATAGCCTTTATTTACTCTTTATTTTTTCATATTTTACACTAAAAGGCCTTTATTTTCATACATTGGAGCCTTTATAAAAACCTTTATTTTTGTTTTGGCCTGCTAGGAGGCCTGTAATCAGTATAATCTAAAACATGGGATACTGATTATGCATACGTATTGACTGTGATGTAATCATTGTATTCTTATAATTGTTAAACACTATTAACTGTATAGTTTTTGTGAAAAAAAGAGCAAAATTTTCATTGAAATTGCATTTTCTACAATTTATAGCATTATCAAAGAATTATTTAGCTTTATCAAAACAAAATATAAGACATGTGCGTATATACGATACAGTATTTAGGTTAGGCCCATATACTGTGTATACAGCTTGCACAATGATTATAATGGCATGCGGAAATAAAAATAAAATCTGTAAATACGAAAACATGTTCTTTGAAATTGTCAAAATTTGTCAAACTATTTACGTGTGTGAGAGAATGTTTTTGTTAATCATGAAAAATAAACATTGTAAAACATGTATTCAATGTAATAACCTGAAGGTCATGTTCGTGATAAATTAATGCTGAAGAAAAATTATTTAGGGAAGCATATTATTAAAAATCTTACGACAATTAAACAACACAACTTACAAGGATTTACGACTAAAATTGGTCGTAAGACGCTTAATAATACGGGTCCCAGGTGAAAAGTGCATTGGTCATAACAATCAGCCATCTTTATGTTGGTGGCTACTCTCCTATACGTAGAGGCTGAATTTAACTCTCGATCACTTCCAGAATGTTACTTGAGCTGCGAGGGGAGTGAAGTTTGTGGCCTAACACTAAAACATGTATTCATTTTTTTTCATTCGCAGATCACGATATAAAGTAAAAATGTTCACTTGTTTTTCTGCTTCGTTGATTGATGTATTCTGATAATAGGCCTTTAGGCTTATATCAATTATATACATTTTTGTGACATAGGATCATTATAATGTTGTTTACGTATATATTATAAATATAATATAATGTATATATGACTCAGTTTCATATTTCGTTGTATAATGTACTCATACAATTATAAATCATGAATACTGTTACGGTTCGATTTACAAATTGTACTTCGTTTCGAGTGGCACTCGGAAATCTTACTAATGGTACCCTACCTTTTATACAATGTATAAGTTAATTTACTCTTAAGCTCGCCTTTACTTACATGTATACGTACATATTATATGAAACTGTTTTACAAACCATATATACATGTATCTATGTGTAAACCATGTATATTGTGTAGGAATTCTGCGACTAAAATTTGGACTGACTTATAATAATAGTTATTCACTCGTTTCTTCCGGTAGTATTGACAATATATTGTATTATTAAAACATGTTCAACCCCTTCACCATCTTTGTCCATTCTGAAATGATTTTGTCATTTTAACTCATAAAAACAACGTCAAAGACTTAAAAGTAAGGGAATATGTTCTTGAATTAGTTCTTGCTGATACCCATGGAAATCATTTATCCCTGTAACAATACATTGATAAAACTCTAGTTCACAAAACATCAGCATTATAAAGTTTACAACGCCCTATATTTCAAGCATCCTGAACTGTGGTCTTTCAACTTCGATCTCAACCTTCATAGTAGTGATATATTATAACGTATAAAGTCCATCTACCGATTTTGAGACAAGAACCTTTCAAAGTGGTATAATAGTTCAGTGATCAAAATAATTATACAGTCGAAATACTTGAAGACGATGTTGGTGGTACTTAATTTTACTATAGTCGGAAAATCTCATGAACATATCATCGACATCAAAGAAACAGGTTATTTTATGTTACCTACTTCTACCATCTTATTCTGCCCTATAATTTACAGACCATTAATGCGACAGTATTCATTCTACCCTAATTTACATAAATAATCTGAACGTCTTGATTCACTAAAAAAACTCATATAATTTATGCAGTAAAACATGTAGCACCGATCACATTTCAGTGCATTTTAGTTAGATTTTTACCCCATTTTACATCACGTTTTAGGTTATATACGGCGGTTGACTCACCTAACCATCTTCACCAGTACACGCATACCCTTACACTAGGAGAAAATTTGATTCTGAAAGTCGAAATTTCATTTAGGGTTTAACTCGCCGCGGCTGGGAACAGAACCCGAAACCTCGGATTCGAAATTAAAGGCACCTCTCAGTAACAATCACTTCTCAATAGCATTCATGCTTTTTTACCACCCTCATGTATTTCCAAATGTAAGTACATTTTGTAACACATCCCACAACAATAGCTTTTTCAGAACAGCCAGTGAGCCATAAGACCTGTTGCTGACTGCTGTTGAGAGGTTTCACTATACTTAGTATCTGTATTCACGAAAGCAAGTTGAACACTGTTGATCCATAACTAGTTCAAAATATTATACATAAAGTAAATAGTGTTTTTGCATAAATATATGAACTAATTTGCATATATTATTATAAAATAACTTGCACAAACGTTGAGAATCATGTATAAGAATATTTTATGCTTGGATACTTATATAAAATGTATACGTTCTAACATACTTATAAAAACTCAAAGCAATCGCATTCTTGCTGTGTATAAAGTTGATACGATTTGTAGCTTGACAAAAGAACCATGTAGAGTTTCACATGCCCTCAGTTCAACAAACTAAATGTGAATGTCACGTGACCAAATTGGAGTATTTCATGTGAAAATGTTGCTACACGTATTAAAATTTTACAGTATCACCGGGGACAAATTGGAAGCTGTTGATAAGTTTTGTAGCGATGTAAAGCTCAGAGAGCATACCGAATGACCATATGCCTCAAATCCAAATAAGTAATTGCCTAGGTATCGAACCCAGAGATATGTCATGTGATATTCCTTTGATTTTCAAATATACCGTATATATAAGTATATATTCAATGTACATGTTGTATACGCTATATTTTGAAATTCAAAGGAAGATCACATAGCAAATCCATGTAGTGTCGAAGATACATTTGATTATTTCATTTATTTATCAAGTGATCACGTGGTTTGTATACGCTGTGTGCTAGATACAAGATCAAAACAGAAATTTATGATAATGAGCAAATTTAACAATTAAAATATATCAACTGAAGCCATATTCAACCGTGTGAATTAAATTGCAGGGACACATTTTACGAATATTATATATGGCGCGGCTAAAATACGAGACGGATAAAGATTTGATACATTTTGAAATATACGTGGTGTTGTAAGTTAGTTATAGCTTATCGTGGGTTTAGCGGGAAACAGTCATAACTCAATATTAAGAAAAGTGTAAGTAACAACCGTTTTCCGCTAGACCCACGTTATACATGTACATTTTAATCAATGACACACATCGAATAAGTTGTTTCCTTATTTCGGTCACTTATGTACAACGCTAGCACTTAAGACATTGTATAATTTGGTCGTATTTCTTTGTTCACTTACACCTCTTAACGTAGTTTTTGTTAACCAAGAGAAACAATGTATCCAATTAGAGAAATATTTGATCTAAACACTTGATTATAAGCTCTAAACCAAGAAAAAATCTTAACCACCCTTTCTTTATGTAGTCAAGGGTTATCCGCCTAAACTCTTTAGACTAAGGCCATTGTATATTAATTGTTCAATTCTCAATTCACCCTCAATCTCCCGAAGTTCCATTTGCCGTTACAAAGAGTAGCGAATAAAAAACGCTCCTAAAACAGCTTCAAGGAGACATTAGACACTCAAATTAAGTATATCTTTTCCAAAACATGAAACTGACAGATAACTTAAACAAACAATACAACCTGTGTATAGATTTATAAAATCTACTATTAATAAGGTATATGGAGAAGTTTCCGGTCTTGTGGAAAGGTAGGTGAGTACTGGTTATAGACAAGGTCCAGTTCAGGAAAGCTAGGTTAGGTGCGTTGGGCGCTGTATAATAACATAAATTGTGTCGACACGGCGTTAAACCCAATATAAAAAGATAGCTCTGACGCATTCTTTTCCACAATTCTTCATTACGTTAAGAATGAAACATTAGAAGTGCCAGCATGCACTATATTTTCTTAATCCGGTTGTAAATCTGGTAATCAATTCTCTATGGCCTTACTACATGAAAATGCACTTGATTCGGGATACAACCAACTTGAATATATCCGAGCCATCTCAGAGTGTCTCTCTCCTTTGTTTTGCACAATGTTGGTAGAAATCAAAGTATCCAGAATTTAAACACTAAATAATGTATATATACACTGTATAAGGAAAAAATATAGTGACGGTTATCTTTGATAGATCAGTTCAAGGACATTGAGGCATTAGCCGTTTTGTTTAGCCAATTAGTACGAGGAAAAATATGTAGATAGCGTCTAGTATAAAGGAAAAATTGCAAAATTGCATCATGTATAGGCTTTATATTAACCTTTGAACATTTCATGTATCTGTCTTTATGGAAACATAGTTTATTTCTTGACACTATTAAATATTCTTTCGTAGTCAACCTCAATAGTTCAGTGGTAATGGTCGCCTATTTCTAATAAATGAGTAATTGTGTTTTTAATCTTTAGTTTCGTGTTTACGTATGTTCACTGACTCAACAGCTATTCTTCACGGGTAACACTGTGAAGTTTGAGCCCAGCTTCCTACCATGGCTCTTAATATGAGAAAGTAGGCAATTGCTCATCATGTAGATGATGGACGCCTCTATAATAGATGTTCATATCAATCATGGCAGTTTGGTGAGCTGTCCGTCTCATACACTATTAAAGAAGGATGTAAAACAAAGATATATTTATCTTATTCTATAACAATAAATGTAAGACTTAAACAGAAACAAGAATTACAAGCGTATTGTTTACATTTTGATAATTCAGGATGAAATATTTGATACAATACACATGTTAGTGTTTAACTTTATTATAAAATATTTTACTTTTTTGTGAAACTTGAACTTCTACATCTGGAAAAACACGTTTTAGTCTTACGATATTTTATAGTTTTCTCATGGAAATTATCTCTTGTTCGTATTTCATCCAATATAAAGAATAAAACCATTTTCTAATATCAACATAAATTATTTTTAGTGCTGAATTACTATAGATGTACATAATTTTGTTTATCAACTCTTTAAATGCCTAGAAGTTGTACTCTTTTAAATTTGAATGATTTGAAGTATTTCTATCGAAGTAATAGCTTTCTTTATTCGATCTTATCGAAATTGGTTCAAGCCAATATAGAAACATTTGGCTATTTGGTTAAGGACAAAACACCATATGTTATTTGAAATCGGAGTACGCGCCCGGCTAGCTCAGTTTACTTAATGTAAATTGTGAAAATAGAAGAATTGTTCTGTTTTGGTAGCACGCGAGTCTACTGATCGATAGGTCGTGGGTTCGATTCCCGGGCGGGGCATATTTTCGTGGAGCTTGGTCATGAAATTATTTCTGCGGCCATTCTCTCTCCTGACAATATTTTTTAATTATGTAGGGCAGTTGTCAGTCATTGACGAAAGTATGCGCTTAGTAGTTGGTTAACAGCTAAATCCAGAGATTTAGCCTTTCCAGGAACAGTGAGTAAGTTGACTGACCGCCGTTATATGACCTATACAATGTGTTGCTACGGCGTTAAACCCAACAAACAAACAAACATAATTTATAACATTGAATTTAATAATATATTACATTCCATATTCAATAAATATGATTTTACAAGGAAGTTAACGATGTTATACTAATGCTATTTAGTTCTTACCAAAATCTGAGATCATTCTGGCTATATTTAAGACCGTTTTGTTAACCTCGAGAAAGAATATTGCGTCTATTTAAAAACCTGTTTGTGTTATAAACTAAAAACATAACATATCTAACAATAAATGGTATAATTTGAAAAGAAAACAACAAATCGAGTTGACATTCAGTTTATAAAATCATATCAATTTTACACAACTTGACAAGTCTGTTTTAATCTGGAAAACATTTGATTAAAATACGGATATACTTAATACAGTGAAAGCCTGAGTATCCGAAGCTTGTGGGAACCAGAATCTGTTTCCTGGGGCCTTTTAAGTATATTCGAAAGCGGAGATTAAGGAGAAAATTAAAAAAGTAAGCAAAAACTTTATGTAGCACTTAAATCCTTTTCCTAATCGAAATAAACCCTTAACCCACATCCGCAAAACTATTCAGGCTTCTGAAAATTTATCATTTCGTGCATTCGGGCTAGTTGATGATTTTCCCTTATTATATTTAAAGGTAGTCAGGCTAGTGCAATTACTGTGAAAAGAAATTTCGTAACCCATTAATTCGATTATTTCATTCGGTTTTAGAGCTGTTCGGAGATCTCGGGTCAAACTGTACTGATACTCATAATATTGACTTTACTATTAACAATTTACTGTTTTTATAAAGTATATGTTGTGACTTATTGATTTATATTAAAAAACCCTAATGTAAATTTGATGCATGCATGAATAAAACCGTGCGTCACTCAATGTTTTAAAATATCCATAAAATGAAAATTCCGCTAACTCAATGAAGCGCATCGTTACGTGATGTTTTTAACCTATTTATTACCAAATAAAGTCATTCTGCGTTGTAATGAAATATAAGTATACAGCAGTTATTTTTAGTTATCTCAAATGTGATTTTATACAAAAATCGTGATATTTTAGCAATATTTTTTTGTTTAGATTAAGTTGGACATCGTCAGACTTGAATAATTTTACTTGATAAAGTATCATGGAAAGTTGGCATCAGTTTATACAGTATAACAAAAAGAATACTACAAACTTTTTTAAAAGGTTACTTTCCTCAATAGTAAAAAGAATAAATTAGCAACGCATGACCTAATCAATGAAGTATTTGTAAGATTTTAGACATTTACAGAATTTTCTATGTGCTTTGCATCCGTTCATGTAAAAATGTGACCGAGAAATCGTTCGGAATTGAAAGGATTCCAGACAATTAAGGGTTCGTATTTTTTAGGAAACATTGAACTGTATGTCTCAGACTAATGATATTTTCATCGTCTATATATATAACGCATGTTGGCATTAAATGCATCATCACGAACAAAGTACAAATGTACAAGCAATGCCAGGACAAGTCATTGAATGTCAAATGGTCAAAAGGTCCCAGCTTGTAATGGTGAATTCCTTAATAAGATTTTAAACGCATACATTAAAACGAGCATATGTATCGGCACATTCGAATTATCTATTCATTAAAGGTCGAGATGTTCCGAATGATATTGGCAATCTAATACGTAAAACTTGGACTTTCCTCACCGCTCTAAACCATCAGCTTGCTATGTAGCATCAGTGACCGAGTGGTAGAACAGACCACTTACTAGAAACTTTCATGTCTCACATAACCCTGAGCATTTTTATTCCCAAGAGGCTATCAAGATTCTTGATACTAGCTAGTTAGATCGAGAATCTTGATAATCTCGGGGTACGAGAATGAGCCCTAAGTCACTTTTGGTGTTTCAGCAGAATAACTAAATTCAAAACTATACAGTAACATATATAAATGTTCCAACGTTTTGTTCATCAAAATTTATGTAGAAATCAGATACTGTAAGAATTTTAGGTTAATGTTTTCTTTCTAAATAAAACATTACAATGGGTGTTAAGTTTAATTCAAGGACCATCAATCAAACCGGTCGACCATTAAACTGCCATTTAAGTTATAATTTGGTGTCTACCATATTTTAATAGATATTTATTTACTGATTTTACTACTTTTATAATGTTGATTATTTTAGTGTCATTGTGGTTTATAGGGATTTCTTATCAATGGGTGGAGAGTTTTTATTGTAGATTGATATTTTGACACTAAAAATGTCAATAAAAAACTCCCTCACAACAATTCTGACGTCATACGAAAAGTATATAGAGTATGTGTGCATTTTACACTTTATACTAAATACAGCTTAAATACATGACTTGTATATGTGTAATTGTATAATTGTAGTCTAATTATAGCCTAATTATATGTAATATTGTTTGAAATTAAGTGAGCGTATTAAGCTTGTTGGGCGAAATATACCATGGCATGATTATGCTGTAAAATCTGAGTGACTCGAACCCCTGAAATCCATGATCATTCTTAATGCCGACCAGCGTTCTCAGCACTATTATGGACTTTCCAAATGTACTGTAATGAATCTTAGAAATTCGTATTTTTTAACCTGTCGCTTTGTACTAAAAGTGTTTCATGGTATATTTGAACTCAAGCCAATTGTAGAACTCTGGTCATGTATTGGTGCTCTAGTCACTTTTGTCTCAATAGTTGGGCTCTCGACTGTTGCATATTCAACGAAAATAATTTTAATGACAATCATGTGTATTTTTTGCATATTAATAACAACTAGCTCTTGCTAATTGCTGCAATTGTTGCTTATCAAAGTTAATAACAATATACATGTACTTGTATCACGTGGTTAAACACGGTTTGTCATCACTGATGTTGTGAGAAATGACGTTATTGCGTCACTCCAAACGCTTAAATAAGCTATTAAGCTAGTTAGTCGATTAAAACTTAAACACCGTTAACAAACTATTTTGTGGGTTAAATACAAAACATTTTTGAAAGGAAACAATCAGTATGTTGATTTACAATTAAGCTGCATTAAGGAAACTCATTATACATTATGATAAAGGTACGTTTGCTATGATTATTATACAAATGTTAAAGTATGGAATTAGTCATTCATTAAGTATGACATTGTTCGTTAATTCTGGTTCACACCCTATACTTGGATTATGAATATACAATGTATACTCAATGATGTATGTATAAAATAATGCATGTATAAAACAACACTTAAGTTTCTTTATATTTAACAACAATGCTCTTTTATGACAGGATTTGTGACAATTTCCTTGATGACCAAGGCAAGGCATTTTTGCAGGAAATGGACCCACGAGTTACGGTATAGAACTTACGTAATAAATGCCGCTTATGACGTTATAAAAATATTAAGCATTCGAAAAACCTCGGCGATCATCTAAGATATATCTGCATCGGAGATCGCCGAGGTAGTTCAGAATGGAAATAATATTTAACATTCGAAATACCTCGTACATTCATGATATTAATGCTGTATTAGAGATAATGTGTTCAGAATAATATGGAGTATTGTTGATACTTAAAATAGACAGAAAGTGTACTACACTTTGATCAAGTCACTATTATATAGTAGGTTGATTCAGGCCGATACACCAAAAAAAAAATATCTATCCAAATGACAGTTTTCAACCGTTGTTTTTTAATTTGAGTATTGACCAATTTAGTGTATAAAATAATTAATCATTCGAAATATTATCAAAATTTCAAAAACAAATTCGCCGGGAAAATCGCCCCTGGTGTTGACCTCTGGTGACCGAAAGTGACACAATGATGACGTAAGCAAGCTAGGAAAGGAAGTGTTTAATGGTGTCAAATTTTTCATAATTGAAGTACTAAAATGTACTAAAATGTGTCTCTACTTTTAGCAAACATATTATAATGTCAATCCACTTTTAATGTCAATTGTAATTTAATTGGCATGCGTTTAAGATCTCAATTTTACGGAAATGTTTTTATACTTTGACAAGTCGCACGAGACACATTAAATTAAGTATATTAATGGGTCATTTATTTTGACACGTCATTTTATTTATAACAAGTCACACTCAAAAGATTTTTTGTCACTTCATTTGTCATTCGTAACAAGTTCCGCAGTTTATTTGAGGAACTTTTGCATCCGAAAGGCCAAGCAAAATAACTATACTATAATTGCATTTTTAAGTCTTTGCGTATCTATATAAGCAATAAACACAAACTATTTAATAAATAAAGTAGTTGTGAGAGGCTATATATTTCACTGTTTCAGAAGAATCACTGGTTCTTATAAGTGTCTGATATCTAGTGGGAAATACAGTGGTGTTTTGGGTGGTTCCATTTCAATAAGATTTACTCCACTGAAAATCGGTCTGTATCCAAACCACACAGTTCATACTCAAGTTTGATAATGCCTCATTGTGTTTTATATGTCATAAGTTAAAACAGTTCATCTTAAAATGGGGTTCACTGCATCCAAGCAACTTTCAATCATCCTGCGTCCATGGCAATATTGTAATAGGAATTAAGCAGCAAGTGTCCCCACGTTAATGTCGAAATTGGAAATTTTTAGTTACCAGCACCGACACCCTTGGTTTCCAGACACCCTCCCAAAAATTTCAATATCCATAAAGTGCTGAACATGCGTTTATATCTAAATCATTTTGTATCATGTTTTGGTTGGGTTCAACACACATTTAGGCCATGTACAGTGGCCAGCTCATTTTATCTTGTGTTCCTGGACCCTTCTCTATATAATCAGTACTCACTTACTTTCCAACTAAGCAGTTATTGTTTCCATAAGCCTTATTGATTTAGAAAATCGATGTTAGTGTCAAATTTCCATCGAAAGGTGTATCGAGGTTCGGACCCCCCCCCCCTAGAAAAGTTCGTACCCCCCTAGAAAAGTTCGGACTCCCCCCTAGAAAAAATCCTGGATCCGCCCCTGTATAATAATGTCTACGAATATCCAATACATATCCTGTATTCATTATCTTAAACACAGTGTGATAGCTGACATTATCTGTCATTAGATTGATTAAATTATTGATCATTGATTGATTGATGTATAGAAACCTGTGATTGTTTGACAAGAATGCAAGTAACAATAAATATATGAACTGTACATCTATATACATGTACTTAGACAGACTGATTAAGGATAACCTTGGAGGGTAGAGAGATAAGTTACATTTTTGCTCATATATATACATAATTATAACTGTTCATGCATGGGCGGATCCAGAGGGGGGGGTCAGTGGGGTCCGGACCCCCCTAGAATTTGGAAAATGTACATGTCCATTAGTGTATTTCTTGCTTGTAAGTCATTTTTAAGTAGTAGGAAGCAATTTTTCTCGGTGCTTAACATGGATTTAATGGTTATGTAGTTTTTATTATCTATATGTTGCCTTTTTTCTGCAAAATGTGTATAATGTGGTGGTGGTTCGGACCCCCCAAGAAAAGTTCGGACCCCCCCTCATGAAAAATTCGGACCCCCCCCCCCTAGAAAAAAATCCTGGATACGCCCCTGTCATGTATTGTATTCATACAATATATAACAACGGCTTAAGAATATTAAAGCCATATTTCAACTTCATTATGTTTGTCTGTTATATTATTCGAGCTTCACCAAGTACTTACGCCACGAGGAATATAAAGATACATAATTTCTGATTACATACCCAAAAATTTTGCGTTAGGTGTATACATGCATTTTCAACACAACTACTAGAATAGAGGGAAATTATGTTTGAAACTTTACTGGGTGGACATTTAGGAAATTTTATAGTGATATAGGAGATATATGATCGCAATAATATTATTTCCGCATTATGATACTTGCTTTGACCGTGATCTTATAAGGTTTAATTTTAGGAATGAGACGATAGGGCGTATGACAATATTGATACGTCGGGCGACGGTACGTATTGTGGCCCAGCACGATATATCGCGATACTACCCTGACATTCGTAATCAGGGGAAGTCACTATATTTTCTGCATAAGACAGGTTTGTCGTATTCGTTCAAGAGATATAATCTTCATGTCTATTTGTAAAACGATTCCAGTACGACTCAAACTGTGTACAACTCAACTCAGGGGCGTCTAAAAACGAAGTTTGGACTACTCAACCCGCAGGAAGAGACAACTCAATCGATGAACAACCAATGATCATAAATAAAAGAAAGAGAATGTTTGTAATGTTACAATAACTATCCATATCGTATTGTAAATAATCATATCATCTCAATTCGTATCGATACGTATCGTATCGTGTGATTGCCGTATCGTCTCAACCCTAGTTAAATTACTACAACCTACGTAACACGAAATGACTTAAAATGCTGATTACATCTGAGCTGCAACAGAGCTGCACATAACGTGTGATTAAACCAGCTTCTTTCGCAATCATCAGAAACTTCAGTAACTAAACAATAGCTCACTTTGAGTTTTGCTAGAACATGGATTACTCCCCCATATCAATGTTGTTTTATGATAAATTTTGTATTCTCATTTATTCTTGGAATTCTGTGGTGTTATTTTTGTACATGAAATAGATTACATGAGTCAGACTGGTTCTATATCAAGATCGCCTGCTGCAAATGTACCATTGTGTTGTCGTCTGCACCTTGCAGTGCAATCAGTAAACTTGTTGATAAGAGATCTACATCGATGAAATGTGCACTATAAACAAGTCTTCTGTCTGGCTGTTTTACATAATGGTAGCTGTCTGTTGGGGGGGGGGGGGGGGGCGAAGCTTGATGGCTCACTGAAAAATAAATCTAAAATCTGACACGTCTGAGTAATATTAATTTGTTTATGTTACAGACGAGTACTCGTGCTCATGATCATTGTTTGTAAGGTCTGAAAACATGCATTAATATTTTAATTGTTACAAGGGTAGTTATAAACAAATACATTTCTAGATTTAATTAATTTGATTTTAAGGTTTTTTAACACATTTAACGTCTATGTTATACGCGTTCAAGGTGATTATATCACCTGAAAGCTTTCCCTGAACAGGACAATTCAAAATGTCCGTCCTTCCACTTGGAGATAGGATTCGAGCATGCTACCTCTGCACCACGTACGGTCGCTATGTCTTATACAACTTAAATAAATACACATACCATCCCAAATTTACACTATTATTGTTCTTTCCAGACATAGTTTAAACATTTCTTAATGGACACAATCAGTTTTTACGCGCAACAAAAATCATTTAATCTCATAGTCTACGACTTTCATAGATCTTTCTGTGAAATTTCAGAACAGCAGTTTAAACCCCTTAATTAGGTGTTTGTCTTCCCTGCTGGTTTCGTTCTTGTATTAGTCTCTTGAACAGGCGTGTGATGTTATCACGTTAATTAAATCAGATAATAAAAACAATACATGAAAGTAAACATAGTTAATTTATCAGAATCACGACCTTACTGTTAAGAAACAAAACATGTAAAACAATCCATGCCAATTAAATCGTTTCTTAGAAGTTGCTGCATTCTGTGCGCTTTCACCGCAGGCGACAATTATGTAACTCTGTATAGTTGAATTTAGCCTTTCCCACGCCTTGAACGTTTGATTAATATTCACTTAAAACAAACATTTGATGTACATAATACACTTAGATGCTTGTTAAAACACTATTTTTGATAATTTGAGACATTTTACACCGCCCTCTTAAGTTGACATAGCGTAACTCTTTGATTTATTGTGTTTACCCAAATGCAGAATAAGACCATACGTTCCACGCTGATCACCTCGGCTAAACTTTGTATTTTACGGAGACTACGGAACTGCCCAATGTTTCACGAATGTTTAAGTCCATGATGAAAGCAGGATTGATCATTTGTCAAGTTTTCAAGTGAAAAAGTTAAAGTGAAAATCTCAACATTTAGATTTAGCAGAACTAATACTACAGTAATAGTAATGTATACTACTGGATGCTGTAAAGACTAAAGACGGTTAAAAAGAACAGAACAGAACCGATACTTCATTATAGGGATTGAGCAATACTCATCACCCAAATAAATACAATATATAAACAAATACAATTGCATGCGATTTGAAAACATATTTAATATATGCAGGATGATTTGCCTGGATCTCAACTAGTGTGGTAAATGAATTATGCTATCATTATACAGAGATTGTTGTTACTCCGAGGATTTTGTTGGAAAGATTCTGACGGTCTTTGTTTCTACACAAACAAAATCGACTTGACCTCTGATAACTTAACAAAATTTACTAATTTATTGTTTATCAAAATTAATAATTTATGACCATAGAAACTTCAGTGACTTTGTTTATCTTGTAAGAACACATTAAAAATTATCACAGTATCACGGCTACTTAAAAGAAGATAAAAACTATCTATTATCCCAAACCATGAACGCTCCATTCGGATTTGTTTGGATTTATAGCTTGATAATTAGACAAACCTTGTTTTCTAAGACCTCTTATCAGACACATGAAATATTCCGCCTTTCATAAAAAATTGTATGAAATAAATCCCCTCTAGACTTATTATCTTGGTTGCTACTAGCTAAATGATAGTAAACAATAAATAATTGGGGCCGTAGTTTCATCAGATTGCGCCGTAAATGAAACGACAGGTGAAGGTGATACTAAAAACCTGACTAGTTAATTTTTGTCTGTAACTTGTGAAGCAAGTCGGTTAAACATGATATAAATTAGTTATTAGACCTTCTCTCAAATCTGCTTTCTTACAAGGTAATGTCAGCTTAATTGCTAGCGCCCCTGTGTCGAATTGGGCATGAATAGAAGCTTCCCATCCTGGTAACTTCTGATTGATGATGGCCATCCTACAGCATTTCTTCTCCAGTTGGCATCCAAATGACGCTACTTGACAGTAATCCAATGAGATCAATCTGAGAAGCTTACGTGGCCAACCTGGAGTTAGTTTTGAAATAGGTGAAACACTTCCCACAGCCTTTTTTAAGTTTAAATTTCACAAAGTATACAGTAACATACTTTTGCAATAACTTTGATAAACGTATAAGTCATAATCATTATGAAAATCTATCAAAACCATATTGCTTACATCAGTGCGGTAGTCAGTGATAGACTACTCTTATATTGCCCAACACAATTCCCAGGTCACTGAAAAGCCATTCGGAACACCTCTATGATTACTGCGCAACTGATCGTCAGTTTACGGCATCACCCGAGTGGTTTTCCGAATGGAAAAAAGCCGAACATTACGATGGAGTTGCTACGTCACAGTTACATCATGACAGAGAGTAACAGCTAGTTAATCATGCTCACGTGACCTCTATGTAATTGAAAGTAATATAAACTTTTTTCAGAAAATTTAAGAACATTTAAAACACGCAGAGAAAGTTATGAAATACATTACCGTTGACTGGTTTATGTTAAATTTCATTAAAATCTGTTGTTAAAACGTCCTGAAAGTCTCTTAGTTCCTCGTAAAATGTAATAGACCTTGTCTATGTCAATGTACATCTGGAATTCAAATTGAAACTACATTTCCCACGGTCACAATGATAATATTATGATAAGATAGTCACTAACATTACGAGGGGAATATCTTCAAGTATGAGGGAGCTTACGATACAGGGTATGTTTCTTTGACGTGCTCCAGGAATTTGAAACACGTGGAATCGTAAGCTTAACATTTAAGACTATTGTGTTTCTCATAGCCTATCTCTTGAGTGCTTGACACATGATATGTTCTGCATACAATCATGATGCAATATTCTATTTTAGAATGTATGATAAATACAATTACCAGTAGTTTTCATTTTTAAAACATTCAATTGCCATTGCTTGAAGTTTGTTCCCAGTTTGACGTTCGCAGCATTGGTCGCACATTTCGAATCAAAACTTCAATGTGGTTATACTGGTTAATGTCTAATTTAAATTCGTAAGGACATTCAAACTTAGAACCGGGAAATGGTTAATGTTGTCACGCACGGACATTGAATAATATTACCCACTATCTAGGTTGGGACATTTCATAGTGACCCCAAGTCAAAAGCACGAAAATATTACTCGGAACTGTACCGACCGTCTATGATTTAACATACAGACTACTGTTGTACGAAAGATGTCATTCGTATTCGAACAGATGAAAAACTGTTATTTGAGTTAGAACGTCCGCCATAAGTTCAATGAATAAAAGATGCACATACTGTTGCAAACTTAATTAGCACCTCTGATTTGTTTTACCAGTTCAGCAATGCTAATTGGTACAAGTTTACGACTCAGTCGCATCTGGTTCCGTTTAAACTCTCTTTAAAGATAGTGAGTGTTCACTCATTCTGTTAATTGTGTTCACAATAAAGTTGCTAACAACAATTTCCCTTTAATCCCTTTCACATCTGTTAGCTGTAAATATCTATACAGTCATCTTGATTCTAAATGTTTAAAATGTCTGTCGCTGTAAGCTAGAATGTTTGTATTCATTTATTTATATTTATTTATTTATTGGAGTTAACGCCGTGTCAACACATTTTAGGTCATTTTACGGCGTCCAGCGCACCTAACCTAGCTTTCCTGGACCATGGTCTATAACCAGTACTCGCATACCCTTCCACAAGGCCGGAAACTTCTCCATATTATTTAATCAATGGAGGAAAATCGACATTATTGTCAAATTTTCATGGAAGGGTATAACCTCCCTGGGTGGGATTCGAACCCGCACCCCCTCGGGCACAAGATTCCAAATCCCGACGCGCTACCAACTGCGCTATCGATCCGGGTTGAATGTTTGTATAAACCAGAAACTGTGTGTCATTCAAATAGGTCGCTTATGTAAGGAACCCATCTATTTCACCCTACCGGGGTTCTTAATTAACCATTTGGAATGTATGAACTTGAAGGACGTATTTAAATTGGTTGACAATTGAATAAAGTTTAACAAAAGCTCACTTCTACTATAAAACGGTAGAACTGTTTGGAACAAATAACAAACCAAAAACATCAAATCAAAATAGTTAGCAGTTTGTTTATTAAATCAATTCTTTAAAAATGAAATTTGATTGGTTGAAAATAGATCAAATACCATCCATTCAACCAATGACAAGTATGTTTACATTTTAATGTCGGTGATGAATATCAGTATTTCATAAACAGGCAACAATTCCCTAAATTAAGTACTCTTACGAATAAACTACAAAAAGCAAGTTTGGATACGAACAAATTTAATCGCCAATACATATTACAAGCACTTTTATAATCGCATAGAAAAATTCAATTTATTTCGATTCTAAAATCGCAAAATAGTAAATGCCGGTATCCCATATATTATTGAAGTATAAAAATGACGTATTTTGTTCTTCTAACATATTACAAAGTTACATTAATGTTAGAATAATGTTTCATGTCTATTGATCGAAAAAACAACAGCTTTTACATTTAAAAAAACAACATATTGTATTGTAGCATTGTTGTCTGTGTCGACTTTTGTTGTTTTTCTCATTATATAAGTCGGCACCTGGTAATGTATGATTAGTTTCTGTAATGTTCGATAAGCCTTACAAAGATCAAACGATACCGACAAAAAGAAGAAAACATGGAACAATAGAGCCTTTGTAATACATACAAAATAAAAGTCACGATTAATTCATATTGAAAGATTTATCTAAATATTTTATTGAATAATTTCAGAGAAAATTTGAATGTTTTTCTGGTTAAATTTATTGTTTCTTCAAACATTAATAGGGGGTTTGGCTTACCTGATACATATCGCTTTTAATGATTTACTTGAACGAATTTCCATATCATGTTTTTGTTGTTGTTTTGGTTAGAAAATGTGTCATTACAATAAAACATAAATACATTAATCATATATTCCCATAAAGAATTGCAACGTACGAAAAATATCGAGAAATTATATACAAATTGCTAAAACGAGTTAGAGGGGAGAATTTATGTTTTATAAACTTAGTTTCGAAATTGAAAGGGTTGAATCGATAATTTTACGGTTGAATATTTCTCTTGAACATGATTTCATTTTGAGTTCATAATCAATCGTGTGAATCAAATCACAGAGCTAGTTTTTAAACTTCTTTATGCTTTGGTATGTAAATACATGATCAGTAAAAAATATGAATTCATTTTTAATGAATGTGGTACTTGTAGGCCTTTAACATCTCAGTTATAGCTTTCTACATTTAAATACTGATCCACCATTACGAATTTGGTCACGTGTGTCTTAGGCTTAGTACTTCTGTTTTTCTTCGTTGAGTACACCGAAAACTTGCTCATGTAAAACCAACTTTTTTATTTTCAACCCTGTCTTACTTAATACAATTATCGATCTACAAACTTTCAGATCTAGCAAACCCTCACCAAGTCACTGGCTTTACAACTTAGTTTCGTGCGTCAAGTAGCACATTCCTTAGAATACCTTTCCTTGAAAATTTGACTATCATGTCAATTTTCCTCCATTAATAAGGTATATGGAAAAGTTTCCGGCCTTATGGAAGGGTAGGTGAGCACTGGTTGTAGACAAGGGTCCAGGAAAGCTAGGCTAGGTGTGCTGGACGCCGTAAAATAACATAAAAATGTATTGCCACAGTTACAGTGTTAACCCCAGTATAAAAACATTCCTTAGACCACCCTGGTAACACAGATTGGTTAGTTCTGGTGTAAACCAAATGTATAACTGTATCACACCGTACAACAATCGACCTCTGTTTTTTCGTATTTTTAATCATAAATCAAACAGCTGTCAACGAGCAAATGGTCTAGAAATATACGATCCACTTAAAAAAGATTATGGCGATATTCTTTGCATTTAGTTTGATAAGTGTACCGTTTTAATTAACATTGTTTTAATGCTAGTCACATGTTATCCCTGTACTCCCACTGCTGTTGTTATAAAAAACAAATTTACTCGACACACATGTTTAACGTAAATCAACAGGCACATGGGGTGAAAACTATTCCTTCCGGGGCAAAATATCATCAAGCGCATTGAGATTTCAAGAAATAGTCCGCAGCGCGTATGAATCTAATTTCGCGCTCCGTTCTTCGCCGGAAGCGGTCATTAATTCTTGCAGCATCCAATGTTTACATAGATTTTAATGCGTAATTACATTATAAATGTATTTGCGTTTTAATATAATGATGTTTGTCGCTGAACACTTGTCTCACTGTCGCCGATATTATCTTTAATTAGCTAATTATTGTAAGATATTAAGACTACTTAAGTGCTGCAATAAGTGCTTGAGTTTCCCACAGAACGTACACTTCTTAGTTAATAGTTCCAGTATGAAACATGCAAATAGTTACATAAACAACTCTGATACTGAGTAAATCTTAAATAGTATATCTAGCTGGCAGCTACGTTCACAGCATCTACGATGCATGTAACACAAAAGCTTGTAATTTAGAGTTTGTTTTAATACCTCAAATGATATGGTATAGCTGCGAGCTTGGTCCTCAGAATTAATGATAATTTTATCGAGCCTTGATATTGTTTTAACTCGCTAATGTTGTCTAAGACTTTTATGTACTGATTCTGGTCTTAAAGAGTCAAGTTGAAATAATACATAAATAATCGGTTTTCAAGAACTGTTTCCATAATGTAAGAACTTCTGAAAACCTTGATTTAGAGAGGGTAAAGTCAACGATTTGCAACCCGAGGCGAAAGAAACCTTATTACAATTAATACAAATACTGAACATGCTACTTTTCTGTAAGTAAGAGTTAAGGTTTGGATCAGAGACGATCTACCTTTTGTGTCTCAGATGAAACCTTACCGTTCAGACCGCCTTTGGTTTGGATAAGGTTTAGTAAAGCTACAGTCCCATAAACATAAACATAGTCGTGAGGGCACCGTACGGGCGCCGTGCGATCAAACTCCGCAAGGACCCGTACGAACTCTTGCGTACCCGTACTGACGGTTACGTCTTTACCAGGGTCCGTGAGATGAGCCCTGGATACACATATCCGTTTCAGAGTCAAATCGTGAGCAAAATCGTGGCCGAGTATGGATTAAACATGCATAATATGCATTATCTTCCAGCTACGGTTCCGTACAGGTGTGTTGTTTTGTATACTATGTGCGTACCGTCACCTTGACACACAAGGCTTCCCACGGTCTACGACTGTCTGCACGTACGGGTCCGTAACAAGCCACGATTTTATGGGAATGAGGCATAACAGCGTACTTCATAATAACGGGCTTCTACCATCAAAATAAGTCGATTTCGATTTTACTGCTCTAGCTTTTAATGTTCAGAAAAGCTTGGATTTCTCCGTCGATGTCTTAAAACATTCTTAAAAAAATTATTCTATACATTTAATGAGGGCTTTTAGTCAGTTATCTTTCCTTGATAAAATCTGAAGCGATCCAATTGGCAAGTAGGTCCTATCAGTTGGAATCCTCGGACTTTATCATTGAAGTCTTATGTAAGGATAATAATATATTTTATCAAATATCTTGCTTGTTAATTGAGATATTTTAAAACAAGAGTGATTAAATTTAGATAGTTCTTCAAAAAACAATACGTTGCTTGATTTTCAATTAATTAAATGGTTTACAAAAAGTTATTCAAGATTGATTGTGTCAAATTGACATTGAAAAATAAGGGTATGATCCGAGTAATGCAACTGATTGGACCTAGCTATTTGAAGAGTATGCAAAGGGAAATAACTGACTAATGTTGCTTATTAGATCGTTGATGATATTATCAATGAAATCGAAGAGACCAAAGGCTGTGAGAATTTCCAACAAAATATTCGATTGCACTAATCTAACGTACATCATATCATTAATACTTAATTGAAACTAATCGTTTAATGGTTCAATTTCATTTATCACAAGTCTTCTCAAATAATCACTGTTATCACTGACTAATGTTAGTCAAGGTCTTGACTTATGTTTCCAAGCCTTCAGTGCTTTTCACAAAAAATCGTAAGACAAAAATCTTCGTAAGTCTAAAGCAAGAAACATTAATAATTATGGTCATTTTTTGCCAATCAATACCAAAATATCATTGAATTATGTAGAATATTGTATACCTTTTGAATATCATATCATACTTAGTTTTATTATCTTTCTGACCTGACTCTGAACTGCAAAACTATGAAATTGACTTACGATAACTTTTTTCGTAAGATTTTTTGTGAAATTGTGCACTTGTTGGTTTTTAAGTAGATTTGATGTTGTGTATATTTTATATCGGGAATTAATCATGCCAAGGATTTTAAAAGGGAACATTTATAATAGGATTGTATCAAATAACTAATAGAATCTAATACATCGAGTGAGAATGTTTAAGATCTCATTAAAATTTAATTTTAATCGGGAGACAAATCTCTATAAAAGTGCATCTTTAATTAATTTTATCTCAAGTGTAAGCGTTTAACTGATAGTGATACATTAATATGTTGAGCTATGGTGTACCTTCGTAACTATATTGCTGAAGATTTTAAACTTTAAGAGTGTTGATACATTGAACTGTTAGAAAACAACGACAGGATCTTTCTATTATGGCTGCCATAGTAAAAGAATATAATTATAATGGACTACTAGTTTGTTTGAAATTGATTCGGATTGGTAAATCGATGGTCATTCTGATTTAGGAACAGGCGGAAATATACAACATAAGTCAATGTTAGGAAATTAGCATTTTTTGTTCTTGAACAAAAATCTCTAGCCGAGCGACCTTTTTATTAACTTTATCTTGTGATTGTTTCCTGATTTACGGGAATTGGAATTCCTATGGAAAATCAATTCGAAACCGATTAACAGTTTAACATATTACTTGTGACAGCTTTTACTTCGTCCTAAAAAAATAAATGTTTAATGATACCGACCGACAGGGCACTGCTAATTCTAAATATCACTGTTTCGTACATAACTCAACTCTTCAATAACTGCGGTAGTAATCTAACGCGATGCAGCGATATACCAATGGCCATTACTATGCACCATACATACAATTTATTATTATGACTCACGCCAGCTTTATTACTATGTTTTCCACGTAAATAATTTGTTAGTATACTTTGTGCATCGATGTTTACAAGTGTTATGTAATGTAAATTTAATTTATTTTCACACAAAATCTCACATATCTTTATATATGCTGATCGTATATCAGATAATTATATTTCATTCAACAAACTATTTCGTCAAAATTTTGATATATCAATTGGTTGGCTTTCGTTTACAGTATGAGACGCAAGACTGCATCAAGATGCACATAAACTTAAGTCTAGAGATAAATGGCAGTTTCGGTTGTGATAAATTGTATTCACACAAAAAAACTTGTTAACATTTTTTACTTTTTTTTTTGGTGACTCAATGTTTGAAGCAAAAAACATGTGTATATTTTAAGTATTTTAACCGGTTATGTCTAGATGTCACAATTTTAAATATACATTGAACATTTTGTAAGTCTTTTTACACAAACTTTGTAACCCATGTTCTTAATCAATTAATGTATTGTATATATAAACAAAACAGCTAGGGAATAGAAGAGAGATTCTTAATCTTCTTTGACAATATCTACATTCCCAACAAAATATCTTGGACAAGTGAAATTATGAGAAAAACTGAAAAATTATCCTGCACACCACTCACACTCTTTGAGAAAAAAAAAACACATAAAAATGATCAGGCACACCCCTCGTAATTTTATTGTAATAACAGCTAATTCATGTTACATTAGTTTTAGTCATATGCTGATGAACAAATTATTACTGATTTTGTGGAATTTGCTCAGATGACTCTTTGTTTCTTTTTCATGAGTAAATGGGAACGACCAAAATAGTTCCTAAATTTTCTCCTTTTATCTAGCTTTACAAAGATGCCGACTAAAATAAGCTTAGAAACTAAATCTTGTATGAAATTTGAAGTACCGGTAGTTATGAAAAAGAATGCTGACTTTAGTGTGGGGGAGTTAGATAAAAATTATCATAACATAATAATAAACCATTCTTATGATACTGATAGTGTTAATGAACTTGGTGTTAGGTTTATAATGGAAACTGATAAAATGTTTGAAATCTATCACTCTTTGTATTCAATCTTATGTATCACCTTAGCTGATAAGCCTCACCGAATGATTTATAATACAATATAAAGTTTTACTATAATAATCTGAAGATAAGACATAATAAGATGTGATAACAAAAATAAACAAGATGTATTTGTTTAGTAATGTAAAATAACTCCTACATCCGGGCCATCTAAATTAACTACCTACCACGAAAAAAACCGAACACTTTGAAATTGTGTTATCCTCGCAGAGGAGAATATGATTCGTCTTATCTAGTCACGTATATTACACTTATAGTTTCTTATCTTAGTTAATTTACTCAGGAAACCATTGTTCCTTTCACAGTTCTTCTCGTGGATGAATCAGTTCAGTCTTTGTTTTCATTTTTCTCCGTTCAGTCACGGAACTCTTCTTATATTTGACATCCGGGTGTTTTGTTTCGTTGTTTGGTTCCTTACAATGATGTTTTGAAGCTGTTATTGTTTAAACGCTTGATGAATAGACAACAGCTTTTTGTTGTTAAACTTTTGGCATCCTGTTTTGGTATTACAAGATTACATACAGAAAAACTGATTAACATTTAATAGCTAGACGATATTTTTGAAATCGTATTCAAAATTGATAAGCTTATAATATTATAATTAATACACATCTTTGAACGAATCAAAGGGCGATAACATATGTCGTCCTTGTTATATTTAAATGAGATGTCACGCTTGAACTACGCCTCTTTGTCTTTGCTGAAAATTGTTGAAGATTTGAAAGAGTATTCTCGTAGTTACCATTGGAACGATGTCTCTCCAAATAATCCTCACAGAATCCGGGTAGTGAAAATATTGATTTCTTTAAGTTTTGTTTACTTGATGTTTTTAAGTTTAGATACAAATTGTCCTGATTGTTAATAATGCATTCAAACATACACCCACACAATTGTTACATGTAACAATATGTTATCATGGAGGATGGTTAAAGCGTAAATTGTATGTGATTTAAAAATGAAAATCATTCACCGACCGCATATAAGACCAACCCAGCAACACCCCTATGTAAATGTTAATATTTTATTTGTTTCGTTTTTTTCCATTGATATAACACATAAATGCATTGAATCAAAGTTTTATTGCATGAATATTTGTTTTGTCAAGTGATTGTATGCAAGTTTTATGTACGGTTGGATATAAAAAAGATGACATCATATTATACCATACTTCAACTGTTCAATATCAGTTATCATTCTCTAAAATATTTCTAGACTCCTACTCAGCAAAAAATATCACTTTCCTATCGATTATGATGATACGTTACACCATACGTTAAGGAGCGGGCGTGGTCGAGCGGTTACGACGTTGGAACGGTAATCATTGGATAGCCAGGTCCGCGTTAGTTCAAATCCCATCCAAAACCTACCCCGGTGTTTCCTTGAGCAAGATACTTTATTCTACTTGCCCAATACTAGGGGACCAGGAAGCGGACTCGAAAGTGATAAATCTAAGTTGTAAAAACTTGTTTCACAATCGAGCTAAAATGAATTAGTATACCACGTTACACCAAGGGACTTACATGTCTTTTGTATACATCTAAGAAGTCTTTACAACTTTGCTGTTAATTCTATGTTTCGACCACTTTTTGCACTATTTTTGCATGACTTTATTACATTTCTTAATTTTAGTTTATGTTACCTTATGTATTATCTGTGACTATATTCTAACTTTCGTTTCATTTATTTATTTAATTTGCTATGGTTATTTAAATGTTTATTTATGTTGCTATGATAATTTACATGTATATTTATGTTGCTATGATAATTTACATGTTCATTTATGTTGCTATGATAGTTTACATGTATATTTATGTTGCTATGATAATTTACATGTTTATTTATGTTGCTATGATAATTTAAATGTTTATTTATGTTGCTATGATAATTTAAATGTTTATTTATGTTGCTATGATAATTTACATGTTCATTTATGTTGCTATGATAATTTACATGTTTATTTATGTTGCTATGATAATTTACATGTTTATTTATGTTGCTAGGATAATTTACATGTCCATTTATGTTGCTATTATAATTTATATGTTTTTAAGTTGCTATGGTTATTCATTATTTCTACAGTTTCTTCACGTAAACAACCACCTGCTTGGGGAAGACGCGGAAAATATCCACAAAGACATCGTAAGATTTATCTCCCTTCCATGTTTCTGCTTATTTGGGGGCTTTATGAAATGTTCACGTGCATGAGAATTAAAGCTTTTATATATTTTTGTGCTAAGTTTTTACTATTACTTATATTGTATATTTGTTCAGGTGCATGGTTATGGTATTTGTCAATTGTACATTAAATATAAAGTCCGTACGTTCGATTTTTTTTTTCGCAAATATCAAAGTTTGAATAATTTTACGGTGACTGAATACGTTCTCTAACAAATACGAAATATGACCGTGACGTTGACTTAGATAAAACAAGCAGGCATTAAACCACTAAGCTATTCGTCGATTCCAACATCAGAACTTAGAACACACTATTGCTATGTCATGATTGTGAATCGACTAAAATTTTGACTTATAAAGTTACCATGAAATTATTCAAGTTTTACATTTGAGAAAAAGAAACGAACGATACAAATAGAAGAATAAGCTTGCATGCGTAAATGTGCGAGCGTACGCACGTTCTATACAAAAACTATGATAATAGCTTAGTTATTATGACAAGAGTGTGTACTAAATACTTCCCTTAATGCATAAAGGTGCCATCTTAAGTGAGATTTAAATTCAGTTTGTGACAATTGACATGAGACAGAAAAATACATTGCAAGCTTCGATAACAACACTGTATAGTGCGTAAATATTGACCCCGACCTGACCTTTATGCAAGAATATTCATTACATTGAATACGAATGTAGTATTAATGCTCGATTACACCGTGACCGTGAGGATTATGAGTTAAAACTTAACACACAAACATACTTCTATAATTTTACGATGTCTGTCGAAGTGTAGAATAGGCGTGGTACTGACTTTCGTCGGGATATAATTATGTAGATAATTATAAGATGCAAATGTGAAAGGTCAGGTCGGGGTCAATATTTACGCACTATAACTGTGCGTAACTGTGTGTAACTGATATTTAAGTTGTCCTGTTGTTTCGGGTCAATTTTCATTAGCTATGCAATATGGTACATTTTTGCAATTAGGGAACAAAAAGCGTACATAAATTTACCGAAACCTAGATTTTTTTCTTCAAAATATTGACATGTTCATGACTTCAAACTGCAATTCTTCTTATTCTATATGCAACACAAATTCTGCATAAAATTCAAACCATTGCCTATTGATACCCATAATATTTGCTACATACATTTTGCTTAGGGAAAGCACCTCAAGTTATTGTGCGATGATCTTCAACATTCCTTCTGCTTGCATTAAGTCCTGATGCAATTTCTCATCTTTTTATACATCAAATTTACAAAACTAATTATTATTCTTCATGACCGAGCACGACTGATAAAAAATTGAATATTATTCAAAATGCATGAACTTATCTTTTAGCAAGTCATTTCAATCTTCTTATTCCCTGTTCCCCAATATTCTTTGTTACTGAAGTAATGTATGCATATGATTGTGAGATCTATTCTAATCCTTTGAAGTCAAAATTTCAAAAAGTACGGTTGACGGTTAGGAACATTGTACATTTACCCTTTCGCTTCAGAACGTGTGTAGTGCGATGATTGCGATTTAAGGAAGCGACGAACTTAGAAAGGCGTAAATTATTCAGCTTTGTGCCATTAGTCGCATTGTACTTTCACAATATCTGTGTCTTAAATGTGGAACAAAGTAGGATTGATAAATTTAATTTAGTATTTGTATTCTATTTAATACATGTAATTATTTGGTAAGCTAAGCTTATCAGGCAAAATTTGTCAGTATTAATGCACTTTCGTCTGCAGATGAAATTTGCTTGCACTTTTCACATCATGCTTTGTCGCAATTGCGGGTAATTCAATAGAAATTTATGATGCGTTTACTTTATACAAACGATATGAAAATACAAAACTATTCTTAAATCACAGAATGTGTCCAAATTCCATCCTCGGCTTGCTTATTAATGATTTATATTATATTTCTACGTGCTTATAATTAAATGAGATTTTCCACGTAAAAATCTCCGTCTGCTTTCATTAATGCAGCACTTCTGACTGTTTTTAAGCACCATCTGCGTTTATTATAAGTTTTACGATAATAAAAGTAAAGTTATTTTAATTAAGAAAGTTATGTTACTTGCCATTCATGCCGGGCCACTTACTGAGCTATTTGATCCGGTTGTTTAGCCAGAATAAAGTTATAATGGAAACGCCCTATACTTGTCGATGATTTTGAAATAAATATTGTTCACTTGGTTTATGTTAAATCAGGGGTTTTATATAACAGGGATTTGTAACGATAAGTAAATATAATAGATTTTCATCAAATTCCACTCACGGTCGTCGCTATTATTTCGGCCCATACGGAAAACAAGTATAACAAGTTTAAGTAAGAATAATCACTTGAAATTTTGTACCAGTACCATTCAAATTAACATAAATGTTAGGAAAAAATGTGTTTCTAGATGAGTTTGAGGTAAATTACTGTTTCACAAAATAATGCATTTTCCCGCCGACCTGCCATTTTTAGCCCCATTTTACATCACCTAGGCTAAAGTCATATTTTCTGTCACAACTGCAACAATTTTTGTCAAAAGCTTCAGAAACATTCAGAAGTTGCATGGAAGACATGAAAAAAACATAAATCAAGTTTTTAAACTCTGGAATTGTTTGTACAGCCTGCTTCAGCCAGTTATAGACAGTGGCGCCCGTGAAAATAAAAAAAACAACTCGTTACAAATCCCTGTTATATAGAATCCCTGGTTAAATTGATGGTGAAGAGAGAACCAAATTTAGTTTTAGGACATGATGTCAAATGTGTGTACGAGTATTGGCATTTTGTGTAATGTACATGTCCACCTCGAATGAGTTTGACTTTTGCAAAGGGTGTAAAACAAAACACAAACTATACCTTAACTGACTTGCATTTGAAATTTAAGAAATAACTTACAGTTGTCTATATTTTATTGTCTAATAAAACATAGTCACGAGTTGTGATGCGCGTATGATTAAATCACGAGTGCTTTAGCACGAGTGATTTAATTAGCGCATCAAACGAGTGCCTATGTTTTATTAGACAATAAAATATAGACAACTGTAAGTTATTTCGATTCTAACATCGCAAAATACATCCTTAGAAAAGATATTTTTATAGAACTATTTTTTACTGTCAGAAACGCCATGCTGTTGAAATCCGCCCCCCAGTGCAAAGGCCGAAAATAGCCTTTATTTACACAGATCTCATTGATAATTGATTCTAATTTCAAACAAATAATATTCAAATCTTAATTTTAAAAAAATGAACCCAAAACTAAATACGAATTGTCATAGTTTTATTTGTGTGTAAAACATCATTCTTTAAAATAAGCGCCGTGAAATAAACATTCGACCTTGCCCTTAGTGAGTGTCATTTTATATACACACGATGATGAAGCATTTAAGTTCGATGTTTTCGGCGAAATATTGCAAATACTGCTTAAATAATTGGATGTTAACTGAATAGGAGTGTGTTATCAGACAGTTTGATGGAGATATTTGTAAAAGGTTGGATATAAATTGGATTTATGAACGTGTGTCAAGGAAGGTTAGATTTTCGGAAAATCAGCACTGCTCGTGTCAGCTTGGATGATTACGAGCTTGAAAGAATACACGTAGCCAGTTCCATTATATTATGCTATGCACAGTTTGGCTTTGATTAAATAGTCAATCTTTGTATTTTTCGTATAATGGCTGGCATGATCGTCGGATAAAGGACAGGATGAAATGAGACAACGGAACCGGGAAATGCTGGGACTTAAAAAACATCTTGAACTTCAAGTTGAAGTAGGTCTTTTTATGCTAGAATCGTTTTAAACTCAGTTTATACCATTTTCGGTCAAGTAAGAAGGTTATTACATGTTTTACATTTACTGACATGTTCCAAGGTTCTGTTAAAGTCAACCCTTTTAAACTCGGGCGCTATTTTCGGCTTTGCTCATTTAACGGAGTTACAGACGTTTCGACCCCAAGACGTTTCGACCCCAGGTTTGACGGAGACATTTCGACCCCAAGACGTTTCGACCCCACGACGTTTCGACCCCAGATGGTATTTTAGGTTAATTTTCGTATTTGTATTGTATTTATGTACATTTTGTATATTTTTGATAAAAGGTAGTTTGATTATCACATCTTAGAATTTGAATGTAATATTTTAGAAGATTTAAAAATGAAAAAAAAACACGATTTATTAGGAAGAAATAAAGTAAATTGGGAGAATAAAAACCATATGCCCTGACTGGGAATCGAACCTGGTTCTCCCGGGTGGTAGGCGAGACACTCAACCGCGTCACCAAAGGGTTAACCCAACAGCAAGGCTGTTGGAAGTGACTATATCACCTACCATCACCACACTCTTCCCCTCTTTACATTATTGGAGCTGGCATCAACTGCACATACTAGCAATTTCTAGCCATTTCCGCTCCCCGGTGGCCATTTCCCGCACACCGAATTATCCTCGTCGCCATTAAAGTAAATTGGGAGAATAAAAACCATATGCCCTGACTGGGAATCGAACCTGGTTCTCCCGGGTGGTAGGCGAGACACTCAACCGCGTCACCAAAGGGTTAACCCAACAGCAAGGCTGTTGGAAGTGACTATATCACCTACCATCACCACAGAAATCAGACAGAAGAAAACGGAAGAGAGAGGAGAGTGATCTGATGCACCAAAAACATAACTACTTATTAGAACACACAGATTAATATTTTTAGGTAATTGAATAATAATAAACAACAAACTTGATATTGTGTAAATTCATAATTTTATTATATGTTTAAATACTCATGAGAGTTCAGTACATACTATTTATATATACATATCCTGGAAAAGAAGTTTTTTTATTATCATATTATACATATTCACAAATACACAAAATATTGAGAACAAACGTAAATGTTTAGTAATTCAATTTGTGTACATATATAAGCAGTTACTAATATTATAAATATATATCATTAGAAAATAAATACTCATAAAAGTATATGACATTTACACATAACCTGGAAAAGAAATTTTTTATTATCATATTATACATATTCACAAATACACAAAATATTGAGAGCAAACATAAATATCTAGTAATTCATTTTGTGTACATATATAAGTAGTTACTAATATCATTAATTAATATATCATCAAATATATATATTCATCATATAAAAAAACCCAAAAAACATCATCCAAATGGACGTTTAATACTTATATTTTAACCCTACCGGTTTCATAATTATCAAAGGGTTAACTACAATATAACGTAACGTCATGTTATGTCATAACAATAATGACGTTACATTATATTGTAGTTAACCCTTTGATAATTATGAAACCGGTAGGGTTAAAATATAAGTATTAAACGTCCATTTGGATGATGTTTTTTGTTGTTTTGATGTTTTTTGGGTTTTTTTTTTGTATTTTGCTTGTTACAGCATATTTTAACCTTTATATATATATATATTTATATTCATCATATATATATAGTAATCAAAGTTAAATACTCATAAAAGAATATATCACTGAACCTAACGTAATTCATCTCTCAGTATGGACTTCCACTACGCCTCAAAACTGTATAGACCACTCCCACATTAACTAATTTGCTTATGACGAAATAATTTCCAGCTCATATTTTGATACATCACGTATATACATTCAACGAAAGAAACGCGTATTATTCAGTAAATATCATTAATACCCATTATTTCATAAAAAATATTTCCCTTGTAAATCATGCACATGATATACATTCAACGGCAGAAGCGCGTATTATTCAGTAAATATTATAAATATCCATTATCTTATCAAAAATATAAATAGGAATGCGTTTGATCTTTTTTTACCGAACATCATGGAATTTAAAAAAAGACAAACAATATTTGATTGTGAGGTAATTGACTTTAATACCAATGAAGTTTTCACATTATCAGTTTTTGTTTTAAAATTTACCATTGACTAATATATATAACTGTAGAAAACAAAGATTTCAGTATTAATTAATATTTTGTTTAAGTAAATAATTAATAACGGTTATCGCAAACAAATGATGTTTAAAGGCATTCTTCAATTCACTTAATAATCACATATACACTTTCATTTTCACAGTTTGTTTCTGTTCTATAGGGATAGTTGGAGGTAATTATTGCTTATAACGTATACAAAAATATTCTATTGTAATTAAATTCGGGCTACATAATATCATGCTTTACAAAACATCCCCTTTTGAAGTTTAAATACTTACCGCTTTGTATAATTGTTAAAGTAGATTTATTGATTGTATTTAACCTTTTTATATAATAGACCGATGTACGCTTATTACATAATATCGAAGTATAATTCAAATCGACGTACTGAGTACTACTCATCTTTACATTCATACATCATACATCAGGTCTTGAAATTATTGAACAATTTCCATCGGAAAACACATTCATAGTAACTGTAAAAACATATCAACAAGCAACATATTGATTCATCAACTTTAATAATTTATCATATATGTAAAATAATGATAATATAAAGTTCTAGATCTAGATGTATAAATTCAATTTTATTGATTTTCAAACATTTAAGTGTTTATAAGTTTACATGAATATACATATTTATGCTCTTGGGTTGAAATACATCTACAACATCATGCTGCATGTCGATCACAAACGCTGCAAAATAAAATAAAATGATGTAATGCCATAATTTCAATAATATAACGATTCATAATTTATTTCGTATATAACCTTATTTATCATTTATAATATTATCTATAAACTGGGGTCGAAACGTCTCAACTCTGGGGTCGAAACGTCGTGGGGTCGAAATGTCTCCATAAAATGCTTGGGGTCGAAACGTCTTGGGGTCGAAATGTCTTGCACCCATTTAACGTGGGGAGTAAAATTTCAACAGCCGTCACCAGCTATATTTTGTTGAATAATAAAGCATAGATGACGTCACATTGAATAAAGAGTGAAAGCGCACGTGCCTATGTTAGAATAATGTTTAAGTGCATAATCAAAGATCACTTCCAATGGCGAATAATAATAATAATAAATATGGGGATTCATTTTGTAATTTTAATTTTGTTAAAGTTCTAACGAATTAACGAAATGTGTTATTCATTATTCCTACATTTGGTATCACAATGTCTGTTAACCTATTTAAATGATGTGCATACAGTATAAATACTATTTAGTGGACGGTCCCTGGAGAATCGATGTTTGTTTACATTAAATTTACCTTATAGTCCTTGCACTTGTCAAATATGTCTTTCATTATATTCATTATCCATAAATTATTATGGTTTGCTGTATGGATAAATTATACAGTTAAATCGTATCTTTAAAAGAATCACATAGAATATTGTACTACCTTTATATGATGGACTGGGAAACGTTTTTGGATTTTGCATGTTTTTAATAATTAATGTTTGTTATTTAAATCGAGTATTATTTGGGGTTTACTACATGTAATTTGAATTTAACAAATGAATATATATTACGTAAAATCTTATAATAATTTCGCACGGTATCAGTGGCACCACACTGTCAAAGTATTGTGTTTTAAATTTATTGTACGTGTCCCTTTTTTGTCCTTATTTTGTCGTTGGTGTTGTTTTATCTGGCAGGGGATAGTTTGTTATCATTTTTGTACACTGATTTACACCTTTTATATATAATAATTAAGCTTTTACATAAGAGTATCAGCCATTCGGGAAAACAACAAAATATATATTATGTCAGTGTCGCTGATTGACATTTAATGTTTAAATTCGAATTTCTGTTACTTTTTAGCGTCATAGAGAAATCGACATTACCTTTATTTTTAGCATCACAGGAAAATCGATATTGTCTTTCTGTTACTATTCTTAGCATCAAGCGAAAATCGATATTGTCTTTCTGTTACTATTTTAGCATCACAAGAAAACAGATATTGTCTTTCTGTTACTATTTTTAGCATCACGAGAAACTCGATATTGTCTTTCTGTTGCTATTTTTAGCATCACAGGGAAATCGATATTGTCTTTCTGTTACTATTTTAGCATCACAAGAAAAATAAGATTGCCTTTCTATTTCTATATGTATCATCACGAGAAAATTATCATGCACGAGAAAAGCATCATATGGAAATTCTTATTTAAGTTCATATACTGTTTTTTGGCATCATGGAGAAATTGACATTGAATATCTGTCTCTACTTTTAGCATCACAGGAACATTCATATTTACCAATTGTCTCACTATTTTAGCGATAAACTGACATTTATGTTTTGTTACTATTTTTAGCATCACAGGGAAACTCTCCGGGAAATGAAAATGATTCTGCGGAAGATATTATATGCGACGACCCATGGCAACAACTTCACCGTTCATGTGTCCAATTTATCAAAGACAGACCATTTCCTACTTGGAGCGAAGCAAGAGATCATTGCATTTCTTTAAAGTCTGATTTGTTCTGTATCAACGACATTCAAGAAAAGGTTCGTACCAGCTAATGATCTCTGAAAAGGAAGTTTGGCCTATGGGTCCAGTCCATCATTTAATTAATAAATGTTGAAAAAAGGCGTGTTTCAATTGTGCATATTGCTCGAATACATGTTCCCATCAAAATTGGCAGTTTATGAATTCATTTCTGCTTGCTGATATCTATTAGTGTAGGTGATAATTGCGACACCATATATTCTCAACCATATTATGTATGCTAGTTAAAGACAATTGACTAACTGAAGTTGTCATCTACAAGCTTTGAGAAAGCGCTTAATAAACATGGCTTTTATATTGTGCTTCTCCTGGAAAGATTTTTGGTATTCTGCGAATTTGTTCGTTGTTTTTATTCACAACGTTAATGTATATTTCAAGTGTGTATATTATGAGTTCATTATACCATCCAGGGAACTGGAGCACTTGTGAATTGCATTAAAAGCATGAGTATATATTTAAAAATAAACAGACATTCTTAAACTTACTTACAATTTCGTTTTAATGCCCACAAACAATGTTGAACTATTTTCTATCATTTTAGCAAAAAGCACATCAAATGATGAAACAACATGTGCGGAGCATAGATACACTTAGATGGTGGGTTGGGTTACGACAAATTAGTAGTAATGGATCCTGGTATTGGGTTGATAATGAAGTACTTAATACCAATCTAGTGTAAGTATTTTTAAGTCTTATATACATTTTCGCATATAAAACGAAATTAAAAATAAGTAAGTAATACATGACATCAAATTACGCAAAAAAGCAAATGTTATACTTTGCTCTGTCAGTGAATTAACTTTTTTCATTAAATTGTGTTCTCTTACTCTAAATTTGCCTCACTAAAATGAACAAACTGTAATCTAAGTCATTAGTGAAACCTTTTGTGTGGAGGATTCAGAGTGAATTATGAGAATTACCTGGCTTTGTGCTCATTTTCAGAAAGAGAAAACAGACTGTAATGCACCATTTGACTCTTTTCTACATGTATTTATTTGGTAGGTGCAAGTAGTGGACCACAAAGCTAATAGACTATTTATTGACCAACTGATGATCATGTAAGTATTTACCACAGGCGACCAGTGCGGTCGAAAAGCAAAAACAATATAAATACATATGTATATATAGTGTTTTTGCTTTGGAACCGTGCTTGTCGCCTGTGGTATATACCCAGTTAATGAAACTCTAAATAAATGTTATATGACAAAAATGTTTTATATTTTACAGAGAATGGGCACCAGAAGAAGGTCATATGATTGATGATAATGGTTTACTACGTACCGGACTATGTGCTGTATTTGACTATCAGGGTTTTATAATAGATTTATCCTGCAATGAAACACGTCCATTTATATGTGAACAAATAAAATGTAAGTACAACCACTTGAATCGTTTTCTGTATCGATGTAAATTTTAGGTCTTACAATGAAAATGAGTTCCATGCAGTGAATACTAATGAAGTCACATATTGTTCAATTTTATCAAACTGTCAGTGACGCCAAAATTAACTCCGCTGATTAAAATCTAGTTTTATCGAACGTGAGCAGTGATTTTTTGAAAACAAATGGAGTTAATGTTTGCGCTACTTACAGTTTAATAAAATTTAACAATGCAAATTTAATATGTCAATACTGCATACTTAATGTTTATAAGATTGTATTATGTATTGTATTATGTTTTGCATTTATTATTTCGTGGCTAGAGCTAAGCTCTTGATAAAAAAACGTTTTCGCATTAATCTGATTTTTGACATCACATAAAAATTTCCATTTTCTTCAGTAACTCCTCCTCCCACCTCCACTACTACAAGTGCACCAATCACAACACTGAGACTAACCACGCCAAATATTACCACAGAAACAACAACATCAACCACCACAACACAATCAACAACAGAATCAACTACGAAGAAAGCTAAAACAAAAAGACCTACCACCAGTGCTCCCACAACTTCCTTTTCTACGTCCTCCACAACGAAAGAACCTAAAACAAAGAAGACACCTAAACCTAGAGACGAGTCAGAAATATTTCAGGTATGAACAAATAATCATTTTGACCCTCATAACAAACCAGCTTTGCTTTCGTATTAATAATTTGTTTTCGCTAACAATGAGTATGTTCTACATGCGACCCCATTTTGCATCATTTACAGTCATTATATGGTAGGTAGCTAATTACTGGCCTACCATGGAAGAGAGCAGAATGGCTGATAACTATTGCACCATATTCTTGATGACTGAAAATATAGTTGTTAGATCTTGCCTCCATGTTAAAAATGTTAAAACATTGTTATATTTCTTTTAAAACTATATGTTTTGTAGGGATGAACATAATTGCTCCGGCACTGAACACCGAGTTTCTTTGAAATTTTCAATTAATGACACTATACAGCCAAGGAAGGAAGTGCAAACTAAACTGTACTTCACCCTTTTATGCTGACTAATTATTACTAAGCGCTGACTAACAGATCAACAGATCACTAGCAGTTTGGGCTTTGTGCTAATTTCTTCGTATTTTGTATGCACATTAATTATGGCAGTTCCTATCATTTTGAGTTTTCTACGTTTTACCTCTTCAGATATAAATTATACATACAGTCTTTTCCTAAACATACATTCTGATAACATGTACACCGTTTCGGCAAGTTTTTTAAAGTGTATGCTGTAATAACACAATTCCATTTTAACTCAGGGTTGTTATGCTGTTAATTATGAGAGTACTTGTCCACCTATTGAAGCATTTGGTATACAGTGGCCAAGAACGCCTGCTGGGAAAATGGCGTTTGTTCCATGTGACGGAAGTGAGTACAACTTTAAATCCCTACTTTTGTTTTTAAACAAGACCTATTCCGTGTAATGTGCATAGAGTTATTACAATAAGGGTTGATTTAATGTTAATCAATGCTAATTTCATTGTTTTAAAGAGGCAACAATCAATTATATAGACATTTAAACAAATTTGGACGATCTGTCTGGGTTTTATGCACCACCATAAATATTTTCAAGTTGTTTCCTTTTGATTCATTTACTCCATTCTTACAACAGCTACAAAGCGATAAAGCTGAAATTTAGTAAGTGTATTTATGATAAATATTGTTTTTATTATCTATAAATTGTTCATTTCACATTTGTATAAAATAAAAATGAACCTAATATAACTTCCCTAATACAAACACGTATTAAAAGATTGTTATAAATATGTATTACAGACAAGAATGCAAAGTGGAAATGTGACCAGAATCCAACATGTTGGAGAGCAGAACCAGATGTCAAACAATGTACATCAGAAAATATACAAGAACTTAATAACCAAGTAAGTTGTTAACTTTTTGTGTATTCAGTAGTAACAAGTTGGGTGTACTCTGTGTCAGAATGAAGTAGAAGCCTTCTTCATAACTCTCAAAATGCATGCAGAGAAACCTAATGTTAAACAATGGTATGTTAAGTTGGAAACCAAAAGCAGACTTGTTATTTCCATGGAAATAGTCTTGAACTTATTGCATAATACTGGAAGACAAGCAAGCTGACATATTTTTTTTTCTAAATTGAAATCATACTTCTATATAACAACTATGCTTACTTGATTGAAATAAACATTGGGTAAAGTAAGAAATGGATTTACCGGAGTATTATAAATTTTTACAAGTGTATTGATATATGTTTACCATTCTGTGCGAATGATGCCACAACCTGAGGATTTTGCACAATACTAGAAGAAAATGGTAAGATATTACCACAGCTGCCAGCTGACACCAATTTCCTTATTATAGTATATACAGAGATCTACTTTAATAAGGAAATTGCTTGTCTGGCACCTGTGGATATTACCTTAAAATACAGTAATTGCTTCTCAAAAATTAAATAAACTTCGTTTACATATAATATTTTTCTCTATCAACAGCTTGAGAGTTTATTAGAAGATCCAGAGAATGCTGAGCAAGCAGAATCATTTACAGAAAACTTAGCATCAACTGCTGAATCAGATAGTGTAATGTCTGAACAAGATATTTATCAATCAACTAAACTAATGGAAGCTGCTTCTAAAGCTGTACCTAAAAACTCTTCTGTGGCTAAGAATATTATAAAGGTATTTAACATAATTATTGATAAATATTATTCAACTGTCAGTGGCGCATACATTAACTCTGCTGATTTAAATACTCACTATGGTAATTCTGTACTCACTATCAATAACTGAGTATTTAAATCAGCTGGGTTAATGTATGGGCCATTGATAGATAAAATTTACTTATTTATTCTAACCATCACAGTGTAACTTTAATAAGGGACTTTAGTCAGTTATTTCCCCTTGATTACTCTTCAAATAGGTAGGTCCAATTAGTTGGAATACTCGCATTTTACCCTTACATTTCAATGTCAATTTGCAAAAATTAATCTTACATAACTTTTTTATAAATCATTTAATTTATTTGAAATTCAAGCTAAGTATTCTTAAGGTAAAGAACTATCTAAATTCTATCACTTCTGTTAATATCTTTATTAACAAAAAGATATTAGATGAAATATTTTGTTATCCTTACATAGGACTTCAATGATAAAATCCGAGAATTCCAACTGTAAGGACCTACTTACCAATTGGATTGCTTTTGATTTAATCAGGGAAAGATAACTGACTAAAGCCCCTAATTGGGTATATTCTTACAACTTCTGTAGTTATTTTTATTATGACTGTGGAATCTGGCTTTATAGAAACCAGCTTTTATGGTCAGAAAATAGAAATTGGACAAATGTTATACAACAAGGAGTACTTGGTACATTGGTACAATAGTCATGGTTCCAAAAGAAATTTGACTTTGCATTTAATTATAGCATTTTATATCCCTTAAGTATGCTGGATTTCTAATTATGTGGACCTAAATGATTTTAAACATTGAAAAACCCTAACAAGATTAAGCTTATCTCGTTCACCTCTTAATTGTAAGTCATCTTTAGGTCATGTCAGCATATTGTCAAAAATCTTACAATATTTTAACTATACAATATAGTGAGTTTTGCTATGAAATGTGCTTCATGACCTTTGTTAATTCAGGTGGCGCAGAAGATTAACAAGTTTTACATCTTTAAAATTGCATTGGTTTAAAATAAACAATCTAGCGTTCTGATGATATTTTTTGTTAAAAGTTTGTCAGTACAAAGGAAACAATTGCTTGTAAAACTCTTCAAAACTTTATAATCATTGAATCCATTTGTTCTAGAATGTTGTTAAATGTGGAAGTGGGCTTGTCTCCAAGTCAAGAGAGAAAACATGGGCTAGTATGTCTAAAGAAAATCAAAGAACTGTAGCTGCATCTTTACTTAGCTCTATGGAAACTGTCACATCAAAAATGTTGAAAAGTTTTGATAAACCAACTGTGGAAAAAATTGAAGAGGAAAATATGGGTGAGTGTCTTTTTTAGAGTTTATGCCTGGGATGAGTCAAAAGTATCTAGTCTCTCACTTGCACTGAGCACTTTGGAAGTGCAATGCAAAAAGTACAAAAATATAGAATATTTTGTCTCAATTTTATTCATTATGTAATAGATTTTATTTATTTATGGCTAGTTTCTCTAAATGTCTTCATTTTTCTGCTATTTATGTAGATTCTACATATTGTATATTTTTACAAAAAATATTTTAAAATATTTTATTGGCATAAACAATATGTTCATCACCAAAAAAAACTTTGGCAGTATTTTACAAATAACGTATATACAATGTTAAATATGTATAGAAAATCATATGCTCAATAAATACACTTGACACTTACTAATTAAAAGGAGAAAAAAAACAGAGGGAAAAAATTTACACCTTAAAGGCTATTGGGATTTAAGCTTAAGACATGAGGTATCATAGATTTATAGTATTTCATTTAAGTCTTAGTTAAAGTGAATTTTGAAATAAAGGTATAAAAATACCTTGCATTAATTTTGTAGGATTTTTAGATTTTGAAACAGTGTGTATTTGTACATATATTAGTTTTAATAATTATATCACATATTTTATATTTTCAGCCATTGAACTACAAGTAATAGACATTACAGACAGATCACATAAAACTAAAGTAACATTTGATAGTGGTACTACTAATTTTGCTATACCAAGAGAAAATCTACATTCTAATAATATAGGTATGATAAACACTTCTTTTTCTTCATTTGTCAATCTGTGATGTTTTTCACAAAAATTCTTACGAAAAAGATATTCGTAAGTCAGTTTCATATAAATAGCACTTCAAAGTCAGACTGATAATAAGCATAACTATGATATGATATTTAAAAGGTATACACAATTCTACACAATTTGTATTATATTTAAAATCGATAAGCCAAAAAATGAGCGTATTATTAATAATTCTTGCTTTTGACTTACGAAGATTTATTTCATAAGAATTTTTGTGAAAAGCACCACTGTAATACATTGTTTTTGTGAATGCTTTTAATTTGGTCTTGTTTTGTTTTTATGATGCTTTAACGCTCTGATTTTTGACATTTTTACAGACTTGTTTAGATAATCAATTAACCTACTCCCTGACTCTTTTGCCGTTTAGAAGTTAAGACCTACACTTTTAACTGGTACTAACCACATGTAGAATGCCAGGGTTTCAATTTTTATCCTTGTCATACTAAAGACAGTAAAAATGAAAAAAGCAAAAAGTTTTCTTTTGCTTCCCATTTGGCTATAAAAGGATAGTGCTAGGAAGAAAGAATTAAGCAGTCAGTACCGATTTATGGATATATATTGGTTGTTGCACTGCTAGGCCTGAAAGCAAATGTTAATGTGTTACTCAATGAACTATAGTTATGCTCACAGTGAAGGTTAGGCTTTGTCTTACTGTGTTACCTCTGTATAAATAGTCTTTGTTATAAACATTAAATAAAGCTCATCTTTATCTCAATGATTCACTAAAGTAATGTATCAACTTATTTCATTTCTTTTATGCTTTACGGTGAAACGTTCCATTATTCGATGAAAATAAACAATGAAAATATAAATTTTATATTTTCATCGTAGTGAAAATATAACCTTGTATTTTCATTGTTCATGACATATTAGAAGATAAATGACGTCATCTTGAAGTCACGTTATAATTTGTGTAAAAAACATCAAATAAAACACAAAACTAAGCATGAAAGAAACAGAATATTCATCAACTTTGGTATAAGATCTTTTTTATTTCAACTCGTGAACTCAGAAAATGACATTTTCACTCGTGGCTATGTCACTCATGAAAATATGTTTTCTGAGCTCACTCGGTGAAATAAAAATCGATCTTACACCAAAGTTGATGAATATCCTCTATATCTTTGTTTGTAGATAATTTAGCCAGACTGGTGTTTATCAACTATGATAGTGTAGGAATGTTGATGGATCCAGAATTAGATGATGACAATGACGATGATGTTGTTGCTGATGATAGTGGTGTTACTACTAGACTCAAACTTGTTAGTAAAGTAGTCAGTGCCTCAATGGGAGATGAGAAGATAGAGAATTTACCATTGAATAAACCAGTGACATTTACCATGTATACTGGTGATGTATGTATCAATGTATTATAGTGAATGATTATAAAAAAAAGTCTTTAAGATAAATTATATTGATGGGTCTGAGCAAAAATAGTCTAAAAACACATAAATAAAGAAAAACTTAGACTTGTTTTGCGCTGACCATCAATATGGCTTCAAAAAGCAACGCCCATCTCTTAATATTTTGTCTCTTCTACAATGAATAAATCCTTTGTTTTTATAATGAATCTTTCACTTTATGTAGAATACACAAAACCCAAATTCCCATTCAAAATTGTACATAGAGTTTTATCAAAGTGTAGGGTATATGTTTATTAAATATACTATTTTTTCATTTGTTCTAATATTTTTGTCATTTTGTGTTGATAAATTGCAGTAAAATATCTGACTTCTTAGCACTTTGATAAAACATCTTATAGTTTCATTTGTTAAGTATGATTTAGTTAAAAAGGATATTGATCTCATCATTCTTAACATAATAAATGATAACATTATCTCTTTGCTATCTTTTTCAGTTAACTCCTAAAAATCAACAACTATGCTCATTCTGGAACTTTAGTTTAAAGTGAGTATATTTCTGTTCATGTAGTTTTATTGGTTCCCTCATACAAGGAGATTTTTTAGACCTCTTAGTCTGATTCACCAGTGTTCTCTATAAATTAAAGAGATAACTAAGTATTCAAATATTGTTCATATTAAATTACCTATCATTGGTATATACATTGGCAATAACTCCACCACAGATTGAAGGAATTAAACATGATAAAGCATAATGTTTACCTTGTTTAGACAGTGTGTTGCTTGTAACAACTGTCTTGATACTTCAAAGGGCGCGGCCAATTTGTTGCGTCAAATGTCTTTCCCCTTTGACATGGTGCATGGTGCTAGGTGGGGGGTATAAATCACTTTAGTGATAGCTTAGTTATCACTGTCAATCCCTATGTGCATCAACTGACTTGACAGTTGCCATTCTTAGCAGTCTTTTACTCGAGCAGCTCTTTCTGTGTCTACCTTTAGGCTTTCAGAATTTCTGTATCTTTTAACTTATAAATCCATGACAAATTGCACTGCTTTATAATATATTTCAGATATACAGGAGCATGGTCACAAAAAGGATGTTCATTTAAAAGTTATAATGAAACCCATACTACATGTGAATGTAATCATCTAACTAACTTTGCTATATTGATGAATGTACATAGTACCAAGGTAAGATTGGCTTTCTTGTTGGTGGATGTATTGTTCATATATATGGCATTTTATTCTTTAAGCTCATGGCTTTCTTGTTGGTGGATGTATTGTTCATATATATGGCATTTTATTCTTTAAGGTCATGGCTTTCTTGTTGTCAGATGTATTGTTCATATATATGGCATTTTATTCTTTAAGCTCATGGCTTTCTTGTTGGTGGATGTATTGTTCATATATATGGCATTTTATTCTTTAAGCTCATGGCTTTCTTGTTGGTGGATGTATTGTTCATATATATGGCATTTTATTCTTTAAGGTCATGGCTTTCTTGTTGTCAGATGTATTGTTCATATATATGGCATTTTATTCTTTAAGCTCATGGCTTTCTTGTTGGTGGATGTATTGTTCATATATATGGCATTTTATTCTTTAAGCTCATGGCTTTCTTGTTGGTGGATGTATTGTTCATATATACGGCATTTTATTCTTTAAGGTCATGGCTTTCTTGTTGGCAGCCATATTGTTCATGTATGTAGCGGTTTAACACTTTAAGCTCATCTTGTTTGAGTTGATACTCGTATCAGCACATTTATCCCAAAGTACATTTCTTGTCAGATTTTTAAGAACTTTTACTCAGATGTGCAGAAATTCCAACATTACTCTATTGTCTGCAGCGACAAGTGAAATTTATTTGTCCACTTGTCCATAGATTAGTCAACTACACTGTAACATTGGTCCTGAATTTATTGTGGAACTTAAGGCTGTCATTTAGAATGTTATCCTTATAAAAAATATTTATGTGCAAGTCCCTTAAGATGTCAGTCCGTATTGAATATACCAGTTTAAAAATATTTGGTATCAACAGATGGTCAACTGAATATATTCTGTATTCTGTAATCCTAAATCATTGATCTACTGTTACTAAGCTACTACAGTGGAAATATATTTAGCATTTGGCAGTCCCATTTTAATTATACATACCCTGATACAAAATTTCAACTAAACTATTAAACTCTGTAGTTATATGAAATAACTTTTATTTGAATGATATTGAAATACTGTGTCCAATTTTATTCCATAGGGAATATACAAGTATAGCATTTATGAGAAATATTATTTTATATACAAGAACCAGTTCCTGCAAGGCTGACCATAAGAAACTAAGTAATATTTATACTTATATATATTTACAGTTGGATCCTATCCATGCTACAACATTAAGTTATGTTACATATGTTGGTATCATCATCTCAATAGTATGTCTCTTTCTTAGTTGGATTACATTTATATGTTTAAGGTAAGTTTTACACTACATCTCTGCTAGACATTGTATTAAAATATGTACCATTACAAATATACCATTTTCAGCTTAGGCAACAATTTCTATCACCTCTTCTTTAATTAGATTTAATTGTTTAAGATAAGTTTGCATTCTATCTCTTGAAGACATTGACAGTAAGCCTTACTATAATGATAGTGAATCAGCAAAACCTTTGCCACCGGTATAGCCTATTTTCACATCTGTGGTGGATGCAGACTTGCTTGACTCTATACTGGTGGCTATTTAACTTAGCAGTTTTAATAAGGATCTCTTTTGAATTGACTCTAGAGTTCTTCCTGGTTAAGATGAGACAAGACTTACTTTTTTTACAACTTCATAATCCCGGCTGTATACCCACTTGTCAGTAAGCTTGTATAAAAATACCTGCTTTTAAAATGTGTGCAAATTTCAAAATTTTGTTTCTTACTTTTGTAAAAACGTGGAAAATTTGCTATGTTGGATTGATTATAATCATTATAAATTGTTATTCATATATGTGTTTCTATTATGCTTGCCACACATTTGCATTGTGTTACTGTCCTCCAACTAACAATTATTATTTTAAATGTAAAAAGCTTACATAACGTATATGTGACCAGTGAGGACAAGTAAGATAGATCATTGTATTGTGAACCTTGTCAGATCTTACAGTTTATTATAAATTCATCATTCATCAGTATGATCATTCATTTTCCTTCCAATTTCTGATTCTATATTAAGGACTTAAAAAATGCTCTCCAAATCACTCTTCATAAGGCATCCTTTTTGTAGATATAAAAACTATTAAATTTTGGAAGCCATCTTGGAGGCCATCTTGAATTTTGAAAAAGTGATAATATTGCCATTCTGGCCACATTAATGTTCTTAAACTTCAGACTTTGACCCTAAAATTTGAAGGGTCATTTTGATCTGGCCTTTCTTACCCCCCAAAAAATGACTCCGACACAGAAGATAATCTTTCATTTTGGAGTTTATTCACTTTAGTAGGTGTTTGTTGCTAGTGCCAACTTTTAAACATGACTGCTGAAACTTGGTACAGCAGTGATTCTAATATCTTGAAATGTCATTACATTGTACCATAAATAATCATATATCTTCATATATTCATGCAACACCTCCTTGTTTGCTTTATTGTCAACCCGTTTGATCATTGTTTCTGATGCTAATTACTTTTTTGTAAACAATTAAAAGCTGTTCTTCTTGAAAATGTAGAAGGCAACAAAACTATGTCTTATTTTTTCTTTGAGTTCATGTAGTTGGTTTTGTTTGTTTTGAGACTCTATGAAGCAGATAATTCATATCTTTTTCAACTTTAATTTCAATGTAATTGTGAAGTTGTCCATTTAGTGCATGTTTTCTTTATGAAAATGTAAGAAGCATTCAGAAATGATCTATTCCCATTAGTTGTTGTTTAAACCAAAGGAATGATTTCATGGATAAAATTAGAACCATTTATAAAATGTCTGCATGTTTGCATTTATTGTAGTGACATTCACAGGTAAGCATGCTTGTCTACTGAATGTTTGATAGTATGTTTCGCTTAATAAAATTATAATGTGTTACATGAGCTTATCCAGTCCCAATGAACAAGGGTCTATCTTGATGCAGACCATTGCTGACACCCCCCTAGTATTTTCAAAATATATGCAAACAAATAAAGATAGAATTCTAATAACGCACTAATTTAAAACAAAGTACAATTTTTTCAAACTCAAGAAAACTGTCTTTTCATGGACTATGAGAAAATGACTGTGCAATCCATACTCTCAGAAATTAGTCTGTATATGCATTGACCTGGAAAAAAGGTCTGGATTGGCCCATGTAATTTTATAATTGATCTAATAATGTCATGTTATCTATGAACTGATATCCATGCTCTGTATGACAGGGAAACCACTGTTTTACATGAATGTCTTATTTATTTGTTTTCTGTAAAGATTTATTAACCTGCTTCTATGAATACACTACCCTAAAGATGAACATGCTAGAATTGCTAAGTGTGTTAGCAAAATGCCTGAAGAACAAAGACTTGTTCATTAAATTTTTCTATCTAAAAACAATATGAGCTACCTCTAAATGGTGTATTGTGCTATGTTGGATAGAAATAATATTTATCTATGTTTAATTATGGAATAGAATCTAGGAACACATTTGAATGTGTTTATTAAATCATCTGTGTTTTTTTCTGGTTCCCAGTCATACTTTGGCAGGTAAAAGTATGTCAGGCAAAGCATGATCATGGCTGCACCCTATGTAATGAATTAGATATTGGATAATTATGTTTTCAAATGAGCATTTCTAACTACACAGGCTTAAATCAAAGGATATCATTGTACAAGAATTGCAGTGAATACCTTTTTAGTTGTTTGGTTACATTAATTTATACAGAATAAAGTATCCGAAATTCTAACGAGACTAATCCACGTCCGAATTGTGTTCACTTGAGACATGTTTTTGTTAATCATCAGCTTAATATACATGTAATCTGAAAAATCGAAATCGAATGTCCTATATAGTACTGAACTTCTACTAAAGTAACTATCATCAGCAAACGATCATGCTAGATTAAGAAAACGTTATACCTGTATAATAACTGAGGAGGCTGCCATGATTCCCGTTTGCCTGGCCCGATAATGATAGTGGTAATGGGCAGGTAATCCTGGCTATCTGTGGTTCACTTTTATGATTTAAAACCAAAACATATTGTTACTGTAAATTGACTGTTCTATTATGTTATCTATGTAATGTATTCATAAAGGCAGGTTAATAAAACTAGACTACTACAAGTATACATACACTGGTCTGTCTATTGATGCTAGTTGCATACACTGTGCATGATATACTTTGTATTTTGTTCTCCCTCCCTCTCTTGTAAACTATTGTATGATGCATAACTTTATACTTGTTTGTATAACTGAGTATGTCAGTCTTTGCATATATTGTGTTTCTATAAGATTATGAGTTTTCTAAATGCAAGGACATCTTGAAATAATATGACCAAGTAAAATGGTTTAGAATCATTTACTAGTTTGTAGTACAAGATATTTTCATGAAAGTGTGCTTTAAAGCTTTTCCACCAATTGGAGACTTTTGTAGAGATTCAGTTGGTTTTTTTCAAATTCAAAACTACAGGAAGTGGTTTAGACTAACATTAAGGCTGACATAAACATTGATTCTATACAAAACACTGTAAAAAATATCTTCTTTTGAAGTGAAAACAGCATGATTGGATATTATTTTCTTGTGCAATGTTAGCTTTTTTGTCCTTGCCTTACATAAAGAATGGCTTTATAAACACATAACATACATTTATTAGATCCTAAGTTCAATAGGATTGACAGACATAAAAACATCAGCATTCAGAACATTGCAGGGAGACTCAAAAGTTGTTTGTCTGTTTATATTAAATTCAAATGTCTAACAAGGATACATATGTTATCTTAAAACTACTGTTCTTACAGTATGAGATGTATGAGAGGCTCACGGGGTAGTTCAGCCTACGGAGATGGACACGAGTATTATGGGAATTCAGCTAGTTCCAGCTCATCTGCTGGTGCACGGTACAAATCTATTACATGTAGATTGCTTTACTGTGGGAACTGGGTTTTATAATACATTTTGTATTCCTAAAATTTGCTTTATTCTTTATGCTTTATAATTTATGATATTCAAACTAAATGCTATGGTGTTGGTACAAATATTTTGAATTTGCTCTTATCTCAAATGCATTATAAGTAGTGATTATTCCAAAGCAGAATAGCAGGGCGCTGCACCATGCCCTTTTTTTCTTTTCCCTGCCCTTTTTAGCATCTTTCTATGCAGTAATAGTACATTTTAAACATTTACCCTCATATACGCCCTTCCCCTTTTTTCTGCCACCCTGCCCTTTTCTGAGTTCTGGAATAATCCCTATTATAAGTTAGGGTATATGTGTGCTGACAGGCAAATAGTGCAAGAAGGTGAAAGAATACTTAAGACTCTGAAATATAAGTGCACCTAATGCATCATTTTAGGAGAGTAAACTTACAGATAATACGAGAAACTTAAGGTAAAAAGAAGGGCATAAACTACACTATTTGCTCTGAATGCTCCATCCTTTTGTTAGCAAGGTAACATGGTTTGAGTTCAAATTTCTGTAAAGCATTGCTGAGGCGACACTTTAGTTTCTGTGATAAGGATAGAAATGAAATAAGAACATTTTCAATTTCCCTGTCTGCATGAAAATATATATAAAGTAATTTTTCATTATTAAACAATTAAAGGGTTAAATAAATTGTATCACTGCTGCAATATAAATTTTGCATACAAATAATGCTTTAATTTCTCAAATCTTTGATATGGCTTTTCTATAGATTTTATTGCTTTTCCATCATTAATGTTCATATGAATTTTACACATATTAATGTTATTCTCTTACTTACTTCTTAGAGGAATTGATTTTATATTGCTTATAATGAACATATTACTCTTTTTCTATTTCTGATTACTTTCATATACATCTCTATAACCCGAACAAAATGTAAATATTTAACCTTTATTGGCTTTGATGGAAAACAATGTTGTCTTAAACAAATTACGTGTACATGTATCACGGGATTTAGCCCAAAACACTGTATACTTTCTGGACTTGGAATAATGTGTAATAATATTGTAATTAATTTTTAACTACACTGTATTATACTCCAAGTATGGTATGTACTAATATCACAAATGCTTTATTAATCATACACTTAATTGCTCTTGGAACCACAGGCTTTCAGAATGAAAGAGCCCCCTTCAAAATACTATTTACACATATATAATTCATACTATATGTTTGTATATAGTCAATTTTCTTTTTTAGAGGGGGGGGGGTATTCTTTTTGAAAGTGACTCTTTCATGCCGACAACCTGTGCTTGGAACTAATTGTTGTATTGTTTGTAACTAACATTTATGCTAATATCTATAATCTACTTTGTTTTTGTGTGGCATGAATGCATTAAGGAATGGAATTTTGATGCTGAAATTGATAATATTAGTGACTATATTTACGTCTATAACATAGAAAAACTATTCATAGTACCAAATGTATTTGTTGAAATTTAAACATATAATATTCAGTGCATCTCCTTTGTTATACACATGTACTAAACATCCATGCTAAGTGTTTACAAAAATGGCCAGAAAACTGGGTCCAATAAACTTGAAAACTATCAGAACATATAAAAGTATGTTCCATTGAATACAAATTATGGACATATAATGTATGGTAATAGTCTGATTTCAGATATATTGTTTGACAAAATATGTGGAATTTCACACTTTGAAACTGTGGTCTGAGGGTCAATACCTCATAGGTAAATTTTGTATTGGAAGACTCTCATATGAGAATAAAATGTATCTGTAAAAGACTTTTCACTCCATGATAATTAACTTAATGACAATTATACAATGTGTATATATTAGACTTTATTTATTTTACAGTACTGCACAAGGAGAGAGAAATTCTATACATAAAAATTTGGTATTTTGTCTTTTTGTTGCTGAAGTATTATTCTTGGCTGGTATTGAAAGAACAGATCATAAGGTTAGTTGTTTATCATCTTCTACCAATTATAACATCCATCCACATTCCTGCCGTTTTCATTGCAATCAATTTTCAGTAAAACAATTTTTCAGCATTGTTGTTATGACTTAAATAGTGTCTAGTGCCACTTTTTCGACATTTATTGTTCACATGTAGGTAGTCAGTCCGTCTTACATGATTATACATAAGTAGTATTATATATTCAATGTCTTACAAGAGGTTATAATCCATCAATGCTGTCGTACCTTTGTCAGTGACTGACAACTGTTCTACTTGATACAACCATTGGTGGAAGAATATTCACAGAAAGGAGTCCGTGACCAATCACCCTAGAGGTCACATTTTGGAATCAAGCTGACAAAAGTGGATGGGCACTTATAAGTGCGTGGGCCTCACATAAACTTTATGAAATGAATTTTAAAAAAGTGATTTATTAATTTTTAAACACCAATAACAAAGAACTTATAAAATTTTGATTGTTATTATGATTATTATTATCGTCATCATTATTATCATCATCATTATCCTCTTCCTTCACATGATCATCATCATTATCATAAATGTTATAAAATTGACCATATTTTTATTTCAGATTGCCTGTTCTATAATAGCAGGATTTCTACATTACTTCTTCTTATCTAGTTTTATGTGGATGTTTGTAGAAGGTATACATATATTGTTTATGTTGGTACAAGTATTTGATGCAGCAAAGTCACGTCTTAAATATTACTATTGTATTGGATATGGTAAGTTCAATATGTTATTTTACATTCCTTTTGTCTTTTTTTGCATTAACCAGTGTCAAATATTTTGGGCTTTAGCCAATTTCTTCTTTTAACATTTACATATTTATAACCAATGAGCCACTGCCATGGTTCAGTGGTTGGTTTATTGGCCATCTTATCCTTTGATCCATTGTTCAAATCCAGGTTATGGCTCATTATACTCATAATATTGTTATACTCAATAATGTTTTGTTGAACTTTTATTTCTTCTTTTCCTGTGCTGAATTTGTGCGCCTCTTGGATTAATTGTACTGGTTAGAATATAATAAAAATTCTGCTTCAGTGAGTTGACTGCTGTGATGCCAATATACATGTGACTGGAAGTTTGTTTTAAGTGGCATTAAAGTGTATAAAGTTGAAATTGACTCTCTAAATGCCTGACTAACAGCAAAACTTTCAAAATGTACAAACAAAAATGACCTTATATTATAATGACCATTTCATAAAGAAATTCAATGAATATTTGTCCTTGCAATTTTAGGTTTCAATTGGAACTTGATTTCATTTTAAATACTGTTCAATAGAAATTTCCTTAATTATGACCATGGCCCAATTAATTTTGAGTACACCTCTTCATTTTTTTGTTTTTGTTTTGATCATGATGGATTTGAAATCATTCTTATCTTTTCAAAAATAATTATTTTGTCATCTACATATAATACATCAGTATACATACTTTAGTACCAAATATAATTTTATACATTTTGAATATGACAATATTTACAGGTACACCATTGTTTGTTGTTGGAGTATCAGCATTAGTTTATCATGAAGGCTATGGTACTCAGAGATAGTAAGTTACTTTTTCAATGTAAATAGCTCCCGTAATCTTTCAATCTTTCATTTTTTGTCTGTGAAATTTGATGTGAGCCAGACTGTGACAGGCTCAAGTTTTGGTCTAATAAATTTTCATTTAGTCTTAGGTAAAATTTGCTATTTCACCAGACCAAATGTACAGTTTCAGAATTAAGTTTTTTAAAGCCTGTTCAGGTTTCTCACGTGAAACTTTCATGTGATAAGAGTCACTGCCGGTAATCACGTGGTTTTGTTATGATAGCAAGTACTATAAAATGGCGAACTGGGTTACCGGCTCAGGTAGGTTTTTGTAGAATCTTATACAGAAAACAGTTATACCTTGTAAAATCATTACGACCAAAGTACCCACGCTTACGTCCGATTTATTTCAATACTTATTTTATTTTCCTACGTCCACTAATAAAAAAGTTATTGAGAGCATTTTATCTGAAATTTGTTTGTTCGCCGTGATACACTGTACTATATTGATATGATTTTTGTCTATAAACCCTAAATAAATCGTCTAACTATCGCTACTACCAACAAGAAAACCTATAACATTGTTTTTTGGTTCTTGATAGGTTTTATTTCAAAAAACAAGGTCTTAATTTTGAATTTTAGACGAAACATAAAAATGATACACTGTACTATTGCAATTTTGATGATAAAATGTACTATAAAATTCAGGTACTAACTGACGATGATGTTAGAACATATTTTTAAAGCTCTGTTTCGTTTTTTATAAACTTTAAAGAGATAATTTAAAAACATATCTTAATTATCATTAAGAGTGGGGCGAAGTGTATGTATAAAATATGTATCTTCATGTATTAATAAGACATTTCTTTTCCAGATTTCAAGATTTTGTCATTGTATGTAATGACAAGAAAAGCATAAAAGTAATGTGTAAGGCAAGTTTGATATATGCTAATTTTGGTTAATCTCATAAATTATTAAGTACATAACCGGTTGATTTTTATAAAACCTGCGACTTTTCATCTTACTGATATATCAAATAAAACTTAAACTGTTAAAATGGAATCTACCGAGCTTGAGATTGAGTTTTTGTAAATAAATCAATAGAATCTTCAGTCACTTGCTTACGTGTTTCAGGGCCGAGTTTCGTTTTGTTTTTATTTTAACGTTTCCAAATTTTCATTTAGATTGGGGCGAAATGTGTACGTATGCATGATAATATTTCTGCATGTATCGATAGCCATTTCTTTTACAGATTTCCAGATTTTGTCAGTGTACAATGTGACAGTCTACCAAGAAAAAGTATATAAGGTAATTTCAAGATATGGTTTTGTCCTTCCTTTATGTTTAGTCACATTTTAAGTACATAAGTAACCGACTTGACTTCATCACACTTGAAAATTAAAATGTATAATGTTGAACCGTCCGAGCTCAAGACATTTTTGTAAATAACATAATTGAGACATCAATCACTTGCTTCAGTGTCGAGAAACATTTGTTTAAGACTTAATCGTTTGAATAAATAGAATATCACTTGATTAATAGTAACTCATAAAGAGCAAGATGCCGATAAATACTTGGGAGTGAGCTGTTTGAAATTAATGAAGCCATTTATCTACCTTTTCAGCATATGGGATAATTACTTCAATTTTGATGGAAATACTTGTTATATTAAATAGGAACAAATAAAAACGGTCCTCCTTTATGCAACCTCATTAATGAGTCGGTTGATGTTCATGAAAACAGAAGAGAGTGTACCATATGTTAAAATAGAGTTATTGTTTACCCAGTGTTATTGTCCCCTTGAAAGTACCATTAATACAAAGTGGCATTTCATTTAGTTTATTCATTACAGCAAATGTGTTGATATAACATAACGGACATTAACCCTGATCATACCTAGTTAAAATATATTAGACTTTTATTGTCTGATGCTATTTCTTAATAAGCCATTTTATATTAAGTATAATTAACATGATAAACATTAATATTTTGTCAAGTATTTATTGTCATGAACATAAAGGCTAATATTTTCTTAAGCCGTATTGTATCAAGCATTCCAATAAAATGAAATTGTAACATTCTTTGCATGTTTTAAACTAAATCATCGTCTTTCTAAAATTATTGTTTGGCTGATTAATTATTATTTAAAAATGTGTATTTATATTTGTTTCCAATATGACTCATCATTTCTTTATCAGGAACCATGGTTTTGATTCAATCGAACGAGGTCGTCGTGTTGGGAGGAAAAAGACGGATATTGTGGCGACATTGAGAGCTGCTCTTCAACGATGTTCACCAGGTGTCCCCATGGAAAAGGCCAGAAGAAACGAGACAAAAAGGCTTCATTCTGATAGAATTGGCGTAACATAATTAACTTTAAGTTTGTTTGAATCAAAGAGACAATATAAGAACATCATTAGTAATATTGAAATATTTGTGGCATTATCCAAATAGAATTTGAGCAATCAGATGTTGTATGTTTTTTTGTGTTTATTAACCAATTGTTAGCTTTGATGTATGGTGTAATGCACAATTTAAGCTATTGTGAAATATAGCACCAAAGTGTCAAAATTATAAGAAGTATACAACCCTTTAATTGTTCTTAAAGATCTGTCGATGTTCATATATCATTTCGTGAAATAATCACCACTTTAGAAATGTGGCCAAAACAAATACATAACTTTCATAAACAAGTTTAATCAAGTAAAATTATAACAGATTTAAAGACAGCATTACAAATGTCGCAGATACTGTTGAAGAAAGATGTCTGCTAGTAGATTCAGGTCGAGAATGTTGACAGCAGGTGCAGTATAAACCTACAAATATATGCAATGGACTATTAATAATGAATATTAAGTAATATTCAGTAGGAGATTAGTAAGAAAAATAATAAATACATGTATACAATAAGGATAAGAATTATGGTCTATTATAGATATATCTGAACACCCATACATAAAATACACACATCAATCAGAAACGGTGACTAATGACCCGGTGACACAATATAATTTTGATTCTCATAAAAGTAAATCACATAAATTATTTATTCACAACTGTGGTTATTGAATTAAACTAGTAAACAAAAAACATTAAATGCGTGTTATATTTCTATTTGCACATGAAATAGATAATGAACACAAAATAATAATGCTAAAAAGTAAAGAAAAACATAAAATGAATTGTTTTTTATGAAAGAATACAATAATTGCACCACGATGTAACTTCACAAATATGCCATGTAGACTTTTAGAATATATAGTATATTGGCAATCGAATTAAACATTGTTGCTGCCGAGTAAGTATTTTATTTTATCAATCGAAATTTTAGGCATGATTTACACTATATAAATGATAAAATCTTAAAAAACTACATTTGCTTATTTATCTATAACATAATCAATTCGAATTATGCAACAATATTTAATCAAATATTTTTATCGTCTCTTCTTTCGAAATAGGTTCGAGGCCACTTTGACGTCAAGCTATCGCCAGTAGGGAATGCTTCCCGTTCGGGAAACAAGGGAATTTCCCTTCAGTGATTCCCGATCGGGCAGCAAATGTCAAAATCCTTCCCGATAGGGAAAGATTTTGGCCTTTTTTGACGTACCTTACCAAAATGTCCGCTGCTTGAAATTATATAACCTACAATATAATCCGAATTAGAAATTCAGAAAAAAATATGACTTTAAAGAAGAAAGTTGTTTCTTGTTCTTGAAACATTGCTGATAGGGAAGCAATGTTTACAGAATGGGAAACAACTTTTTTTGAAATCATATTGTTTTCTGAATTTCAAATTCGGATTTTTCAAATTGAAGGCATTTTAAAAGAAAACGACTCGGTAAGATTTTGATATACATGTATATCTTTTGTATTAGATGGTACATTTTTAATTTTTGTAGGTTAAATACTAGGGTTTTGACATTTGCTACCCAATCGGGAAGCACTGAAGGGGAATCCCCTTGTTTCCCGAACGGGAAGTATTCCTTACTGCTCTCTATCGAATCACGTAAAGTATAAATTGTATGAAAATGAAAAAAAAATGGACACTTACATTACCAAACATATGAAGCGTGCAAAATTACTGATATATTGTCATTTCGGTATTATAAATATCAGGAATATGATACCATTAAAATGCAAAATATAATCGAGCACATGAGACGAAATGGAGGACCTTTTTTCTATTTAAGATTAGAAGTGTTTTCTATCAAAATTGCTGTAATTATCCCATATGATACAAAGGTAAATAAATGGCTCTATTAATTTCGTACAGTTCACTCCCAAGCATTTATCGGCATCTTGCTCAATATGGTTTACTATTAATCAAGTGATTTTCTATTTATTCAAACGATCAAGTCTTAAACAAATATTTGTCGACACTGAAGCTAGTGATTGAAGTCTCCATTATGTTATTTACAAAAAATGTCTTGAGGTCGGATCAACATTATACATTTTAAATTTCAATTGATATATCAATAAGATACAACTTTGGCAAGTGTGATAAAATCAAGTCGGTTCTAATGTACTTATATGTGACTAAACATAAAGGACAGACATAAAACATACCTTGAAATTACCTTATATACTTTTCTTGGTAGACTGTGACATTGTACAATGTCAAAATCTGGAAATCTGTAAAAGAAATGACTATCGATACATGCAGAAATATTATCATGCATACGTACACATTTCGCCCCAATCTAAATGAAAATTTGGATACGTTGAAATGAAAACAATACGCAACTTGGCCTTGAAACACGTAAGTAAGTGACTGAAGATTCTATTGATTTATTTACAAAAACATCTCAAGATCGATCGATTCCATATTAAACATTTGAAGTTTTTATTTGATATTTCAGTAAGATGAAAAGTCGCAGGTTTTATAAAAATCAACCGGTTATATACTTAATAATTTATGAGATTAACCAAAATAAGCATATATCAAACCTGCCTTACACATTACTTTTATGCTTTTCTTGTAAAACTGTGTCATTACATACAATGACAAAATCTTGAAATCTGGAAAAGAAATGTCTTATTAATACATGAAGATACGTATTTTATACATACACTTCGCCCCACTCTTAATGACAATTAAGATATGTTTTTAAATTATCTCTTTAAAGTTTATAAAAACGAAACAGAGCTTTAAAAATATGTTCTAACATCATCGTCAGTTAGTACCTGAATTTTATAGTACATTTTATCATCAAAATTGCAATAGTACAGTGTATCATTTTTATGTTTCGTCTAAAATTCAAAATTAAGACCTTGTTGTTTTAAATAAAACCTATCAAGAACCAAAAAACAATGTTATAGGTTTTCTTGTTGGTAGTAGCGATAGTTAGACGATTTATTTAGGGTTTATAGACAAAAATCATATCAATATAGTACAGTGTATCACGGCGAACAAACAAATTTCAGATAAAATGCTCTCAATAACTTTTTTATTAGTGGACGTAGGAAAATAAAATAAGTATTGAAATAAATCGGACGTAAGCGTGGGTACTTTGGTCGTAATGATTTTACAAGGTATAACTGTTTTCTGTATAAGATTCTACAAAAACCTACCTGAGCCGGTGACCCAGTTCGCCATTTTATAGTACTTGCTATCATAACAAAACCACGTGATTACCGGCAGTGAGAGTGTAAATATTGACCATGAAAAGCAGCATATGCTTGTATATTTGTCTTTGCTGAAATAGAAGTATTTAGGGGTTTCAAGCTAATATTGAAAGTTTAAACAATGTGAAGTCATGCTCTTGCTTGACCTATTTTCTTCCCTGTCCTTCATGAAGTATAGTGTTAACAACAATTTGCTCAGTCACATACATGCATTTTTTGTTGTTGCTGTTTACGTCAAGCATATTTTGTTAAAGAATGTTGATTCTATCTTTATAATAGCTTAAGTGTTCACAAATGTCTCTTTTACTATTTTACAGTTGCTGGCTTACTACAGAAAGAATGTTTATTTGGAGTTTTGCTGGTCCAGTTGCTTTTATACTTCTGGTAAATATATATTATGTGTTATATCCTATGCTCTGTTTGAAGAGCTTTTAAAATCATGCAAATAGGTTGAAAGTTAAGAAGTTTTTTTAACTATATGACAATGACATGTTATTTGTTTGCCGAAATTTTAATAATTTGAATAAGCATAACATAATTATTTAAAGCATGTTCAAAAAGCTTTTAGAACAAACAAGGAAGAAAGAAGTCTCTTTTTTTTCATTATGAGATTAGAAGAAAAATAACATGACCCTCATCACATGTGTCTTGATTTTCAAGTTGGAAATATCTTGGTCATATATGAGGAAATTGCCACATAAAGTGCTTTTAATTTCCATTATTTGACAAGTGCAACTTAATTGTAGCTTCATCTTCAAAAAAGTAATGTTATTTTATAATGATAAATTGCCTATTATTTTAGGTAAATTTAATGATATTGATCTATGCCATGTCTGCAGTATGTAAACATTCAGAATATGTATTTACTAAAGAGAAATCTACAGCTGGAAGTATGAAGTAAGTATTGACGATTTCATCTGACAAATCATGTATAATACATGTATATTCATGTTGATATTTAGCTTTTTTTGATGTGTTAACTTTATGCATGTTCATTGTTGTATTTTTAAAATCTGGCTAACATACTAATATTATTAAATCATTCCGATTGACATTTTCATATTTTTGTTGATATTTATAGCTTATATTTTTTATGTGTTACATTTATGCATGTTCACTGTTGTACTTTTAAAAGCTGACTAACATACTAATATAATTAAATCATTCAGGATACATGGTATAGACAATCTAATGTAGGCTAACATTATAATGGATCTGATGGTCTAATACACATACTGACTTTCACGTTGACTTAATTTTATAAGCCATAATAAACTACATTTTCCACCAATCTATGCATGTTGTACATTATATTGTCTAGATTTATCATTTCATTATGAATTTGATTATATTATTTTTTTTGTCATAATCTACCCACCTGATTAGCTCATTTAGTTTTGTATTTGACTACAAATCTGTAGTCTTTATGACAGGGTTGGATTCCCAGGCATGGTTTATATACCTTGTTGAGTTTTGTCTAAAAATGTTTCTCCTGTAATTCTCTCTCCTACATTTGTATCAAGAGGGCTGTTGTCGGCCATTGTGAGGGTATCGGGGGCGTAGCTTGCCCAAAATAATTGTATAGGCACAGGTAACCTAAGGGGGTCCAAGGGCATGCTCCCCCGGAAACTTTTTAATTCTACATCTCAGTAGCTGCATTCTAGAGTATTTCAGGTCATTTGTTAGCATTTTTACCTGTTATATGTTAAATGAAGTCACAACACTAAGTCAGTCTTGTAGATTAGTCATACACTGAACATTGTAACTAACACAACTACAGTACTACATACACTTGCATGTTTGGCATTTTTAGCCTTTTTATTTTTTCATTTTTTACAAAAAAAATGTGTAGGCACGTGCCTTGTGTGCCTAGAAAGCTATGTGTGAGGGTATGTGTTTAGTACACGTACTAGATAAAAGTCTTTGGTTAACAGATCTATGCCAGTCCAGATACAGTAAGTTGGTACTCTAGGCTGTTCAGATCAAATGGAGCATCATACCTAATGATTATTAATTTGTCATTATTTCATCAACTGTACAGGTTTCTGTCAGTGCCTGTATTCACTCAACAAATACAATTACAAATGAAGAAACATAAGTTAGTATACTGCATTGATTTCATTTACCCTTTCATTATTGTAGAAAGTCATGTAGAAAATGTCTCTAAAATTTAGTGGTATGCACCCCTATATGATAAATATGGCTATAAAATTATTTCTGATGATATCATAAGTTTGTTTATTCCCAAGGCAAGCCTGCATCATCCCAAATTACCAATAGTCTTGTAGATCAGTGTCATGTTGGCCCCTTTAGTATATTCCATTGCTTATCTTTATAATATTGAATATTTTACCTTTTCTTTATACAAGTTGTTATTTCAGTTTCCCCCTTTAAAAACCTTAGATCAACTTGGCTGTAATATGTTTACTTTAAGCGCTTGAATTGTAAAACCCATGCTCATGTTTAACTCTATTAAATGTATTAGAAATGAAAACTTTTCTCTTTACCGGAATACCTTTAATATTTACCTGCTTCATATATTATATCAAAGTTATTATAAGAAAATAGTGAGTTATGACTGTTTTATGCTAAACCCAGGATATGAACTATGAAGTCCATAACTCCTTGTAAACTTACATGCATTTGACTCTAAGAGGTATAAGATATTCTCTGCTTTTAAGTACAAAAATCAATGGCAAATATGTACATTAACCCTGCTGATTTAAATACTCAATAATTGTTCAATAATTCCCATTCATAAGTACAGGAATCGATTTTTATCCATTGTAAGTACAGAAGTGCTTAAGTGTGAGTATTTAAATCAGCAGGGTTAATGTACATATTTGCCACTGAAGAAAAATTTAACATTACAGGCATGTGAATAATAGATTAATACAATCTTTCACATGTGCCATGAACAGTTCGATAAAATTAATCAAAGTATTAAAATACAGAAAGACTTTTGTGCACATTGAAACCTAACAAATCCATACTAATGATTACTCTTTACACATTAGATTCAAGTACGGATTGAGCTGGGCAAAAATGCGGGCAAAGTGTTTATTTTACCCTGTATTACTGGCAAATATTATAAAGATTTTATTTTCCTCTTCTTGCCATACAATATCTTGAAGTACTGTTTCCCCTGTACTCTTTGCATACAAAATCTGTAGGTTCATTAGTTTAGTTTAATATGATAATTATAGTATACTACTCTCAAACAACTTAAACTTCAAATAATACAATGAATGACCACAGTATCATTACATTAAACAGCTACAGACACTTATCAATATTTTATTGCTCTTTCTTCATAAACTTTTCAACATGGAATGTAAACCTTTGATTTGACTTATACTGTTTAGTGTATAAATGAGATTGACTCCGTCCCTTCCACACACTTATCAGTATAAGTAAACACCTGTCACTGACCAGCAATGGTGGAACTACTTTTATCACCTAGAAATTGACTGCAAAATTGCCGAAAGTCTAAAAATAGTTCAAAGATTGTTCTCCTATTCCCTTTCCTTAAAATACTGGATACAAGTGATGTCATTTTAATAATAAGATTATAGTTAGTATCATCTGACTATATGCTATGAAAATTATATAAATTATATAAATATGAAAATCATAAAAGTTACTTTAAGAAGTCAGAGTCAAGGACATTGAGCATATACTTTTTATTTCAATAACTGAAACTTGGTACCAAGGACATTGAGCATATACTTTTTATTTCAATAACTGAAACTTGGTACACATGCTATTTGTAATGAATTTAAATGTTACAGTGGAAAAACAACTACAGTTTCATTGTGTGCAGATTTGGCATTGTTCTTACATAAGTGAGTGTCAAGGCTTTAAGGGACAATTTAGTATGAAACTAAGTACATAGTATAGAACATCTTAAGACTTTTATAAAAAAGAACTAAAAAAAGACCTTTCAAACATACTTTAAGTACTTATTATACTTTCATGTTTTTTTTTCTGCTGTAACAAAGCTTTTGCTAAGTGCTGACATTTGTTTTAAGTATTCCTTGTAAATAAACCACTTTAGGTTCAATTGTCTGCTTTGTTTTTGTTTGGTCATCAAAAGAGTTTAGCATTCCTAAAAGCTGTAAGATCTTCTAATATGTAAGGAGTTTGGTTGCATCATTATAAATGTAATGTTAATGGAAGATTTAGCTTTCAATGTTGATGAGACAATGTCACTGCAGTCATCCCCAATCTTCCATTGTAACAAAATTACATTAAAATTTGCATACAATTTAGTGGAAATAGAAAACAGCAGTATGGTTACTGCTAAAAAATCTTGCATAACTGTTAACAGTTACTTCTAAGGTTCCAGCTGTGCTATATAAATTTTTAAGCTATGGAGTAAGAATATTTTAACCTTGACATTGCATGAAGAACATATTAGAAATAATAGTGTGTAGATCTTGTTATGAAGTAGTTGGTCTACATTTTGAATGGTTGCATGTATTACATATCTTGAGTAAATAATGCCTACATATTGATAATAGAATTATACAGTTATATTTCCATAATTTTGATATTTCCTCTTGCAATAATAAGAGATCTCAGACAATGTGACAATACTCTGTTTTTTTCAGTCAGAGGTATGGGGTTTTTTATAAACATTTAACATTTACTTTTAACTTTTAAGTTAAATTTCCTTAGAATTGTTATTTATTCATTTTTAGCTCACTTAAGCACTTAAAATGGATTTATTTGTCTAGGACTTGTTTTTCATGCCGTTTTAGCTCACTTAAGCACAAAGATTATTGTGACTATTGTGCCACACTTTTGACTATTGATAATTCATTCTACAACGGCAAACTACATTCATATAATGTATTAGCCGTCTTGGTTGGTTTGTATACTGTCTTTGCAATATAAAGTAAAATGTAAGATCAGTTTCTTGTTAGAATATACTGTGTTTAGTCACAGATATTGTTAAATTTTATTTAACTATCAGCAGCCCACACATTAATCCCCCTGAATTGGGGTTCAATAACCCCTGTACATACAAAAAGATACCTATTTATATTGATCATGTGTACAGAAGTACTGCAGTCAGTATTTGAATCAGTGGGGTTAATATATGCACCCCAGATAGTTGAACAAAATTTAATTTGTATGATACTAAAGCTGCAGTCCCATAAACATAAAAATAGCCGTGAGGGCCCCGTACGGGCGCCAAGCGATCAAACTCCGCAAGGACACGTACAAACTCTTGTGTACCCCTACGGACTGTTATGTTTTTACCAAGGTCTGTGAGATGAGCCATGGATACATGTATCAGTTTAAAAGTCAAATCGTGAACACAGTTATGGCGTAGTATGGATTAAACTTGCATATCTTCCAGTTAGGGCTCCGTATGGGTGTGTTGTTTTATGCCATGTGCGTACCGTCACCTTAATACGCAAGGCTTCCCAGGGCCTACGGCTGTCTGCACATACGGGTCCGCAACAAGCCATGATTTTATGGGACTGGGGCATGATAGTTGAAATTAGTATTTTACTTTATCCAAAAAAAATTAAATTAACATGATTTTATAAATCATTATCAATTTGTTTTCTTTTTCTAGAGCTTGGATACAAGGTGCTTTAGCTATTGAAGTTCTACTTGGACTGACATGGGTGTTTGGATATTTCTATATAAGTGCTGAAGCCATTCCAGTTGCTTATCTATTCACCATATTCAACAGTCTACAGGGTCTCTTTATATTTGTCTTCCATTGTCTTCTTAACAAGAAGGTAAGTTTAGTATACAGAATAAGAATTTTAGAGAATTTGATGGGTCATTACAAAACTAGTCTAACTACATGTACACATGAAGGATGCATACTAGTTATGCCCTGACCAGGGATTCTATATAACAGGGATTTGTAACGAAGTGCTTTTTATAATTTTCTCGGTCGTCTCTGTCTTTAACTGGCTGAAGCAGGCTGTACAAACTATTCCAGAGTTTAAAAACTTGATTTATGTTTTTGTACATGTCTTCCATGCAACTTGTGAATGTTTTTGAAGTTTTTGACAAAAAATTGTTGCAATTATGACCAAATATATGATTTTAGGTGATGTAAAATGGGGCTAAAAATGGGAGATCGGCGGGAAAATGTGAAACAGTCTGTGAGCATAATTTACCTCAAAATCATCTAGAAACACATTTTCCCTAACATTTATATCAATTTGAATGGTACTGATACAAAATTGTGAATATCTTTATTTAAACTTGTTATACTTGTTTTCCGTATGGGCCGAAATAATAGCGACGACAGTGAAATTTGATGAAATTTGATTCAACATTTAATTATCGCTACAAATCCCTGTTATATAAAATCCCTGCCCTGACCTATCATATTTTTGCTTCTAAATTATGGCCAATACATCTTTGTTACTATAATTTTGTCTCTTCTATCTTGAACCTACTCTGTATTTTTTTTGGTGTTAGAATTTGTATAAGATCAGACTCCTTAAATCTTATAGGAGACTGGTTCTGTTTTGACAACTGACGTTTTTGTTGCTAAAACTATGTGCTTGGCCCTCAAAAGAGTAACTTATGAAAGATCATTACCTTGTTATTCTTTTATATTTAGTCACTATTTTAAGGCTAGGGTAAACATTATTCGTATTAATTGAGATACATTTCCTTATAAAGTTTTGTAAGATTTGTATACTAAATAATATCCTAGTATTTTACAACTTGGCGGTACTGTCTAACTTAAAAAAGCAATGTTTTGCAATTTTACCAAGTAAGAACCATTAAAATATATATTTAGGGCTGCATGAAATACTATGAAGTTATAGAAGTGTTTTGTTAAGCCCACAATATGAACTGTGTCATATTTATCACAACAATATCTATAACTTACTATTTTTATCTCCATTACTAGGTACGTAAAGAGTATCAGAGATTCATTGATTACCCCAAGAGACCAGTTTCTTCTTCTACCCACATGTCAAAAGGATCACATCAGAATGGTTCAGGACCACAAACTGCCTCAGTTAATATGTCCAGTAGAAAACATTCTGGACCTTTCTTAGATCTCAAAAAAGAGAGAAGAGAATCTGCTAAGTCAACTACATCAGCATAAGGAATTAGTTCCATGTTTTCTTTAACTTTTAACCGACAGTAAGATTTAGAGAACTGAATAAAAAGATGACAATTGATAATGTAATTTGTGCATTCTGATTAATCATGTGATCAAAGCAAGCTTATAAATTGATCATGTGACCAAACTATTAATAATAATCACATGATCAAATACATGTTTTACATTGATCATGTGACCAGACTATTGATAATAATCATGTGACTTAATGTGTAAAGTTGATCATGTGATCAAGACATTTCTTCAAGTTAGTCATGTGACTAGACCAATTTGATTCATCATGTGACTGAAGTAGTACTCCTTATTGATCATGTGGTGAAAATGGGTAGTTAATAATTTAATGTGGTTAAATTTAATCATGTGACGAAAGCAATCATATTGGCTGATTATGTGTCAATAATAGTCAACTTGATTGGGTATTAAGAACAACCAAATTTCTTGATCATGTGAAAATGATAAATCACATCTTTAGTCATGTGGTGAATATCTCATGAACAACGCTGCAGAATCAACAACTTATAGCTTCTCTGAGTTTCTGTTATTACTTATGTACTTCAAAAACTGGACCATAATATACAAAATAGGACCAAGTGATCATAATTGTGAAGTCATTCATTTTCATATTTCTCTTTTAAGTTGTTAGTTTGATTTTCACCTTGTTGTTTAGAATGCCACATGGCTCCAATTGTTTAGGATCGTGCATAAGAACTTTTTAAGTTTAATTCCTTACACGTAGTTGCATGAACATACACATGAGTTATTTTAACTTGATTTCATTTTCTGTCATAAAAATAGTTGGTGAATTTCCTACTTATTCAGAAGTAATTTGCGTATCAATAATATTTTCTGAAAATTTTCTTGTGTAGATTCGTAACAGTCTGAGATTATAAAACTTAATAATTAACCCTTAACTGCTCAATCCCGCATTTTTACGTGTCTAGAACCCCCCTCCCTCCAAAATGGCCATCACAGCCTTGAAAATGGCGGTTATTTTACTAGATTTAGTGAATTTCACTAAAGGATAGTTGTCCCCAAAAAAGAGCTTTTTTCCGCCAGAAAAAAAATCGTGGGACTTTGAGTGCAGAGAAATGGCCTCAAATGCTGATAAGAAAACAAGTTTTCAGTCTCTAATTTAGGCCTCAATTTTGGACAATATTACTGTTTGAAATGTAAATGTGGGGTGGAAAAAGAGCAAAAATTGCATTTTTTGCCGTTTTTGCTCTGCCCCATTAGCCATGGTAACTGGGATCGGGGCTTAACTTGGTTTTTCTGAAAGACATTCACATTCATATCTGTATGATAATTAGTAATGAAATTAGAGCATCTTGAAATAGCCCTTTCGCGTAATGGTGAAAAAATGTCTACTTTTCAGACAAGTCGCAACCAGTAAAGGGTTAATAAGAATTAATTATTACTCCATGTTTCAAACTCATTATATTTTAAACATTTATTTCTCTCAATAGCTTCTTATAAGGATGAAACTTTTTATTACAAGTTTGAAATACTATGTAGTGCTGCATGCAATTATATGATCATGTTCAAGTGTGACCCCTGATGTTAAATAATAATAATAATAATAATAATAACGACTTTATTTAAAGTGGATAACATATTTGGCTTAAACCAATTTTCAATATGGTCCACTCAGAAAATGTACAATATACATACAGCATAAAACAACAACAATGACATAAAAACATGAAAGAAAATAATGCATAAGTACATGAAAAACAATATACAAACACATGTCATTAAAAGCAAAGTTTGAAATATGTACATAGAACAATGACAAAATATAAAAAGGAAAGGGACTACATTATAATACATATATTTACATAGCACTACCAGAGTATTTCCATTTTAGATAATAAGTCTTGAATTTCTTGAGAGAATCAGATTGGCGGACTTCTAAAGGTATTGAATTCCACACATTATAAATAGCAAGGGCATTAATAAACAAAGTTGAACTTGCCCTCAATTAACTCAGTTGAGCGTAGGATACCATTGCAAAGGTGTATGCACGGAAAGCAAGTTCAGCATTGTTTATTAATACACATACATTTGATTTTTAAATAGATAAGAATGACTAAAAGGTTCTGATGTTACCCCTTTAAAACAAAATTGAGTTTTGAGCACAGAAATACAATGTTCATTTTAATGTAAATTTATAAGTCATGAAAGGTTTTGTATTGAATCATTGGTCTATTTACTGGTGCTTAATCTCAATAATTATGATAATGTTCGGAGATGCCATATTTATTTGTATATAATTGTAACATGTGTAGTTTTTATACCCCCATAATTATTATCCATGACATTTTATTGTGCCAAATTTAATGAATCATTTTATACTATCATTAGTGTTATGTCATTTGATGTTTCATTGTTTTAAACTATGACTTGATTCCTTTGATATTAAGTTGTGCTCTTATGGAGCCAAACTCATTAATAACTATTGTATTGTACCAACAAGACCCAGTTTCAAAAAACGTCTTAAAATTAGATTCCTGGGTCTTTATAATCAATGGTTATACAACTTCTTTTAGCCTCCATATGTCCCCTCTTTGTCTGTGGCTCCGTTATTGTTAATATCTTAATTATAATACATCTTGATGGTTTAAACTGTTTTCCTTAATGTTCTCATATGATTGGAAAATGTTGAAATGCAAGGTTAGGTAACTAACTTTACTTTTAGCATGGCTCAAATTTAACAAAAAGTTGGACTTGCAAATTTTTGCGAGTTGATTTTATTAATACCTCGCAAAAAAGGAGTCACACGTTTTTTTTTCTTGCTCGAAATTTTATAATAGCTAAATAGATACTAATCATATGTGCAAACTCCATACATGTAGTACTATTAATTAACTGTAGATAGAATAAGAGCGTTCTTGTGGGATAGATTAAGAATATGGAACATGCTTTTACATTGAATCTTTAATTAATTCTATTGATCTGACCGTTTCAATGCTGATTTGAGCTTCATTTCAGACAGTAATTTTTGTGTGTGTCGATTTCAACTCACGAAAATTTGCAAGTTAAAATAAAAGTTACTCGCAGTTTTCAAAATCCACTCGCATTTTGGGAGTATGCGAGCTTAAATTCAAGCCCTGCTTTTAGATATATAGTATTCTAGCAAATACTGTTTTTCATATATAACTTGTTCACATTGATCTGAGTCACAGGATACTCTAGGCTTCAGTAAGTTGTTTGTACAATTCATCTTAATTGTACATTCATTATTCTTATTTGACTACACACAGATAAGTTACCTTACGACAGGTCAAATTTATTTACTAGTACATCAACATGCATGGCCTTATCTATGTGCTATGAATGTTTTAATTAAACAAATAAAGTTCAAAAGTTTGACTCCTTGTTATATATTCTAAAGTATGTATGTTTTTGAAATAGTGGCAGGTCAATGTGAACAAGTTATACTTATTTTTCATGTGCATTCATCAAGTATCAACTTCTTTCTCTCTTGTTTCTCCCATTTATTTGTGCAATATTTTTTTTCAACTTTGTCATGTATGTTTGTATATATAAGCACTGTACCTTGTGTGAGTTTTACGCTCTTTCGTCTTGTACCGCTTGAAACAAAATGATTTGTGAAACTTAATTTTTCGCCAGAGTCGTAACAAGTCAAGTCTAGTCAAAATATTTTTTTTGCATAAATTAAGTTCATTACTAAAAAGAATCAAGCAATATTTTACTAAGTTTTAACATGTATATGCATGGGGTATAAAAAATATAAAGATACATTAGTTAAAGTTCTTACTCTACATATGTATCTTAAATTTAAACCATATTACCATATTTGATGGGTTTTTTTCATTTTTCGTACGATATTTGATGTTTTTTTTTCATTTTTCGTAATCTGTTCTTAAAAGGATTGCATGTGAGGAAACTAATGTTGAGTAGAAAATACTGACATAGCTCTCAACAGAGAAGAATGGGTATTATCTAACTGTATTATTTTTTATTATAATTTAAACCATATTTGGAGGGATTTTGACCAAATTGAATTGTGGGTAAAAAAGTAGAATCCAATAGTAACAAAAATCTACTTGTATGTTTTCTACAGATCATACATTATGTAGTTAGTTAACAATTTCATTGAACCTTCTATCTGAAGTAAATTCATATATAAAGACATTTTATTCAATCAACTTCATTTTATATATATGTACACATCAATACATTGAAAAATTAATTATGATGAAATGTTGTCAGTTTTTCATAATTTTTGTGGTTGTTCACTAATAGCTATGACAAATTTTCGATATGCATGCATAGTTGAAAAGTATGATGGCGCCATAGTTTTTGTGATTATTAGATCTTAATGTGTATACATTTAATAGAATCTTGTAATTATATTTTGATCATTTTCTACCATTGTAGATTTATATGTGCATGATGCTTTGTAAAATAAACATTTTTTGTCATTAAAAAATATATTTGTAATTTTGTTGTGTTTTACCCTGGTAATACGATTAATGGATGTTTTGTATCCCAGTACTTCATCAGACCATACACATGTAACAATCTCTGTGATTGGCTGGTTAATACACTGGATGATGCAGACTATGTTTCTGTGGCACTTTTCACAAAAATCTTAAGATAAAAATCATCGTAAGTCAAAAGCAAGAAACATAGAATATTGTATACCTCTTGACAATCTTATTATAGTTATTTTTAGCTCGACTATTCGAAGAATAGTAAGAGCTATCTTACTCACCCCGGCGTCTGCGTCTGCGTTGGTTAAAGTTTTTTAAAAAGGCTATTATCTTGTATACCGTCAAAGATATTTGCTTCAAACCTCACATACTTACTTACTGTGACACAGGGCATATCCCTGACAAGTTACACAACTCTGTCAACAGTAATTTCAGAGTTATGCCCCTTTTCCACTTAGAAATTTTGGTTAAAGTATGCGTGCAAGCCCTTATCTCCAAAACTAATTCAGATATCAGTTTCAAAATTCTCACAAATATCAACGATGATAATGAGAGCTTGTATCAACAAGTGCCATAACTCTATAAAGCTTTTTGGCAAAATTATGCCACTTTTTGGACTTGGAAAATCTTTGTTACACTTCTGCATGACAGTTGCTATATCCAAAACTAACTTGCATATCTAGTTGAAACCTCACACAGATACTTCGTATAAAAATATGAGGTCGTATCACTAGGTCCCATAACTCTATGTAGTTTTTTCAACAGAATTATGCCCCTTTTTGGACTTAGAAAATCTTGGTTAAAGCTCTTCAAGTAAGTTCTTATCTCCAAAACTAACTAACATATCACTTTGAAACTTCTCACAAACATTTAGGCTAAATATCCGAGCTTGTATCAACAAGTGCCATAACTATATGAAGCTTTATTACAAAATTATCCTCCTTTATCGACTTACAAAATGTTGCTTTAACTTTCAAGTTGCTTTCTCTAAAAGTAACTCAGATATCGGGTTGAAACTTCACACAAATACTAACTATGAACATATGTGCTTCTATCACTAGGTCCTATAACTCTATGTACTTTTTGGAAAGAATTATGCCCCTTTGTGGACTTAGGGACTTACATGCAATACTTTTTGGACTTGTATGTTTTAAGTTTTGAATGCAACTTCATTCTGCAAAGCTTTCACAGGTGAAAGATTCTTACCATACTCTTATGCAATTGTTTGCTTATATCAACCAAGTTTACATGATATTGTGCACTGCCTATCACATTGCTTTCTTCTAGCATTATTTGAATAGTCGAGTATTGGCTGTCTTACGGACAGCTCTTGTTATTATCCTTCTGACTTTGAACTGCAAAGTTATGAAAATGACTTACGAAAACTTTTTCTTAAGAGTTTTTGAGAAAAGATGCACAGGTCACTACATGTGTTCCCTCCATGATATTTGATATTCTTTATTTATTTAACTTTTTAAGTGGAATATTTGTTCAGAGGTTGAGTGAGGGGTGAGGGTAAGTGAACACTGGCAAATAATCCACCAAAGCTAGTAGAATACACTGATTGCCAAAATAAATGTAATTGTAATTGAAAAGGAAAAAAATAACATCAATGGTATTTCATCCTATTTTGTTCAACAGAGGATATATGGTGTGATCTTGGGTCTGGGTGGCTTTTCTGTGTTACAGAGTTTTTTCATAAAAATCTTCATTACAAGATAATTCTTTCCTTCTCGTACATGGATTTTATGCTTTTATAACACTTGATTTGGTTAAATATGGCAGCCGATACAATTAATAACCTTTCAGAAAAATTTCTTTTACTTTCTGACTCTTCTGCATGAAGCCAACAACTCGGGGTAAAATTTACATTACTGTAAAATTTTCATATTAGAAATGCCCTGGCATAGACAAAATTCCAGCAAGGATTGCCAGACATGAATCACTGCACAAAGACAATGGCTAACGGTGCTTTCCTATAAAAATGTCATTGGTAACTCCATTATATTCACCACTATTACCATCTTTAATCTTCAAGCCATCTTACTCATTTGTCCATAAATCGAGTGTAGCTTATGGTACCAGCTAACAGCTGTTGTCCAATTTCATTTTACTGTCAGAGGCATACACATTACTCATCTTATTTAAATGTAATTGATCCATCATAAATACAAAAAAACTGTAGTAAATATTTAAATTTGTTTTTGTTTGGGCTTTGCCGTAGCAAAACAGTGTATAGATTATATCATGGTGGTCAGTCCACCTACTCACTGCTCCCGGATTCTAAATGTCTGGATTTAGCTGTTAACCACCTACTAGGCGCATACCTCTGTCAGTGACTGATTACTGCCCTACATGATTTAGAATCAGTGGTAGGAGGGAGAATGGCCATAGAAAATTATTTCATGACCAAGCTCCACAAAAGTATACCTCACCTGGGAATCAAACCTATTGGAGCCTGATCAGTAGACTTGTGCTCCACCAAAGGAGCTAGGTGGGTGGGCCAATTATTTAATGGTCAATGGCTAAGTAATCATAAAGAAAAAGTAAAGAATAAATAGCTTTCATTATTATTATTTTGCAATGTAATGCCAATATCACAGTTCTCAAAAAATACAATAGTTTTAACCATAAAGAAATATATATAGTCAATAATTTAAACAAAAATATAATATACAGCAGAATATACATAATTGAGACAGAGAGATTGTGAAGCACATATGAATAACACAGGATACATTTGTATATATGTACAATTGTACATGTTCCAAGAGCTCAATGGAAAACTGAGGTTACTTGTTTTTTTTAATTAAAAAATGACTCTCTTCGATTTAGCTTTAGCAATACCAAAAACATATACCTCCCAAATATTAACTACATTTGGTCAACTTTAAAGTGCATACATAAAGATCTAGTTTGTGCAAACACATACCATGCCATACAAAATTACCTTCACACTTGTAAAAAATTGCGTTTCTCATTATCTATACTATTAAATTTGCGAGTTTCCTGTTTTGTGGAAGAAACTGCGCAGCTTTGAATAAATCTTTTGTTTGTCGCTGGAGCACATATATACCGGCATATCAAGTTGACAATTCTTTTTTGACAAAGCCTCTTGATATTTGCAAAAACTGCCAAAAATCAACAAAAAAATGGGTTTTTTTGTGTCTAAAAATAGATAAAACTAAAAATAGACACGTCAAACCAAACTCCCCGCAGCGGTTATCTCCCTTTATCAAATCAATAATTAAGTAGCAAAGCGTGACTTAAGCACTGTGAGGAGTTTGCTATTTAAAGCCTGTGCTTGCACAGGCTCCCATCTAGTTACAATTAAATTTTATTACAGATGTATTTATGGACTGTAAAAACTATAATAGATAGTAACATTTTAAATGGGATTTATGATGCTTTTTACAATTATAATTGGTATAAATGCACAAGTATCTAAAGATGTTTTGTTAATTTAAGTACTAAAAAATTTAAAACAAATTAAACATTTACTAAAGTTCTAAAGTAATTCTGAATGGCACAGTAGTGACTCAGACTAAAAAGTTGACAGATTTTTCTTGTTCTGATAATTTGAGTTTTCCATTAAGCCTTTGGTACAATTACATGCCTTCATATCATGTCCTTTCATTTTTTAACAAAAACAGCAGATTAACACTGAAATAATATTATTAAATTTTAAAAATAAAGTGTTCTCATTAATACAATTAATGAAGTATACAGATCTATGAAATGTAAAGAATTTACAAGTACAGTAAAACCTGTCATATGCGACTTTCTGGCGGAACATCCAAACACGGTCACATATGACAGTGGGTCTTTAAATCCAGGTTCAAGTCAATATAATAGCGTGTCACCAATATTACACATTTCAGGCAAATAAGTGAAACCCTCATACTAAGTTGGGACATTAAACAGTTAAAAACATGATATTACATAGCATAATTCTCCCGATATTCTATCAAATTTAAATTTGTGCCCTCGAAGAGTAATAAAAAAATTCTTAGACACTTTTTAATTTTATTACTCAATTTGATTAAAATTGATTAATTTAAAAATTGTCTTCGGTTTGATAATGGGCAATTCATATCAATTTCAATATTAAAAATAAATTTGTTTTACACATAAACAATGACATATGTTTGAGAACGAAACTCGCATGCAAGTTCTTTTGATGACGAAAATACCGGTAATAACCGAAGTACGGCTTTTAGCGATGCAAACAAAAATGGCCGATTGTTTTGCAATCACATTCGAATCGATTCATTCGCCAAATTTAAGTAATAACTGTCTATAAAAGCTATTTAATAATGTTTAAACAAACAATCAGTTGTGCTATGCCTTTTGTTAATCCGCATTGTCTGCAGCATGTTTACAACGCTATTTTTTTGTATCACGCGTGTCGATTGATGGGCCAATTATACAATTCAATAGTAATTATCGAGGTGTGAAAAACATCTTTGGGTCAATTGAGGCCTGAAAAGTCGCTTAATTAAACCTAATTATCGGTATTGGACTGATATAATAAGGTCGTTAGTCGCGTCAGACAGTGTGTCGCTTAATACAGGGACTTTATATAGGCATTTATGTTGGGCGGTCTCAAATACGGTCACATAAGACAGTGAGTCGTTTAATTCAGTGGGTCGCTAAGGCAGTTTTTACTGTACACTGCTGGGAAAATCTAATAAAAAAGTTCTTGCATTCGAAAATTCAAGTCATACAATTTAATGATTAATTGGTAAAAGGTAAACTCAAAAAATGAGTTACTTGTATTATCAATAAATAACCAGAAAACTTTACGTGAGTGCTTAAAGTTCCTGATACACAAGAAAATGTCATGTATCGCAATCAATTTATTTTAGATAAAGTTCACAAATTTCTGGATCATTTTCTACTCTATTATTTCATATGGATCGTACAGATTTCAAAATTTATCATTCAAATTCAGAAATTTTTATATTGTCAGTATATTTGACACACTGTCTTTTGTCACAAGCAACACAAGAAGATAGCCTCCTGTTTAATTCAAAGAAATATGGATCATACAGATTTCAAAGTTTATCATTCAGTCATTCAGTTCCAGAAAAGTTGACATTGTCCGTATATCTGACACACTGTTCTGTGCCACTAGCAAAACAAGAAGACAGCTAGCTTTATTGAAACCAGAAATGGTCTCTCCTTCAATTCAAAGAAACGTATAAAAAATTATCCATCAATATTTATTCTATGTAGGTTTACATGTCAGGTGGCAAATCATCTTCAAGCTGTGTTTCTTCTCTCTCAACTTGTGCTGGTTCCTGCATGGATTGATTCTGTAACTGACTGGCTAAACTTGTATTGATCACTTTCATTAATAAGTCAGCCTAGAAGAAAATGAAAACACATTAAAAGTTATTGTTGGAATTCATCACAGACTCAAAATGCTGATCTAGAAAATCAAGTGATGTTCCAAACCACTATGAATGTAAGCCAGATAAAAGTTTTAGAAAAGTGAAGTTTTTCTTCCATATACATATTCAGACCACCTTACATTTACATATCCTTCAATCAGGTAATCCCACACAGTAACCATTTATACAGTCTTCATGAATGAATTTTCAAAGCGCAAGACCTTCGGTCTGGTAAACACCAAAATTTTACCAGACCGAAGACTTACCTTTTACTTGAGCTTTTACCAGACCGAAGGCTTACCAATCATATTTTGTTAATATGTTATTTTAGACTGTACTGCTAATGTTTTTACCTCATATATGATATTATTATATAATAAACATTGAATAAAGAATTGCTTGACTTACTTGCAACTGCAAGTTTTATGTTCGATTATGCATTTTTAGTTATATTGCTATTAAAATTTCCACCAGACAGTCGGTCTTGTGATTCGTATATCTTAACCGGACCTTCAGTGTTTTAGACGGACTCGGCCTTCGGTCTGGGGGCTAAATTCGAAGACTGTTTATACCTAGATAGTAGTGAAAAAACTGTGTTAAATTTCTTGCTTAAGAAAATTAGTAGTGATAGTAGAGAGGTTCAAACCCAGAATCTCTAAGCCCGTGTCCTACAACTGGATAGACCACTACTCATATTCTTATGTCATCAGATATCTTAAGCTTTTGATTTGTTTTATAAACAGTCATGTGAGGTGAACACTCATTCTCTTTAAACAGTTATCCACTTTTCTTACACAAAGAAGACATATATGTACATTTTAGTGTTACAAGAACCTATTACATAAAATTTGAATTTCAACATTAAACTTCTACTCCAATTTACCTGTTTTTCTGGAGGTGGTGGGGCAGGCATTGATCTTAGTTGTAATACAGTAACTTGTCCTTCACTATCACCAACCAATAAACACTGAAATAATGCAAGAATGTGTAAATGTACATTGATTTTTATTAGCGACTTATCAGTCATAGAAATACAATGCAGGTCTTTGCTGATGGGTCACTTCATTAGTTGCTTGTCACCTGAGGCTCCAGATGCCAGACCCAGAGTTAAGAAACTACTCATCTTAAGTGGTCAGGTTTCTTTCTCCCTGATGTGGTCACTTATTATTAAGGTTTATAAACAGGTTTCACTGCACACATATTAGCAAACACTGTAAACAGACAAATTGCTGTTATTGTCATAACTTGATATCAATTCAAAAATGAGGGGTGCTCAATTTATTAGTGATGTATCATTTGATAAATTATTTGTTTGAATTTCAATTGCAATTATTGACTGGAAAAGGACCCAATTGGTTGTGTTTGGTTTCTCATTTCTGATGTTAATGACATGAATTGTCATAATTTATCAGAAATTTTGTATGCTTCTAAAACACAAAATAAAGTGATTTAACCTTAAGCAGTAAAACAAATACAGTCCAACTTGTGCTAACGGCCACCTCCGAATAGCGGGCACCTGCCGACAGCGGCCATTTCGATTTCCCCCCGACCGAAAACGCTCTTAAAAAGGCCGTGAATAACGGCCACCTGTCGACTGCGACCAGCGGCCAGTCAAAACCATCCCCGCGGCCAGTTTAGAACTGTGAACAACGGCCAGACGATTGTTTGAAGACAGTATTTCGTATAAAGGCGATTTCAAAAGCAGGCTGCCATTTTTGTTAAAGTTAAGCTAAAAACCCGTATTTCGATTTTTTCCGGATTTTTCGTATACAAACCATCTCGAGTACGATTTTATTAGTTATAATCAAGCTGTAGACAATTTTCTCGTCACCTTATTATAAAAATATGTTAATGTATCCTTTTATTGTTAAATTTATTTGTAAATCGGGAGTAAATTACGTCATGTGATGACACTTTGTTAATTAGTTTTGAATGTTTGGAGACTCTTCTAGGTTTGTTTTTCACACGTCCGGCAGTTAGATAAATGTTCGTGACACGCTGTTAATTCCTAAATTCGTTCAATTGTGACCGTTGTATACAGGTAATTTGACAACTGGGATAAGATAGAAAGACTATACAAAAGGTCAGAGTAGTGAGAATTTGTTGAGTACATTTGTTAATGTTGAGGGCATAGCATGAAATGTAGCTGCAAACAAAAAATCACTGATTTCTTTGTTTTAGTCATTCTTTGTTCAAAGTTTTGTTTTATTAATTTATAGTCACAACTTCAATAATGATAATGTGAATAATGAATTAAGGTTGAAAATAAAAACAATTTTAATTATTAATTCATGCTAAATTCGTTCAACTGTGACCGCTGTTTACAGGTAATTTGACAACTGGGATAAGATAGAAAGACTATACAAAAGGTCAGAGTAGTGAGAATTTGTGGAGTGCATTTGTTAATGTTGAGGGCATAGCATGAAATGTAGCTGCAAACAAAAAATCACTGATTTCTTTGTTTTAGTCATTCTTTGTTCAAAGATTTGTTTTATTCATTTATAGTCACAACTTCAATAATGATAATGTGAATTAAGGTTGAAAATAAAAACAATTTTAATTATTAATTCATGTTAATTATGAACTCTGTCTCTCAAGTCTGACGAAACATTGCCCGTTTGTTCCTCCCTCCGAACAAAGGCCACCTGTGAACAAAGGCCACTTTTCTATTTTCCCTTGGCCGGCTGTTGTTCACAGGTTGGACTGTATAAAGAAAAGACTACAATAAAAACCTTCAAAGAATTTATAATGGGAAGAAATTTAGAATGCAAAAAGTTAGTTTTTTTAGACTTTCAGTTATTAACCAATGATTGAGAGTGATTTCAAGTTGATAGTCCATCTCTACACCAATCTCTGTAAACAGATATCCTGTAGAGCGTTGTCGTACAGGATCTCTACTTTCTAAATGCAGGGTCACATCGAGATGAACTTTGGGTTGACCAATCAACGCATAGCTTTCATCTAGCTTTAATCACATTTTGATTTTGTAATTTCTATTTTTAGACCAAGTTTTGCTTGCTAATTTAACCGCAGTAATACTCACAGTCTGCGATTGGGCGGTTCATTTCAAATTGTGTGACGTAGACGATGTAAACAAGTTACGTATCATGACAATTTCGTCATGAATATTATGATGAGAAAAGGTCACCTGAACGTGACCTTCATTTGAAAAAGGCCAGATCTAAATTAGCGAGCATGCGAGCAGAAAATTTTAGATCAGGTTTTAATCAGATTGTCTCTACACAAGTCAACTGTTAGATAAGCTTATATTCTATGTAACAAATAATATATATCAGCATAGTCAAATCAAAGAGTATGAACACTTACATCAGAATTTTTAGAGAATGACACTGAAGTCTGTTTTGCACCAGATGTTGGATTGTTGACAATTATAGGATCCAACCTGCAAGAAATATCAATACTCATAAATACATGATATCAAAATAAGAAGAAATAGTCACATCTAAGCCTTACATATTGATAGGCCAGTGCAAAACTATTCTACATCTTTCTTGTTTTCTAGTATTTAGACTACCTTAGCACTAACCAATAAATTCATGTTTGATAATGAGACCTGGTACAACATCAAACATAGATCTTCTGATTAGAAATTCATTAAACTAACCACTATAATAATTGGAGAAACTAAAAAAACAAGTAAATCTGTGAGCTAATGCTCACTAGTGATACCCCCGCAGTGAGAAATATGACTATCATAATGTAACTTTCATTTAACGAAATCTAAAAATATGCGACAAACAGGAAGTAGATGAGCAAGGAGCATGAAATCGCTTTACACCAAATGGGACTATGGGATGAAGCAATATGCAAAGTATTAGGCTGCTGCATGTTATAGTTGCTGAGAAAACTGCGACGGAAATTTTGTAACGGACTGACGCAAGCACGCACGGACAAGGGTAAAACAGTATACCCCCCTCTTCTTCGAAGCGGGGGTATAAAAACATAAAATATTTTAGATGCAAAAAGCATAAAAAAAAGAATAAACTAAAAAAGTTTCAGCCCAAACATGATAATCAGATTTTAGCCCAGAACATTATAAATACTATATTCTGATTTTTACTCAAAACTTATATAAAATATAAATATTTTAAACTACAAAACAATTTTTTAGTTCACAAGACTCTAAACAAAGTTTTTACAAGAAATCTGAGGATTATCAACCAAAGAGTTCTGAATATTTATTAGCTAAAACACATTAAGATATTTAAAGCAAATGTAAACTTACGTGCTGACATTTAAGTCCCAGACTTCCACAGCACCTTCATTAACACAAGCAAATACTGTTGATGATTTAGGTGACCATGCTATATCATAAACTGGTTTCTGAAATTTTAGAAATAAATAAATAATTTTCAGATTGTTTAATTTCAAAGCATGTAGCTAGCGAATCATACCTGATTGATTGTATGCCAAGACACATCAATCAATTATTAAACAAACTCAAACTTATATTAAATCATTCTTATGTTTGCCTCCTGATACCCCAGAACAAAATAATAACAATAACATTTCTAACTCAAGAAAACTACAAGAATTTTTATGGGATTTTAGCTAACACATTCTATCAAGTAATCATCATTCTGACATTGCAATCACTTGACCCCACAAATTATACAAACAAAAATGCTGCATTTTTTACACATAACATAGGCAGTTGGACATCAGTCATATGATTTGTGTGCAACAACGTTTGACGAATAGCAAGACAGCACAAACTCTGAAAGATTGACATGGGCTTGCTCAATCTCTTTGGTTTTCTTAAAGAACACACTGCAGTGTACATATCTACCGAGTACAATTGTTGTACAATATTCAAAAGTCGAATACAAGTACAAAATGTATGGGATACTATCTACAAACAAGCTTGTAGGGCCTAGGTTGTGATTTTGTACAGCTTTCAAGTGAATATGCCACAAATTCCTGAGATTTGTCAAACTAAAGTTGATGGCACAGTGCAAATCTAGTCTAACTTCACATATATAAAGAAGGATGTAGACTAGTTTAGGACAGAGACATCAAAGTTGTTGAATGGCAGTCATATCCGATTGTGTATTTGTCATTTGCTGCTGGTTTCTCAGGGACTGGTAGGCAGCAGCTGGCTAGATCTTCTAACATCTGTCCTCCACGTAACCCTGTCTAGAGGATCACTGTTATGCAGCTTGTATGTCTTCATGTCAGCTTTTACGCACTCTAATCAGGACTTTCTTGGCCGCCCTCTTTTACCAGAGGATGGTTAAGGCGGTTAAACAAGGTGAAACACAAAATTTAGAAGTTTAACTATATGGGCATGTTATAGATAAAGATAACAGGAATTTATGTCATGAAAATGTAAGTATACATTTTGTTTTTTCAATTTTTTACAATGTTGTGAATAGTGTTTTTCAACATTAATAATAAAGGGTTTGAAACATTAAATGTAATGTATTTGTGGGACAGAATGTGCATGGAAATGGTGTACGTGAGAGTGAATGTGAGAGAATATTATGTGAGTGGTAGTGTGAGTGAGAATGAGAGAATTAAAAATTGAGTTACTATACTTATATATGTTACTTGGAATGTGTGTAACTAGGGATTTCACATAATCTCTGAAATTTAGGGATTTCTAAATATATATTATATCTATTACACATGTCAGAAAAACAATGTTTTTTTGTGTTAATATTCTTTTGTGAAAATGTATTTTTGTTAACCATTAGTTTTTTGGGTTTTTTTAAAGTAATTGATAAAAAAAGAATACTTACAGTAGAAGAGAAGAAGTTTAATATTGGTCTTGATTTATCCTGATGCCATAATCTTATACTCCAATCTGCACTACAACTTAAAAATACATCTGGTACAAATGGAGACCACATTATACCATATACTGGACCCTGAAATATTGAAATAGAGGCATCTTTAAATGATAAGTATGAAATATTATGTATAGCATACATTGTAATAATCCATGAAACTTTAGTATCGCTCTTAATAAGTAGTACCAGGGATTTCCATTGCTATCAACAAATGGGGGTCATTTGGACCCCTGACTTTTCAAATTAAGGGTTATTTGAAATTCTTGGGGGTCATTTAATTACTTTATGGCAAATACCTTAGCAAAATCAAAGTATTGAAATACAGAAAGACTTTCGTGCACATTGAAACCTAACAAATTCATACTAATGATTACTCATTACATCTTAGATTCAAGTACCGATCGTGCAGGGCAAAAAATGCAGGCTAAGTGTTTATTCTACCCTGTATTACTGGCAAATATTATAAAGATTTTTTTCCTCTTCTTGTCATACAAAATCTTGAAGTACAGTTTTCCCCTGTACACTTTGCATACAAATTTTGTAGGTTCATTATTGTAGTTAATTATTATATGGGGATTCCCCATGTTTAGTAGTGGACTGTGGCAAATCCACATCACAATTTGTTGTGGATGATTACATTCGGTTGTGCGCGCGCAAATAAAGTGATAATTACCACTGCAATTAAAATACTCCACATTACGCGTTAACAAGCAGACGATAAGAAGCACGTGTATATCTTATCTAGTTTATGTAAGGTAAAAGTCCCTTGTATCGCTTCCATGAGTTGTATACAGTCATAATACTCTACCAAAACCCCATGTCTGACAGCGCTATCGGCGCTTTGATGATAAATACATGTATGGTACAATACTGTAATACAACTTAAACTTCAAGTAATACAATGAATGATCACAGTATCATTACATTAAACAGTTACAGACGCAATCAATATATTTGACTAAGCCCCTTCCACACGCTTATCAATATAAGTAAACACCTGTCACTGATTGAGTCAGTCAATCGGTACCACAATATGCAATACTTAACTATACGATAGAAATCGCCGAAAGTCTAAAAAGCAAAATTTTGTGCATTGTTCAATCTAGAATGGCCTCAGTACCTAAATGCCAGTGATGCACTTATACACTTATATCTACGTAGTAAATTAACTTACAGTATGTCCAAAGTAACTTTCTAAGAATTGTTCATTATATGAGCAAGAACATCTGTGAATATGACCATCTTCTGTGCCAGCCAAATATCTGTAATATAAACATATACATATCAAACCAAGTAAAACTGTCAATTCAAAGATAGTCACTTCAGCACCATAAGTGCTCGCTTATGCCCACTTCTATTGTCCACAGAATAACAATAATATTTTATTGTCTAAATTTAATGCTGATGCAGGCTCACTGACTATACAGTTATTATTCCTTGTCATCGAGCTAGTGGCATCTATCTACCAAAGTACCAGAGTCTTGTACATTGCTTATTACCAGCCCTCTATTGAAACAAAATAATTATAAAAAACCCTGCAAGGAGTCAATTTACGATTGGGTGAATAAAAGAAAATTGGGTAAAAAAATAAGTAAATTCTTTACTAATGAGAATCAGTAGTGTCCCTAGTGGGACCTCTGTCATTTAGAGCTCATCCTATCACTAGATAACTGCTCCTGTTTACCAAGCCATAAACTTTTTATGTCAAGACAATGTAAATTCACAAATAAGTCTCAATAGATGTTATCCGAAAATCAAAATATTGGGTTTTTTGCATCTGCACTGACTATATACAAACAACATTTTCTAACACATTTATTAATAAAGTCACATATAACAAAATATATCCTATTATTATCTGTACACATACTATTCATAATTATTATCAATATTTATCACATATGTATAGCACTCTTTTCATATTGAAAAAAAGCGATACATGTTTGTTTGTACTGTAGGAAACACCAAAATACTTGAATTCCAGTGGGAGTTTTTTAAAAAAAAAAAGATAATTTAGAGATTATTTTTAGAGATTGTTTTTAGAGATTATGATAATCATTCGAAGGTTAATGACAACTTACATATTTGAATCTCTTGTATTAAAATCAAAACTAAGACCACCAGCATGTCGTGATATAAATGCTTCACCTTTCTTCTCTTTCTTACCACCCATTCTTGTTGGCATCTTCTTTAATCTCATTAAATCTATATATAGAAAACAATTATTGCAATTTTCTTAGTGTTAACTTTAATAAAACTTGAATTTCTGATGTTTATGAATCAAAATCAAATAAGAATTATCCCCTAGACAGTGCCTGTGTACAATATACAGAAATCATATTTGGAATGGAAATTGGGAATACAAATATAAAATATATTAAAAAATAAATAAAAACCACTTTATAGCCTGCTGATGATTAGGATCACAGGATATTGAGCCAAATGCCTTAAATGTTAACTGTTGAAGTGACCTTCTAACCTTTAACCCAGTTATCTCAAAATCAATTGTGGTCTTCAGCTGTCAAGACATTTGAAGCTCAATGCCATGACTTAAAATCAGGCTCTTCATTTACTGAACAAGTAAGGTTTGGTCTACAGACAGACAAAACCAATAATGGAAATTTGCAGAACAATTTACCAGTCACCTCTTTTGGAACAAAAAAGAGCATTAAAATAAAACCTACAACATACCATAACTTTCAAATCCTTTTCTGATAGACCATTGACAGACTCTACCATCAGTAGATATAGATACTAACACTTCAGCAGTCTCATCACCAGATCCTCGTTCTTTTTCTATCCATTTTATTTGCCATACTGGAGCTGTATGCTTGCCTGGTGATAAACTGTAAAATAGAGAATGGAGATTTTAACATTGTAGCCGTCCTATATTTCTTGCTCAAGTTGTTTTATACCTTAGGTATAATCCCAACATCCCATATTCATCATCACTGATTTTGTAAAGTGAATACATGGGTGCAAGATGAAAATTTTGAAAACCTGAAAACTGTAATTTGAAACCATTTTTCTTCATAATTTAATAGCAAAACATTGTCTAATTTGTTGTGAAAAACCTGAACTTCAGGCATATGCCTGAAAACTTGCACCCATGTGAATACGCCATTTTCTTTTAATTTGCTTAGAATATTGCCAAGGTCAAAAAATCTCATAAAATATGCATGTCAAACAGTTGAAGAAAATAAAATCTTCAGTTCTTGAAGTCTAACCTGATGTGGAACAAAGCATTTTGATACCAAACTATTAGACCAAGTTAGATGATGACCAGAAGAAAACTGACCGAAAAACTGGACATTTTAAGAATTGAACACCCAGCCAGTCAAGAGTTTATCTGGCTACCAGGAGTGTTTAAGTAACATGATCGTCTTTGCTTAGCATATAGAAAGTCAGTCATTCCCTTAAATGCCCTCAAGCACCTGTCTGATTTATCATGTTATAAAGTAAAGGGAAAATTATAAATCAAATAAGTAATTTTCACTAGACTGATTGAATTTCATGAGTATGCAGCTTTGGTCTAGTGGGTTAAGGCAATGACTAGAAAGTTGGTTGAAAAATCTATATTTTCTGCCAAGGTATCACTAACATTGGAATGTCCAGTATGAGAGGACAACATCAATATAAGTATATATACTTACAAGTTATCAATAATAGGTTCATCATCTGTTTGTCTTACATTGTATACAGCCACACCCCCATCATATAGACCAACCTATAAAATATAGCATATACATGGTTAACATTCAGTTTCTCTTGGCCAAGAATATCAAGCATGAAAATGAACTACATGCTAAAAAGCTAAGGTTAGAAAACATTATAGTAACAAAGACAACCTAAAGGATAAGGTGACATTTACCATTTTGTCCTTTGCTAACAGAACTGTGGAATAAGATTAAGGCTAGAAAAAAGTATTTCATAATCAAGTATAAAACAAGAGCATTATACAGTTGAACTACGACTGACCTTTCAGCTACGGACCAGGAAAAATTGCATGTCACATTGTCTTAATGTGGGAATGTCTTGTGACAAGTAATTCAAAAAAGCTCTTTATTAGTAACAAAACTATGGTCCAGACATGAAATTGTTCACAGACGGACACACAGACTATGCAGATCACAACATTATATGACCCCTCAGGCCAATAAAAAAGAAAACTGCAAACCTACCGCTAAAAGACTGGGATTTACACGTGAGAAGTCAGCAGCAGTAACACCCTCTTTACAAGTATATACACGTTCGGGATACTGAAATACAATCATAAATACAATATATTATTTGAATGTTGTAATTAACAATGACCATGGTTTTAATCTGTTGAGTTGATTCTGAGAGTTCCAAGATGACTGATTTGGCCAATCACAGAAGTATTGTCCACATGTTGGACTTCTGTGGTCAGTTGTAATAAGTAAAGTGCTAGCATTTCTAGCTTTCCTTGAAGCACATGTATAGATTAACCATTGTAAGTATACTTACAAAGTATACTTAGAATTGCATGTAATTAAACAATTACCACTAAAAAGTATAATACACATGTTTCTTAATGTTGTTTATAAAATCCTTTCGTCAGAAATTAAAAAAAACAAGTAAATCTGTGAGCTAATGCTCACTAGTGATACCCCCGCCAAAATCTAAAAATATGCGACAAACAGGAAGTAGATGAGTAAGGAGCATGAAATCGCTTTACACCACATGGGACTATAGGATGAAGCAATATGCAAAGTTTCAGGCTGCTGCATGGTATAGTTGCTGAGAAAACTGTGACGGAAATTTTGTAACGGACGGACGGACGGACGGCGACAAAAATATGCGACAAACAGGAAGTAGATGAGTAAGGAGCATGAAATCGCTTTACACCACATGGGACTATAGGATGAAGCAATATGCAAAGTTTCAGGCTGCTGCATGGTATAGTTGCTGAGAAAACTGTGACGGAAATTTTGTAACGGACGGACGGACGGACGGACGGACGGCCGGACGGACGCACGCACACACGCACACACGGACAAGGGTAAAACAGTATACCCCCCTCTTCTTCGAAGCGGGGGTATAAATATCAAAATGCTTACCTCTGGATTTTTAAGAGACCAACAAAGAAGAAGTCCTTCTTTCTGATTGGAGAATTCAAACTGACCATAACCAACGGCGATAAGATCCTGAAATAAACATGAATACATAGTAATACTTGATACAACAACAATGCTCGGTGTTCTACACCATGACAATATTTCAGTCATTTCATTTTTTTTATTTATTGGAGTTAACGCCGTATCAACACAATTTAGGTCATTTCACGGCGTCCAGCGCACCTAACCTAGCTTTCCTGGACCATTGTCTATAACCAGTACTCACCTACCCTTCCACAAGGCCGGAAACTTCTCCATATTATCTAATCAATGGAGGAAAATCAACATAATAGTCAAATTTTCATGGAAGGGTATAACCTCCCCGGGCGGGATTCGAACCCGCACCCCCTCGGGCACGAGTATCCAAATCCCGGTGCGCTACCAACTGCACTATCGACCCGGGTTTCAGTCATTTCATAATCATCATTTGAAGCACTTACTGTTCATGAAGTGACTTAGTTCTAAGCTTTCAATCAGTGCCATATACTTCGCAAGCGAGTGATAGATGCCCTACTTTATGCAGCAATAGGAAAAAAACAACCTAGAATATATTATTTCATGACAAAAATCTGTTAAAGGGAAACAAACTTTTTCTGAAATTTTAATTAGACATGCTCTAGACTGAGCTATTGGAAAGGACTCAAACAAAACTAAATAGATACATTGGGGTCCAAAAGTTTTTTTAAATATTTTAAATTATTTCTTGTTGAAAAATCTAGCTAAAAATTAGAACAAAAATACATGTGTAAAGAAACTTTTGAATGTTGGGTTTAACGCCATAGCGACACATTGGTCATATAAAAGAAACTTTTGAACCCCAGAGTATGTACAAATCTCATTAAAGATTGATCAAAGTTTAAGTCAAAGAACATAAGTTAGTATATGATATTATCATCAATAATAATGTAAACCAAACTTACAGGGTTAGATTTATTCCATGAAAGACAGCTGACATTTCTACCATGGGTAGCTTTACACATATAAGACCATAATCTATCAAAGTTAGGTCCTACACCATCTGATACAGCTAACTGTTGAGGTGCTGCTGATTGATCTTGATCTATATCTGTGAATAAAGTATAACATATAATCTACAGTAAAGTTCCACTATACAGACCACCTACGTTATCACAAACTCATGCAATTTTTAGATGATTTTTAGTTCTAAATATTTAATTTAGAAAAGGGTCCCTAAATTAAGACTTTTGGCTTAAAACCAATAATAATAGCTTTAAAATACATAAGTTTTAACAAGTGAAATCCACTATGAACAAGTGGAGTTTTGTATTTCATTTGTTCTCATACAGGTAGAAAATTTTCTGAATTACTAAACCTCTGAACTAGCTATTGATTTTAAAACCTATTATGTAATTTTGTATAGTTAACAAGTTTCTTGCCTCTTCAAAATTCAGTAACATCAACAATCAAATTAATACATCCTAGTTGCTGTTTCCAGACTTAGCAAACAAAATGCATTTTTGCTGATATTAGTGAACAAAAAAGAAACTATAACATTTTGAAGTAACTAGAATAACTCATGCAATCCATCTTTCTTCTTAACTAATCTAAAACATCAGATTAAACATCAGATGGATGGATGGATGGATGGATGGATGGATGGATGGATGGATGGATGGATGGATGGATGGATGGATGGATGGATGGATGGATGGATGGATGGATGGATGGATGGATGGATGGAACGAACGAACGAACGAACGAACGAACGAACGAATGAATGAATGAAATCTCAGTGATCAAAAAAAATATGCATATCTATATTCTTAACTATTTATCTAAGGAAAGTTCTTGCAGTTAAAATTTTGATCACACAAACAATGACCATTGAGAAAGGTCATTAAAATACTGAAGTTTGTATTTGTATCATTATCAAAAAATATCACTCAAAACAAATTGTGTTTTAATTTATTCTCAATTCTTGTAAACTAAAGCCCAAATAATTAAAATAACTGTAATTTTTCAATACATCTGTCACAAACATCTGTCACAATTAAATTATTCATAACATTCTGATATGTATTTTGTCACTTGAAACAACCACATATGGTAAAGTTGTTGCTCTTTACAACTTCCCCTATTTGTCCCTATCTCTATTAAAACCCAATGCAAATGCTGCAGCCATTATAGTGCAATACTAGAATAAATGCAAATAGCCTGTTTACAAGGATTCAACAGTCTATGAAATAAGTGGGAGCCCTGTTGTCTAGGACAATCACTTTTAAGTTGGGGCAACCAACAATTTCTTTTTGGCAACCAAATTCTGCAAATGAGATATAGTGCTTGCTCATAAAATAATCTGTGTGGACAAATACTTTCATATCCTACTTTCATACTGATTTAATATTTAATAACTGCAGATTTATACCCTTTGTTCAAAATGTATGTTTTATGACATGGTGACTATGCCAATTCCTTGAAGTAACTATTCTAGAACTCAAAATAGGGCAGCAAGGCAGAAAAAAGAAACGGGATGTATCATTGAGATCCAAGTTAAAGTACAGCTCTTCAAAATTTCTACCCAGAAAGGAGTGAACAATGGCAGACAGGAGAGGAAAGCAGAATGCAGCACCATGTTATTCTGCTTTGTGTAACAATCACAAACACTATTCATAAAGGGTAAATTAGAATATAGATGACCATGTCTTCATGAGACTTATGAAAGATGATAGTTTTAAAGCCAGATTCCAGAGCAAATGTTATGCCCTTAAATTTACAATACAAAAATGTCTGATTTTAACCCATTTTTCATATTCATTTTGAATTTAATAATATTATATGATTCACATATTATGTTTTAAGTAATATGTGAATCATATAATATTAAATTCAAAATGAATATGAAAAATGGATTAAAATCAGACATTTTTGTATTGTAAATTTAAGGGCATAATAGTTATGCATATAAACAAAAAAATGACATACAATGACCAATAACCCAGTTCATTTTCTAAATACCCATGGATACAGAATACCATTTATAAACAGTAACACAGAAATTGGTTGACAACAAAAGTAACTATCACACATGACAAAGGAAAGGGAGGGGGGTAATTTCTAACAAACAAACAAACAAAATAGTGCGACCAGCATATCAAAATCCCTGTGATGCTTACAATAATAGACTCAAAGATACATAAACCATTGTGCTGATTTACAATGGGTGTGCTCGATTGGAAATTCCGACTGTTAGAACTTGGAGAACTCCAATCGAGTGCGAAGGAACTGTGTTCTGGCAGCGTTCTACCCATTCCATCGAAATAGGTGGTGTGAACGGAATGGGTCGCGGTTTATTCATACCCAAGATGGCAGTGGCATCACTGCAAACTGTTGAGTTTGGTGTTTTAAAAGTGAATGTTGTTAAAATTATACTTTTCACCAATTGTTTACGATAATTATTCAACTATTTGTTATAAATAAAGTATGATGCGAGGATATTTGCTACGGATATTGCCTTTTGATTCAGTTCTGACAACCAATTTCACTCGATTGGCAGATTCTGTGGAAGAGTCGGAATTTGATTCTGGCACAGTTCCGACAGCCCAATCAAGCACACCCAATATGAAACAATTGTTGCCAAAAGATTTTTATCCTAACAAGGTAATAACTGTATTTATATCACAGTAGTCTACCAAATTGGGCGTCCGGTGCCTGGGACAATCTCTTTTTAGTTCAGCAAACAACAATTTTTTGAGGGGGGGCAACCAAAATTCTGCAAATGAGACATAGTGCTTGCTCTTAAAAGTGATCTGTTCGGAAAAACACTTTAATATCTTAATTTCGTAGACTGTCACAGTCATGCAAACTTTATAGTTTTTTTCTAATTACAAAGGTTATAGAGCTTATTATCATCGGAGCATAAAATACATTTGTAACCCCAGGCGTTATGTACAACCCTGTATCTTTTTTCTAGGAAAGTACTTATACACCAATGTTCAAAGCTTTTCCCAATCATTTCAACATTTCTGCTGGTTTTGCAATTGAATGATAACCATTGGAAAAGGAGGGCTGTATCTGGTTGAAATCTTCAGATTATACATGCAAGGTGAGTAAAGATAATATCAAAAGTTTATTGTATCTAAAAGTCTTTGTTTCATTTATAATCCAACCAATTTATTAGAGGTAGTCACAGTCTAACATCATCCTACAAGGAATTGTTCTGCCAAGGAAATTCCACAAGAATATTCCCTACTAAAGTAACACTTATTCTATTCACACAGAGAAAGTTTGAAATTTTGAAATATGTTGTTATTCCGAAGTGGAACAAGTCCGAAACAAAATTATCATTTTCGGGGGATCTTGAGGTAATATAAAAATGATGATGTACCAAAGTTGAAGCTTTCTATTATCTTATGCTATTTTTACATTATCATAATTTATGTAAGTTAAAGTAATATTTGACACTAAAAGTGTCCCGGCATTCCGAGGATCCCAAAAACTTGGAAGGAATCCCAGTTATTCTCAGCTAGGGATCCCTAAAAATTGACACAAATTGTTTATTACTATTAGTGGGTAAAGTTGTACCCAAAATTTATAATGTGAAAAAAATCTGAATGAAAGCTTCAGCCTAAAAATTGGGAAAATAGTTACGTAATTTATACATAATACTTTTTTAATTTGCTTGTTGTTTGTTTTTGCCCATTATCAAATAGTTTTCTTTCCTTGGCAGAACCAATACTCAAAATACAACATAAAAAAGCTACAATGGTAAAAAAGTGGGTGGGGTGTGTGTGTGTGTGCTGACTTAAGGTGCTTCACACAATATTACCAGCGAAAGAGTGTTCACGTCCAATATCTTCAGTTTCACTTCCTGCGTGAATTATGTGTAACAAACATATATAAATTTGTACATGCATGTGACATAGTAATATATGGTGAAATTTACATAGGCAAAATTGTGAATAAAAGCATGCAAAGATACAATCTCATTAATGTCAGAGCTTGTGCTTAGAGCTTATCCAAATGTCAGAGCGTATGCTTATAGTTTACTCAAATGTTAGAGCTTATGCTTAGACCATATGCTTAGAGCTTACTCTAAAGTCAGAGCTTATGCTAAGAGCTTACTCTAACATCAGATCTTATGCTTAGAGCTTACTCTAATGTCAAAGCTTATGCTTAGTGCTTTCTCTAATGTCAGACCTTATGCTTAGAGCTAACTCTTATGTCAGGGCTTATGCTTAGAGCTAACTCTAATGTCAGAGCTTATGCTTAGAGCTAACTCTAATGTCAGGGCTTATGCTTAGAGTTAACTCTTATGTCATAGCTTATGCTTAGAGCTTACTTTAATGTCAGGGCTCATGCCTAGAGCTTACTTTAATGTCAGGGCTTATGCTTAGAGCTTACTTTAATGTCAGAGCTTATGCTTAGAGCCTACACTAATGTCAGAGCTTATGCTTAGAGCTTAATCTAATGTCAGGGCTTATGCTTAGAGCTTACTTTAATGTCAGAGCTTATGTTCAGAGCCTACACTAATGTCAGAGCTTATGCTTAGAGCTAACTCTAATGTCAGGGCTTATGCTTAGAGCTTACTCTAATGTCAGAGCTTATGCTTAGAGCTTACTCTAATGTCAGGGCTTATGCTTAGAGCTTACTCTAATGTCAGGGCTTATGCTTAGAGCTTACTTTAATGTCAGAGCTTATGCTTAGAGCTTACTCTAATGTCAGAGCTTATGCTTAGAGCCTACACTAATGTCAGAGCTTATGCTTAGAGCCTACACTAATGTCAGAGCTTATGCTTAGAGCTTACTCTAATGTCAGAGCTTATGCTTAGAGCTTACTCTAATGTCAGGGCTTATGCTTAGAGTTTACTCTAATGTCAAAGCTTATACTTAGAGCTTACTTTAATGTCAGAGCTTATGCTTACTGCTGTTGAACTGTCAGAGGGTCCCATATCGACTTTCTGAACAGTTTAGTTTTCATCACTCAAATAGCAAGATTTTTGTACCAAAGTGACAAGTCAGAAATACCCTGGATCATGGTGTACTAGGCTACAGACAAAATTTTGAATCTAGTGTCTCAAAGGGGTGGCTTGTTTTAGCGCTACAATAGTGTTGTTTAGCTGACAATCTCTGAAACAGTAAGTACCATCAATTCTTCTTTTGATGCACTCACTATCTTGAAAACTTCAGGCCATAAATTAGCTAAATGCTATCATGGCCTCTTCAGTTGGAGTCAGCCATTGGGATGCCAATTAGTGAAATCATTGCATGCTAATGAATGTTTATCATAAATCTTAAACAGAAGCTACAAGCCAGAAATGTAATGAATTATCAAGGAGTCTGACTTTAATGAGCTTGGAAACAATATGCAATAACATAAAGAGAATGTTCATAAAAATACAACAGTTCAACTTTAAAGTGATTAAAAAATATTTAATGAATCAAACATTCTGGTGCCTAAAAAGCCTAAAAATGTGTAAACTCCTCTTGTTGGTGTCCTTAGTGCAACAGACACAGTAGTCAAATGTTAGGACAACTTTTTAGAGATCAAAAGTTCCCTAGTTTCAACTCAATCATGGTCACTGTTTATTTCCTTAAGCAACTTAACTAGGAAATGTTTTATTTCATTGAGGAAAAGTGTAAATGAGACACCTACTTTGAGGTGATTTTGATAATCTTGAGTTACGCCATGCCATATCGGAATTTTGTTAAGCGTCCGCGTGCTTGTAGGTTTTAGAGTCATCAATCAAAATAAAAAAACAAAATTGTTGGTGAAATTTTCTTAAATGATTCCGATGTTCCGGGATTCGATATGACAATTTAATTTAGGGAAAATTGTGTTCGGCAACGACAGTATTCATTGTAAGCAATTTATCATAACCACATCATTAATACAATATACATTTGTATATTTTAAGTGAAAAAAAAACACTTATCATTTTATATTAAATTCAGACCATTGTTTCACATTATGAGGACGTTATTCCATTGAAAAAAAATATATAATGCATTGTTTATTGTCGTAAAAAATATTTGTGTTTTCGTTTTCGGTTTGTGAATAGGTACCTAGGTTTGTCAAATTTTTGTTGACGCTTAACAGAATTCCAATTTGGCATGGCCTTATGGTACAAAATTTTGAGTGAGCTGAACATGTATTTAGGAGACTTCAAATTGAACTTTTTTCATATTCGTTTTGTAAGGATTTGAATTTACAATAATTACATCCATATTTCATTAATATACTCCAAAATTAGGGGCCTAGGCACCAAAATGATTAATATCAAATAATATCCTAAATTAGCAAATTATTATTATATGAACAATAGAAATATAACAATATCTTATAACAAATACTAGAAGTGCATTAAACTAAGAGGATGACTGTAAACAAACAATTTACCTTTTACAATATTGAAACCTCTATATAAAGCTTGTTTAGGTTGATATGTATTGAGATTGATAACTCTTTCCATAACAAATAAATCTGTTCTAAATTTATCTGACTGAAAATAAATAGGAAAACAGTATTACAAAATTTCATATAAATAGTATTGTGTGTAAAGTTTGACCCCGATCTGACCTTTCACATTTGCATCTAATAATTATCTACACATATCCTGACTAAAATCAGTACCACGCCTATTCTATACTTTGGCAGCGCCTATTCTACACTTTGGCAGTACCTATTCTACACTGTGGAAGAGTTTGTAAAATTATAGCAGTAACTATGTTTATGTAATAAATTTCAACGCATAATCCTCACAGCCACAGTGTAATCGAGCATTAATACTACATTCGTATTCAATGTAATGAATATTCTTGCATAAAGGTCAGGTTGGGGTCAAACTTTACGCGCAATACTTAGATTTTATCCACACAATTTTATTTTTCTCCATCTTTATCAGAGTTTAACAACAGCATGTAATGTTTAACCTGACCAATGGCAAACTAACAAACCAATCAAAAGCATTGAATAGTAGCACATGGCAATCCTTATCCAATCAGCTATCAGACCATCAGATTTTTTGTCTAATCACCTGTCAGATCCTTTTGACTAGATTATTCGACAGTTAAATACTCCTTCATTATTTTTATCTCCTCTATTAAATCATTGCTTAATACGCTGCTATCTTCAAATTTTAACTTTAATAGGGAGAGGACAAAAATTGATTCATTTAAGCAGCAAAAACATATATTACAATTGAAATGAATTAATTTTGAACAACTTATACTACGCTAAAAATATGTGAAAAGTAAGATAAAACTAGAACTCTTTCTTCAAGAGCATTTACAGACAAAGATCATATAAAGAGAGTAAGTTTACAGAGTGTTTAATGTGTACACATATACATGTGCATGTCTGCAGTTTAAGATCACTCAGCCAGTTAAACTGGTCAGGTCAGTCTAAAACCATGCAAGTTGCAGTTACCCAGAATAGATAAAGTTCTTACATTAAGTATTTTTGTTTCATCAACGATAGAAGCCTCAGTAGGAGCAGCCGATACACCAGTCTCTCTACTAGCAAATACACTCTCTGAACCAGCAAATGATGATGTGAAAGTTGCTCTACTATCTGAAATAGGGTAAAAAACAAAAAGTGTAAATTAAATTCAACAACATGGATTCCAAACTATTACTTTAATGACAATACTGCCCAGGTTAAGTAACAAACATCATTTGTTAGTAACATTAAATATTCATCAAAGTGTATAAAGTTATATCTAATGTTTTAATATTTGACAAAATAATTACTTATATACTGATACAAGTCATTTCATTTGGAACAAACATCGTTTGATACACACATCCAGGGACCAGGAAATCGCCAGTTTTTCGGTTTTTGGACCGATTTTTTCATTTTGGACCGATTGAGATTTCAAAATCCTTAAAAAAATCGGTCCGGGAAAAACTCGCAAATTTTGACCTAAAACCTTTAATATCCATAATTTTCAAGAAAACGTATTGATAAAATATTATCATACATCAATCAGCTGCATAAACCCACTGTTTATTGTTGTAATATCCTGCTTAATTGTCCACAGATTACATCAAGGACCCTGTATATGTATCCATGGTTACAGGTATCATCCAGGGTTGACGCAGTTATATTTTATTTTGATCGAGCACAGCAAGGTACGCTTGATTTGCACTCGATTAATTTGAAGAACAGCAGAAGAATATGTTCTTACTTAATCGTGTCCATCGAACCGATAACGTTTTTCAATCGGTCTGTTTGAAACCTGTAAACTTGTAAAAAAACAATAATGTTTTATAAAGAATGTTTTATGAATAATTAAAGAAAACAATTTAATTGCTTTTGTTGTCAATTCCTGATTGATGTATTTGTTTTATCTTTAATTTGTTTGACCTGGTTCATGATTTATTTTTACGTTTTAAATTGAGGTGTGAATAATAAGAAATAATCTTAGGACATGTATCTACGCAAATTCTTATTAAACGAAGGTACAGTTGTTGATGATCAAAATTCAACAACACTTCTCTCTTCTTTGATGAACAAATGATAAAGGAAACTATTAAATTCCAAATTCAACAAAAATAATTTTCAAAACGAACAGTTTTGTCATTAATTTATCTATAAATAGGTGTGCTACGCACGATTTGATATTCTTTTGTGTTAAACGAAACCGCTTAAACCATTGTGATGAGATGTCATACATTTTCGCGACCCACGCCAGATCGTCACTTCGTATGAGAAACGTTTTAATCTACGTGTGTAAAAAAAAAGCTTATCATATTTTACGTTTTCTTTCTTAATTTAGCGAACGATGCTTAGAAATGTGAGACATTTACTTTGGACCCGTTTTTGCCCATGTGCAGTTAAAATAATTTCCCCATATGACAGAGTTTTCCAACAACATTAGAACTAGATGAAACAGCCTTTTTCAAGTTCTGTTTATTGAACTGACCGACGATTGCGGGGAGTAATTTCGGAAACCACATTTTTATGCTAGATAGAAGTTAAGTTTTGTAAAAATTTAAACAAACAATGCCAATGTATCATATGCCTTCCTAATAAAAGGGAGCAAAAAATAAGTACTAACATGGTTGTGAATAAAGTACAGTAAACGGTCGGGTCCGTACGGTACACATTAAAACCCGTATCCGGTACTCGGACGGCCTTGGACCGATTGACTTCGGCGAATTTCCTGGTCCCTGCACACATCAAACTATAATTTTACTGCATAAATATTTTAACCAGTTTCTTTTATTACTACACATACCTTTTAAGTTTACAGGTATCAATTTTTTATACTTTTATGTCATTCTAACAGTCAATATTATATTATATAATAAGCAGTATTTCATTTTTACGTCATAATGCATCCAATGCATGCATATTAAATTACAGTGACACCATATTTTTTTATAAAATTCAGTATTCTATGGACAGTAGAATGTGAAGTCAATATTGAATTTTTTATACATTTTTTTGAAAAAAATTACTGAGTATAATCAATCAGTTATAAATCTATATACTCTTTTTATTTGTTTCGGGACTTCAATCACCACATTCAAATAGAAAAAAAGCCATAGAAATCTATATCTATTAATCCAATTCCTTAACACTATTTTTCAACTATCATGCATATTTGCACACCTAGAAAATCCTTCAAAGCCAGCTATAAGCCATATAAAAGTAAATAAATAAAACGTTCAAGCAAAAATGCACCACAGCATTATTCCTTTTTCTATGAACCCTGTCACCATTTCCACACAAAAATAAAAAAAATAACAAGTGAAATAGTTTTAAGACCATACAAGCATAATCCCAAGAAAATAATATAATGTAAATGAATATAAAAGGAAAGTAATATGTATAGGAAATATGGAGGGAGTGGAAAAACATACATGTATATTTTCACCAATACAGGCATTATACTTGGAAGACTATTGAAATCAAGTAAGGGTTATCATTCTCTGAAATTTGGAAAACGCTCAAAAGCAGTCTTCAAGAAAACTACAGTTTAGTACTGGTCCAATAAATGGATCAAATAAACGGTCACCAAACAAAAACTAAAGCAGCCACTGCCACAGTCAGTTTTGTATTTAGTGGCAAGCATTTAAATTGTAAAAAATAATCATCAATTCATTTTTTTAAATAAGTGAGTTGAGTCCTTAAAAATTGATAGACCTTCAAATAATTTTGTTCTTGAATAGTTGAATAAACTGAACCAATTTTAGTGGAGTTCATTCATAGTCCTATGGCTTAATTTGTAGACAGTAAAATAAAACATTGTTATAAGCTAAAAATGTACAAGAAACAACAGTACACCAATAGTATAACATAGGGTCTCTTAAAACACCTTTCAACAAAACTTGGACCAATCAGTAATTTTACAGTATTTTTGGCAACTTTGCATCATTAGTCAAGGGAAAATTTTTACCATATTTTCTTGTGCATAAGTCTATGCCTTTGCCAATATTTTTAGATTAAACAAAATACCTAAACATACGTGTATACACCAAGTCAAGATTATTTTAAAGACAAATTTATAGACCACATTACTTAAGGTGAAATACAAAATACTTGCAACTAAGTTGAAATTTTGACTTATACATATATGAACTTATGCACAGTAAAATATGGTAACATGTCTGATCATAATAGTTGAACAGACAATGTTTACAGATGATTACATCAAAAATTTTCCAGAAAAATAACCAAGGGTGCATGAATGGTGCAAGATATAGAAAAATCATTTTTAAAAAATGAAAAAATAATCATAACAAGAGCAGTCCAAGGACAGCGCGCTCGTCTTTTCGGGAATTTTGTTCATGGCAAGGCTTATCTTTAAACAAAAGTAATTTCAAGACAGGACATAATTTTTGAAAGTATATAATTCAGTCAATCAATAATTACCAATTCATATTTGTAAAATATAAAAGGGGCATTACTCCTAGAACATTCATCCATAGTAACGCCCCTTCAGAGTAAAGTAGACATAGTATCAACGAATAAGCATACCTACTTTCATTTAAATATCTATATGAAGAACTATAAATACATTGTATTTCAATTTGAACAAAATTCAAAATTAAAGTAAGGGGCATAACTTCAAAAAATAACATCATGAGTTATGTCCCTTTGTAGTCGCGTAGATGCAGTACTGATGAATAAGCATACTAATTGTCATTTAAATATCTTCTTAAGTATTGAAAATATTTCACTTCATAATACTTTCTCCCGAATTAAAAAGTTGAAAAGGGTCACAACTCCAACAATAATTCATCAATTATTATGTCCCATTGTATTCAACTAGATGTAGTACTGATGAAAAAGTATACTAACTTTCTATCAAACAAAATATATTAAATTTGAGCAAACATACCCCTTAAATATCAAAGTATAAAGGGGAATAACTCTGAAGTAATTCATCAAGAGTTATGTCCCTTTATAGTCCGATAGATGAAGAACTGACGAATAAGTATTCCAACTTTCATTCAAATATATTTATAAGTTCTAAATATATCCCATGAGAACAAATTTTAATCTTAAATGTTTAAGTATAAAGGGGCACAACTCCAACAATAATTCATCCAAAGTAACGTCCCTTTATAGTTGTGTAGATATAGTACCCATAACTAAGTATACAAACTTAAAGTCAAATATCTTGATTAGTATTAAAGATATTACATATAGAAATGATTTTAACATTATATTTTGCATTTTTCTTAAGTATAAAAGGGCAATTACTCCAAAAATAATTCATCTACAGTTACATCCCTTCATAGTCGGGTAGATACAGTACCAACAAATAAGTATACAAACTTTAAGTCAAATACCTTGATCAGTATTGAATATATTCTACATAGGAAAAACTTTAACCTCATATTTTGCAATTTCTTAAGTATAAAAGGGCAATTACTCTAAAAATAATTCATCCACAGTTACGTGCCTTCACAGTGGTGTAGATATTGTACTGACAAATAAGTATACAAACTTTAAGTCAAATGAATTGATCAGTATTGAAGATATTCTACATAGGAAAAACTTTAACCTCATATTTTGCAATTATTTAATTATAAAAGGGCAATAACTCATAAAATAATTCATCCAGAGTTATCCCCTTTCACAGAATGGTTAATATAGTCCCACTTAATAAGTATACCAACTTTCAATAAAATAACTTGGATAGTGTTGAAGTTATAAGTGTTTCAAAAAACTTTAACCTGAAAACCAACGCCAATGCCGACGCCAAAGCGATAGCAATAGCTCTCATTTTCTTCGAAAAGTCGAGCTAAAAACAAACAAATCTTGAGAGAAAATGGTAGAAAAATATGTGCATGAAAAATAATAATGATATAAAAGATAGCATGGGAGGGGAGATAATTCAATAAACAGTGCATATATGTTAGTATACCTGGTCGAAATATGCTTTCAAATGTATTAGTTTGAGTTCTTCCTAAATAAGAAAACAAAGTATTCCTTAATAAGAAAATATATTATTATAACAAACTCGTAGTTGCTAATGTCATGTGATAATTTCCCAGTGAATGTGTGAATGTACTCAAATTATTTTTTTTTGGGGGGGGGAAGGGTTAACTCCGTAACAACACACTGTATAGGTTATATCATGGTGGTCAGTCCACCAAACCACTGTTTCTGAAAAGGCTAAATTTCTGGATTTAGCTGTTAACCAACTACTAGGAGCATACTGAGAACTGTCAGTGACATAATTTGGAATCAGTGGTAGGAGGAAGAATGACCAAAGAAAATTATTTCATGACCAAGCTCCACTAAAGTATGCCCCACCTGGGAATTGAACCGACAACCCTTTGATCAGTAGACTTGTACGCTACCGACTGAGGTAGCCAGGCTGGCACTCAATTTAAAAGTGAAAGGTTAAAACTCTCATCCACAAATAGGTCACTGGTAGCTTTTGTTAAAGAAAATTAAAAAAGGCTATTTAATTTCACACTAAGTGATTCTTTCCAATATCAGGGCTTTCATTGGCCATTTATACCGACAGCTGAAAGATTTAACGGCGTTATTAAATCCTGAAAATACTATTTTGTACTATAAAATAGAGTATTAAATGCAGAAAAAATCATACAATTGGCATATCAAGTTGAAAGTTTAGCTAAGACAGCTAATAATCTAAGATGCAACATGAACATGTAAAGAAATAGTTAATTTTGTCAGCAACTAGGCTTAGACAGCCAAACTTTTCAATAAATTTCCAGATTTTTTTTCAGTATTTGGGGAATAGGCCTGGGTCCTTGTTTTAAACAGAACATGTGGGAAAATTTTTATCATTATTCATTGATAGGGGAAATACAAGTCTTAGGTGAAAATATGGAGGAAATGGCATGATTTTAAAAGAAATTTCTGAAGGGGAAGAGGCCAGTCAACAGCCCCTGCTATATAAGGAAAAAAGCTTTGATTACCTATTCTAACAGATGCAGCACTTTTTTCTCTAAGTACAGTTCCTGTAGTACCGTCTGCTTCGTCAGGCGTTTGTTCAACAGTTTCTTTTGGACTTCCAGGTCTTGATATTGTTCCTTCTTCATCTTCCTCATCTGCTTTAGCTGCAAGCATTTTCATCAATTAATTTTGTAAAACTTGTGACATCCACGCTATGACATCATTTATACTACAAGCATTTTCATTGGTTAATTTTGTAAAACTTTTAAAGATTGTGACATCACAAATATGACATCATTTTGATTACAATCACTTTCATTGGTAAATTTTGTAAAACTTTCAAATATTGTGAAATCACAGCTATGACATCATTCTTTCTACAATCAATTTGATTGATTAATTTTGAAAATATTATAAGATGTCATAACACTTATGACATCATTTCAGCTTCAAATCTCACAATCAATAAATGCATGTCATAAAACCTGGTGTCTTTGTCCACAAAATCTGTTTTTCATTTAGAGAACTAAAAATTCTGCTTGGGCAACCAAAATTTGCCAAGCCATCATACAGCAGAGAGCTTGAAAAAAAGTTTAGGGCACCCACTTTTTAAATTTTAAATTCCAAGATTGATAATGATTGGGAAATAATGCTATATACCTTTGTTTTCTTTATCAAGTTGTTGGAATGTATCATACATATCCCAGGTAGAAGCACTACAGCCAGTCTCCTGCAAACAAAACAAGTAAATCTGTGAGCTAATGCTCACTAGTGATACCCCCGCAAAAATTTAAAAATATGCGACAAACAGGAAGTAGATGAGCAAGGAGCATGAAATCGCTTTACACCACATGGGACTATGGGATGAAGCAATATGCAAAGTATTAGGCTGCTACATGTAATAGTTGCTGAGAAAACTGCGACGGAAATTTTGTAACGGACGGACGGACGGGGGTAAAACAGTATACCCCCCTCTTCTTCGAAGCAGGGGTATAATAATTAGAAATTAAAATCAAATCTTATAAATATGAAAATAAAGGCCACAAATCTACAAGAATTTTTTTTTTTATAACAATTTACTATATTAGTTTAATATATTTATATACTTTAATTTGTGTTGAGTTTGCATAGCATAAGGCACAATATTTATACAGTAATGAAACATAGATGACATCACTTATATTGGGTCACTGACTGTATTAGGTCAGATTGCAGTAAAATATGTTAAGGACTTTAAGGAATGAATTTTCTGAAAATAACAGGCAACTTGTACTTAAAATTTTCACACAAGCAAACTCAAACCATGACAAATTCTGTTCAGGATTTCCAATTTACATATTTTACGTGAGTGGGAACAACGCTGAATTAAGTCTCTAATTTTGAAATTATTTGAGTATAAATATATCCTAACTTACACTGTAACCAATCTTGCTTGTTTGTACCAGTTTACATTTCTGTGGTTCATTGAATGTATTCATTCCTCTTTCAGCATATCTGTCATTACCTTGTTTTAATTTTAATAACTGAAATATAGTGAAAATGAAACTTTAAAATAAATAGTAAAATAATACAAACATACTCTTGTCTGATGACTTTAAACATGATAAAATAAGTACTTATATTTTGTCAAGAATTACTTCAAATGGTGAATATCAACACAGCTACGATGTAATACACACTGTGCTCTAAAGCTTTACTATGCAAATATTTTAAATGTATAACACAGTTAACGTTATTTCGTACAAAGCTAAAATTCTGTTATTTCTATTAGCCAATGTACTATTATATTGCCATGATCAATAGTATGATTATCTATTGAAAAATATAAGACAATTTTAAGCATACATGTTAATCATCAAATATTCTATATTTTATCAACAAAAGAAAGTATATAGTAACCACATAAAGTACAAAATTAATATACAACAAAATATAATACACCCCAACTCCTTATCAAGCTTGTAGCAAAGCAATACAAATCATATAACAAAAATCACTGTAGTCATTGCCTTTACATTAAGAAAACTCTTCTATTTGATCCAGTGTAAAAAAGGAACATACAAAAACTCACTGATTTGAATTACCAAATTGATGCATTTTCTGCAAAGTGGGACAAGTGGAAATTCATAAGTACAAACAATAAATCTTACTTCCTGATATGCAGTATTTTTCTTATTAACAATGGCAGCTTCATCTGTTTCCGTGGAAACACAAACACCAGGCATATCTAATAACCATATAGTTTCTGTCTCAGTTAATGTAAGATCTACTATTTTATCAAGATCGTCCTCCTTTAAATCTTCCTTAACATCTTCACGTTTATGTCGTATTTCTGTAATATATAAATGTGAGAGTATATAAATTTTCCTGTGTTTAGTTAGCACATCAGCAGCGTTTCCAGTAAAGACTGTTAGCGAACATTATGTGTGTGGGACAACTCAACCCGAAGACAACTCAACCCAGGGATAACTCAACCAAAAGTTGAGACAACTCAACCCATTAGTAGGGGATTAAGTTGTCTTGGGTTGAATTGTCTTTGGATTGAGTTCTTCCGTCCTAACGTCATGAAAAGTTTTGGAACATTCAGGTTAATTGAACAGGCTACTGGGTACAATCTCTGTAAACAGGATCACTTGTCATCACTCAGTGGGTAACATCAAGATGCCCTTGGTGTAGACCAGTCAATGCATAGCTTTTATTTTATACCAGTGTTTTTTTTTCAGGTCATTTTGGGGCCGAAATTGGGCCCCATTCCCCTTTCCAAGAAGTATATAGTTTTCCCCTTCCCAGGTAAAAATTCCCCTGTCTGAGTGTCCTAAAACTTCTGTACTTTTTTAAAGCATTTTTGCCCATTCCTAAAGCATTACAGAGAAATCACAGATGAATGTATGGGTTCAATAGTTGAAATTTTATATAGGTAGACAGAAATGTTACATTGTTAGAGGATCCATGTTATCTCAAGTATTGAAAACAAAGGAAATTTGTTTCCCTAATTTGGTTTTTATCCCTATTCTCCCCTCAAAAAGGGCCCCACCATGTTTCCCCCAAGAGTGAAAATAAACACTGAATACATACACAACATGTGATTAAACATGTGATAAATATTGTTGTGTCCAGTAAGCTAAGTCAGTAGCACATCAGTGTACAATCTCTGTAAACAGATATCCGATAGCTCGCTGTCATATAAGATCTATTTTCATCGCTCAGTGAGTAACGTTGAGATGCACTTTGTGTAGACCAATCAATGTGTAGCTTTCATTTAGAAGAAACACTACTAAAAGCTTCATGAAGAGCAAATATGAGGGTGGTGTCATTCACTGGCTGTGATTAGTTTGACAGCTCTTTTCAAATCGCGTGACAAACTAAAAGGCTACCCATAAAAGTTGGCGAAGAATCGACTGTATTAAAAAAACCTTAACCAAAAATACACAGTGATGCAAATGCACCTACACAAGTGATGACAAAAGCTTGAATACCCTTTATAAAAAAGCTAAAAAAGTCATACAGTATACTAATATCTACTTAAAATGGGAAATGCATGAGATATATAACAGATGACATTTGAACTTGAATTGGCTTTTCAACCTAACAGTATGAAGTGTATGCAGTGATGTTTTATTCAATAAGTTCATTGAACTCCATGCTCACTCAAACAATTTTTTCAGACACCCTCAAATTTGAACCAGGGTTCTATGAATTCTGTATAATGTATATATTACCTCCCCAAGGTGTAGAAGCTTCTTGTGATTGTTCACCTTCATCTGGTTCTATCATAGATTCTGATCCTGTATCATAGGATTGACTAAATACTGATCTGTAATATAAATAACATAGGACTAAGTTAAGGTAGCACAGACCTTTTTTCATTATATAGCAGAGGTCATTTACAGGTGCCTTTCCCTCTTGAAATTTCTTTAAAGTCATGCATTTTTCCCAAAATTTGCAGCTTACCTTGGATTTTTTGTTCCCCTAGCTATGAAACTGGGATAAAATCTCCCCAAATGTTCAATATAAAATGGACTCAGGCCCCTTCCCCAAGTACTGAAAAATAAACCAGTAGACTAAAACTGCTTATCCATAATTCTTAATAAAATCCTACCTTGTAAAAGGACCTCCACCAAATGTACTGGCTGTGATTGTACCAGTGTTGTAAATGGAAGCTTGTGACATTAAATCAGTTGGCTGAAATATAAGACAATAAAATCATGATTTATAAATATGTATATTTTATATCAAGTGAGCTGGCCCAAAACCTAAGTTGTGTGAAATGAGATGACTTCAAAATTTTGATAACTTATAATTTGTTTGATTGTTTCAGTTGTTAGCTATAATAAAAGCATGTTTACATTTTATTAAGATACGGATAGCTTAAAGATAGTTTGGGACTGATCTTTATTACATGGGGTGCTAGTTTGTGAGTCAAATGGACTACAAAACTTTAGACAAGGTGTAAAACACTGTGAAACCCTTTGCTGAGAATGAGTTATTAGGGTCATGTTCAGGTAATCTTTTCTCATTTAAATATTCATGACGCAATCATTATGTTTAGTAACATGTAAACATCATCTATGTCACGCTATTTGAAATGAGTTGTCCAATCACAGCCTGTGTATAACACCACTGCCAAATTAGCTCACAGACCTCAGTCTAAAAATAGAAATTATAAAATCAAAATGCTATTAATAGTGTTTCATCTAGATGAAAGCTACGCATTGATTGGTTGACACAAATGTCATCTCGACATGACCCTCCTAGCGAACTTTACAGATCCTGTTTATGGAGATTGACTAGACACATAAAGATCCAACTTTTTGTACTTACTGTTCCACCAGAGCTGTCAGCTAGAAGATTACTTTGTTTCTGTTTAACTTGACTTGGATCTGATAAATGTAGTGGTAAAGGTGTAACATCATTTCCTGCCTCATCAAATATCTATAATATCATTAATAATTCATATTCTTTTACATGATCTTACAAATAATTTACATACATTTACATAATAATTATTGATTTCTATCCCTAGCTGATAATTTCTGCCCCTAAAAATGGATTAGAATCGGTCAAATGATACATACAGTCATAGAACAGCGCATAATACAGATAAGAATTTAGTGATTCACAGGCAATCTTTTGAATTTTTATACAGAAGAAAGCATTGACCATTATAGATAGTGAATTTCTTCCACTACCACATTGGATTTTAAAAGAGTGATTTAGTTTCACATTGGTTTGTAAGTAAAAATATTTTGGAAACAATGAAACAATCTTTAACTATTTTGAATGCCAATGAATAGAACAATTTATTGTTTAAATTATGTAAAATTGAAAGAAAAACTTCACCTGCACAGGTGCCTTAGGTGGTTTTCCAGTCTCTGGAGCATTAACAAGACTGCGTGTTTTACTTGCAGAAGATGGAATATTTGTGCGGGAACTACCATAAGTAGTACCACGTATTGTCCCATACTTGCTCTTCATTGTTGAAGTGCCATGACTCTTTTTTGATGTAGTGCTAACTCCGGCATTATTGCTGAAACAAAAATTATTCATATGAAAATTGGAATACTTGCTATGGGTTTACATAATAGAGACACTGAAATAGAACAAACTCAGTAGTCCTGCAGGATTCCGGAAAAAATGCCCGTTATCACATAAATTAGAGTTTTCATGAATTGTTTAAAACAATACGTGTATATGACTGCAAATCTGTACACAATTTTTTTGTCCTTCATAGGAGGAATCCTTAATAGTAACTGGTTAAAAATCTTTGAATAATTGACTGACTAGGGATTCCCTGGGGATCCCAGCTATAAAGTTAGCGTTGAACCTGTGGTATGGTTCAGACTAACCAGTTTCGGTCTTCACAACTTAATAAGGGGGAGCTAGGAAGGATTTTTAAAACATATCAGCAACTTGACGCAGGCGGGTGAGTTAATATTTAACAATGTTTCACCGAAACCCAATCAAGATCAAGAAAATGTTAAAGGTCTTAAATCTAAAACTAACACAGTGGCCAACTAGATTTGTTTGATCATTAACTTACATGTAGTTAATTGGTTGCTAGTAGTAGCCACTACATACCATAAGCTAAATGATTAGGCTGCTGTTAAGATACAGTATTCAAAGATGTATAACATATCATGATGTTAGCCTTGTTAACTTGGTCCAACATGTCACACGGTGAAAAAATACGCTCTCTGCGACTGGAACACAACACTCCTGGCTTACATGGGGGTGCTCTTCGACCGAGCTATCCAGCCACCTGCATATACTTCTCACCATAATGTGAACAAGTAAGTACGATAACAAAACTACACTGATAAAATGATAACAATTCAAGACTGCCGTGAAAGTGATCAGGATTTTTGGTAAGTTACATTTCAACTTTCAAGTTGTCATCAACACTAACAGAAACTCTCAATTGTGTAAAGCAGATCTTATGTGGGTACACGATACCCGTTTTCTCATGAACATGACTATTATGATAATAGTAATGAAAATATCATAGATTACCCAGGAGCCAGCATATGCTGAGACTTTTTACTCCGGCTAGTTGACATAGCTCACAATACATCCACCATTTTAGATTTAGCTTCTAATGTTGTCAGTAGCAACTCCCTGGCTATACAACGAAGCATACGATTGGGTACTTTAACCCGGTCATGGATTTGTTTATTTCTGAAATAATTTCATTTAAGGCAATTTTCTGATTTGTTTGACTATTATTTAACTTTTATTATAAAATATTATTACACACAATTTGTTCATTTAGCTAAGTTCATAGGATAAAAGGTTTTAGTACGGGGAAAACCTGCTAGGAATCACGTTTTACATGAACCAATGAAAATGCCCGATCCAATCTCGCACTTGCCTAAGCGGGAATTACTGAGCCTCGTTTTCGTTTTCAATTACGTATCCCATAATTTGGAGAAAAAATGGCGACGGTAAGTAAAAGTTGAGAATTTTGTTCAACATTTAATTCCCTCTTGTCGGTTTATACGATGAAAATATGAATAATCGTTCAGCCGTTTTGTAATATAGACTTGGATTGATAAGTAAGAGGAGTCATGGCCGATATTTTTGCTCCCTGGCCTAGTGATAGGCCAGCGAAGAAAGAGCGCCCCGCTTTTCAAAAGACTTGTTTGACAGGAGCGGTGCCTCGTTCTGAAATGCAAGAGATCTCTGTACATAAATTTATTTTTTTACTATTTTCAGACTGGGACAGGCGAAGCCACCTCCAGCAATGGAAGCAGTCCTGGTAAGTAGAAGTGTGCACTTGCTTTTATGCTTCTTGCATACGTTAAAATTGAAAAATCTGTACTTAACAAATTTTGCAAGGGAGATAATTGAGGGGATGAATCAATGAAGGAATGAGTTATCTTCCTTACATAAAAAGTGAAAATTACATGAGTGACCCATTAAGAACTGCTTATGAGGTTTTTGTAAACATGGAATCATTTGCTCTTTACTTCAAATCATTATTCATAAACAGTCTAATCAGTAATCACTTTCATGAAATGATTTGCCAACATTGTTTTCTTTTCCTTCGGGTTTTGCAGTTTTTTGTTATACAGTTGAGTCGCCAGTAACGGATCACTTCGGTAATAAAGACTGATTTCTTTAGATTTATGAAAGATATTCAATATGTTTATATATATTTGTAATTGTTATTAGTACCTCTAGTTAATAAATGTTACTATAACCAAAAAGTCTTTCTGTTGAAAAACATTTCGTTTTATTTTCAACCATCGCTGATTACCCAATAGAGGATCAACTTCTCCAGTAAAGAGTCACGAGACATTGAAGTATAGGGACTTTCTCAAAACAGACAATATTGACTGAATACAACTGTTTTTTATTAAAAACAACATACAAATTGACATTTGGCAAAAACACATTACAAAACTTGGTTTCACACATTTGATATCAGATAGTTATTGTCCTCTGTATTTGTTAATAAGACATATATTTGTGATTTAAACAAACTTGTCCACATTGTAACATTCTTAATCCTCTTACATAAATTCCATATTTTGCCTTCAATTACCGTATCCAAACATTCCTTATGTTTAATAAAACATACATTAATATCAATACTTGAAAATATGTAATTATTCAGGGTAAAACAATGCCACTGTGACGCATATCTTTGATGTGATCCGTTACTGGCAACTACACATGGGCATACATTGGTGCTTACAACAATGTCAAACAAAACAGAAAGTAATTGGTTTTCTTTCTAATTTGATAAATGATAACATTACTTTGTTACGGTATAAAACTTTCGGAAAAAAATATCAAGTATATTTGGCACATAATGACGTTTCTCAATTTACCGTTTCACACTGAGGCCTCAATTGTGTACACGTCGGGTACCTGCTTATTTACAAAGCATGATGGGAGAGTAAAAAGGTCATCATCTTTAGTAAACTAAGTGTTTTTATCATTGCAAAAGGTTCCTTTAATCATCAGTAATATTTAAATTTCACACTTTTTATCTATAAAAATTGTACAAAATAAAATTAAAGACGTTGATCCGCTACTGGCGACGATCCGTTATTGGCAACTCAACTGTATTTAGGTTGAATAAGGATGTGATTATAATCTTTATTAAATTATATATTCTTAGTATGTATGTTTTAGCATTTTATAATTGCACATTTAGATAAAAGCAATGGGCATTTGAATTCTTTACAATAAGTTTAATTAATATTTTTTTGTTATTTAACCAGCAGTTCGCATGAAATTAAATTGCAATTAAATAATGATCGTTCAGCATTGCAATTTAACATGTCCATAGGATCATAATATTGTTTGGCATTGTTTTTCTGTTCATCTGCCTGTTTGAACATTCATTTGTAATGTTATGGGGATCAATTCTCATTTATTATTCAAGTGATTTATTGAAATAAAACCAAAGCCATTCTCGTCTAGTTGTGTATTAAAGGGAGATGATATGAATTGATAATTTTTAGCTTGAATTTACGTAGTAATGTAGAGCTCTCCTACTCACCCTGGCATCCGTGTCCACATTTCTGATTAAAGTTTTTGTGCTCAGATGAAAGTTTTTGTGCAGTAAAATACTTTCTTCTATATCTTTGTTATTTTTTAAGATATTAACTTCAAACTTTAAATATATGTTCCTTACTATCAACCACATGATCATCTCATGTGACAAGGTTCATAACTCCAAACACATTTTTTCAGAATTATCTCTCCTTGAACTGATTAAAGTTTTTGTGCACAGATTAAAGTTTTTGTGCAGTAAAATACTTTCTTCTATATCTTCGTTATTTCTTAAGATATTAACTTCAAACTTTAAATATATGTTCCTTATTATCAACCACATCTCATGTGACAAGGTTCATAACTCCAAATATATTTTTTCAGAATTATCTCCCCTTGAACTTAGAGTTTTCTTTAAAAAAAATTGTTTTTACTGTAACTGTTTTATTTCTTTAGGTATTGACTTCAAACTTTAAATATATGTTACTTATTATCAACCACATCTCATGTGACAAGGTTCATAACTCCTTATACATTTTTTTCAAAATTGTCCTCCATGAACTTAAAATTTTCTTATTTTTTTATTTACTTTAGATTTGTTAAGGTTATATTTTCAAATTTTAAAATACAGTGCTATCCATAATTACCTTTACACTTTTATAAATGTATGATTGTATTTAAATTTTTACCAATAATTTATAGATTATAAACATAAAATCAGATACATGTACATGTATAACAATTACAGTTGTATAAAGTATCATTACTTTTTTTTCAAATGTTACGATCTATTATAACTTTACCAATGCATAAATACATCTAAAATAAGATTTAATTGTGTTAATGGAAAACAGCTTTTTTTATAGGTGTAAAGGTAATTTTGGATGGCACTGTATATATGTTCCTTATCATTAACCACATCTCCTGTGACAAATACTTAGTAAGTGACTAAGTCAAGCATGCTGTCTCCTCTGACAGCTCTTGTTTGCTCCAGTTATTCCCCTTGCAATAATTTGCATTTGAAAACAGCCCAGCCTGCATTTAAATTGATTTATTTTATCTTATAGAGACAGATCAGGATTTTGATCCATCGGCTGATATGATGGTACATGACTATGATGATGAACGAACAATGGAAGAAGAAGAAAATATGAGTGGAGCAGAAAGTGTAGCGGATGAACTTAACGATTTAGAAAAGGTTTGATTTTATGTTCTAACAATGCCATACATGGCTTAAGTATTGATTGGCTTAGTGATACTTGCGTTTACAGCATTGTTTTTTGTCTTTTTAAAAGGTAAATTTTATCATCATTATATTTTGCAAGACTCAAAAACTTGGTATCTGTGTATATATATATATGTGTGTGTGTTCCTTGCAATGACCTGACTAGATTTTTGTGTAGTTTTGAATTAACTGTGCTTAAATTGATTATCAAGGATCACATAAAACTTTGATTGCTGTAAAGCAAGTCATTTTGACAAATGTTTTGTCTGAATTAAAAATACTGATTTAAATTTGAGCTTTCTATATTTTTACACTACTATAGATTCAAGATTCTAAATTTGAAAATAATATATTTGATAAGAATACAAAATATTTAATATATGCATGTATTTATGATATTAGTATAAAACATTCTTCAGCATTTGCTGTACGATTTTCAAAAGGATTTAAGGACTCGACATATTTACTATATTTTGCCATTATGATTTCGTTGTCTTGACTATAGTCTATAGTATAGTGACAATCTCTATATGTTTCAGGAAGGTGATATGCCAATAGAACAGTTGTTAGCCATGTATGGTTATAGTGGAGGGTCAGCTGCTGGAAAAGAAGATAGCTTAAGTAGTAGTAACTCAATGTCACCTGATTCATCTCAAGGTCAAGATACAAGATCTAGTAGTGAAGAAGAAATATTAAGTAATCAAGATCTAACTCTGGATAAAGATGAGATTGCTAGAGATTTATTATCTAATTCTGATGAAAATGAAGATAAAGAGACAGATGTTCATGATCTTTTAAATAGTGTATCTTCCTCACAGACTGCTCGATTACTAAGATGTAAGTATAGACTTTTTATATTCTGTCAAAGTTTTGCTTCTTAACTTCATCAAACTCTGTCAGATTGTGGTTTTTTTTTTGCCAGAAAGATTAAATCTACTAACATACTTGCCAGTACTAGATTTGTTATAACTGTACCATTCTTTGGCTTTTCTTATTTAATTGCACATATTTATTTTAACTCAGTTAATTCTTCCTATATTGTACTTTAGGTCAGTCTGCCCTTTAAGGATTTAAAAAGTGGTTTAAGTTATTATACCCCCACTTCGAAGAAGAGGGGGGTATACTGTTTTACCCTTGTCCGTCCGTTACAAAATTTCCGTCGCAGTTTTCTCAGCAACTATAACATGCAGCAGCCTAATACTTTGCATATTGCTTCATCCCATAGTCCCATGTGGTGTAAAGCGATTTCATGCTCCTTGCTCATCTACTTCCTGTTTGTCGCATATTTTTAGATTTTTGCGGGGGTATCACTAGTGAGCATTAGCTCACAGATTTACTTGTTTGAATCTACTTAGTAACTTGTTGCAAATATGACATGAAAGCATTATGATATATTACAGCTCACAGTCAACCAGGAAGTGAAGACAGTGATTCAGAAGATGATATTGATTATAAACCAGAAGAAGAATGGAAAAAAGTATGTTTAATTATTTGTTCTGTGAAAATCGGTAGGGAATACTTCCTGTTCGGGAAACAAGAGGATTCCCCGTCAGTGCTTCCTAATCAGGCAGGCAATGTCAAAATGTTTCCTGATTGGGAATGATTTTGGCCTTTTTGACGTTACTTACCAAAAATGGCCCCTGCATTAAAGTATTTAACTTGTTTTCCGAAAAGAAAGTATTCCCTACTGAAAGTAAAGCTTTAAGTTATCTGTTATTGCTTAGTTCAAATGATAAGATGGAGTTTTAAATCACCAAATGTTCGCAATCAAAATTTATTCAAATATACTTTTAGAAGTACAATGAGAGCTTTCTTGTACATTTGTGTTGGCTTACACATTGTTTAGGTTTTACATACTAATTTTATCTCCTCTACTGTGTGTGTGGCTCTACAATAACTGAAAACTTTCATGTTGGAGTTTACTCAAATTCACAAACTTGTTTTCTACCAAGGACCCAGAATAGTTGAGTTGTGTTTTGTCAGTGGAATACAGTTGTCTACCCTTGTAATCTTGACTATGAATATTTATAACTAAATGGTTGAAACATTTAGAAAATTCAGTTTACAGTTCCTAAATGGGTCAGAAACAATGCCATGGCTAGACTGCAATATTGAATTTAAAACGTCGGTGCCAAGAAAATATTACTGAAAAAATGTTTAAGTTATGTTTGATAAAAGACATATTGAAAGAAAATTTTGTCAGATTTGTTGAGATTCTCATAAATTCATCTGTCATAACTCATCCATACTGTCTTATTTCAGACTATATCAGTTGGTTCAGCGTATCAAGCTGTTGTACCCGAGGGTCTTAGCAAATATGGTGATGCTCCTGCTTATGAAAATGAAGACAGATTATTATGGGATCCTACAAAAATGGATGACAATGATGGTATGTCGTGAGAGTGTTAACTTTGTTTATCTTGTATTAGGGTTGGAGAGAGGCTTTGTTCTAAGCATTCTTAATGTTAAAGTTATTTTTTTATGGAATTTCATAATTTGAATTTAAGAATTTTTGTGTAATAATTCAGTTATAGCCATGATATGAATTACTTAAATTGTACAACCAAAGAGATCTTAAATATTTGGGGATCTACCTATTAACAATATGCTTTAAAATTTTATGTACTCTTAAAAAGTCGGAACATAGATGTCGGTAGAAAGAGGGCATCTAAACCACTCAATCAACAAATAATTATTATAAATGTAATTACATTGTACTTGTATCAAACAAGTCTGTTTAATCATCTGTCCCCCTGTCGACAAATTTACAATTTGAGTTACTCTCTGCCAAGCTATCATGTATCAATTGTATATAACATATATTTCCATATTTTTTTTTCAGTTGAAAAATATCTTCAGGAAATACATTTACAAATATTACAAACTTCTGTTGGAGTTAATGCAATACCTACTGGCGCTCATGTTAGAGATGATGAACAGGTTAGATATTATACAACTTCATACTTATTGCTCACTTGGGAATTATTATTGACAAAAATTTGAAAATAATATTGACTGATATTTCACTAATTAGAAAAGCACATTTGCCACAATAACTAATAATAAACTCTTTTAAACTAGGTAAGTTAGTTGCAATTCTTATTCAGTGAACTTTTTTCTGGACTTTTGAAAATTTGGAAAATAAGAAAAGGTTCTATTCCTGTGTATGGACTATGTTAAAGAATGAAATTAGGATTTTGAATACTTTCTCTTTGGTGTTAGGTCTTTTTTAAATGATCCAATACTGTCCAGAAATGTGTTTCATATTCATTACCTTTTTATTGAGGTAAATTGAGATAAAACAAATTAATCTGATGAATGATAAAAAATGTATGTTCTATATTCTTGCTTATGATTCCTCTCTTTATTATAAGAGATAGAAACTATACTTAAAATTCTTATGGCTTCTTGTATTCATTATGATCTTCAATATGCTAAGTAGTTAATTTCTTATTAATTATGAACATATTTTCAGGCTTTGTATTTATTACTGCAATGTGGCCACAATAAAGAAGAGGCCTTAAGAAGAAGAAAAATGCAAGCTATACCCCCTACAGGTAAGCATTGATTGAATATAAATGATTTCTTATGTTTAGAGCAGGGTTGGGTGCCTTTTCCAGCAAAAATGAGTTTCCACTGACAAAAACTGGTAAAAAAAAACAGAAAAAACTGGGGGGGGACAACAAAAATGGAATAAAAACTCCCAAGAGTATTGTTTGCTCAATGTTGTGCTTGTATCTTACACTTGGTCAGTGCAAATACTATAGTGATTGTTCTTCTATTTATTAGGTAACAATTAGCAAACCATGTACATACATCACAGGTTCTTTCTGCCAAATGAGTATTGATTGATTAAAACAAAAGTTGATGAGTGCAAGAAAATGTAATATTTTTAACTGATTATTCTATGAAATGAATGTGTTCTCACATTGATTTTTGGACTAAGAAAATAAAATACTAATTATTAATCTGTATTATAGAAAGCAGACTGTTTAAATTGATTGTTGCTGCATTACTAAAAATTTGGAAAAAATGTTTATTTCATTGTAAAAGATGTGTTGGTCCTTAGGAAATTAGTACTAATGTGATAGAATACTGCATTACAGTTCCACGAGTACAAGATGTTGTCAGAAGTTATTTTCACGTTCTCTGTAGTTCGGTAATTGTGTATGATAATGTGTATTTACTTATTTATTTACAGATCCAATGAGTCTATGGTCCGAGGAAGAATGTAGTAATTTTGAGACTGGATTAAGATTTTATGGCAAAGATTTCTATCTTATTCATCAGAACAAGGTTTGTTATCTTATCATTCAGTTAGGTACTATATATTGTTGGAGCTTTAGTAAAGCTGTCATGGTCATAAATTTTCTCTAGGACTTGTCCAATATACAATGTTTTATAATGAAGAACAAAGAAATCAACTTTAATGATGACATGAAATCAGTAATTTTTACTAACCTATTGCATCTTTCACAAGTCCTTGGCTAGTTCAGTAGTATCGATAGGTCCAGAGTTCAAACTCTTCTATGACCACTTCAAATTTACTTGCTATTTCCTTACTTCACTCTGGTGTAAATTAGTAGCTTTTTGAGTGGTTTATTTCCATTGTGCCTTAACAGGTATTAGACTCAAGCTTGCTTTGAATGGTTTTGCTTGTCAGGAATTAAATTACAGTAGAACTTGGTTATAACATACTCGGTTATAACATACACTCGGTTATGACATACCATTTTTCCTGGCCCAATTTTCATTTTTATACGCCCGTTTTGAAAAAACGGTCGTATTATGTTATGCTGTTGTCCGTCTGTCCGTCTGTCCGTCTGTCCGTCTGTCCGTCTGTCCGTCTGTCCGTCCGTGGACAATTGCTTGTCCGGATGATAACTCAAGAAAGGATGAACCTAGGTTCCTCAAATTTTATGTGTTGATAGCCCTTGGGTGGAGGAGGTTCCCTATTGATTTTGAGACCCCAGGGTTAAAGGTCAAGGTCACTGGGACTTAAAATAGGTAAAACTTGTCCGTACAATATCTGAACCACCAATGTACCTAAGTTCACCAAATTTAATGTAAGAGTAGCCCATGTGTCAAAGATGTTCCCTATCGGTTTTGGGGCCCCTGCGTCAAAGGTCAAGGTCACAGTGGCATCATATGGGAAAAAAACTTGTCCTGACAATAACTTAACAACCAATCTACCTAGGATCACCAAATTTTATGTGAGAGAAGCCCATGTGTCAAGGATGTTCCCAATCGGTTTTGGGGCCCCTGGGTCAAAGGTCAAGGTCACAGGGACATCAAATTGAAAAACCTTGTCCGGACCATAACTAAACAACGCCTGTACCTAGGTTCACCAAATTTTATGTAAGAGTAGCCCATGTGTCAAAGATGCGCCCTATAGGTTTATGGGGCCCCAGGTTCAAAGGTCAAGGTCTCAGGGGCATTATATGGAAAAACTTTGTCCGGACAATAAATGAAACACCAATGTACCTAGGTTCACCAAATTACATGTGAGAGTAGCCCATGTGTCAAGGATATGCACTATTGATTTTGGGGCCCCTGGGTCAAAGGTCAAGGTCACAGTGGCATCAAATTGAAAAACATTGTCCGGGTAATAACTCACTAATGACTGTACCTAGGTTCACCAAATTTCATGTGAGAGTAGCCCATGTGTCAAGGATGTACCTTATCAGTTTTGGGAAAACAGGGTTAAGTTTAAATCTTAAACCAGAAGATATCAAATTACCAAGCTGTGACTTCAAATGTTCTATCAATATGTTTATAAAGTCAAAACGGCAAACAATGAAACACTTGTCCAGACAATAACTGAACCACCAATGTACCTAGGTTCTCCAAATTTTATGTGAGGGTAGCCCTTGGGTAAAGGTTATGCCCTATTGGTTTTGGGGTTCCTGGGTCAAAGGTCAAGGTCACAGAGGCATCATATTGAAAATCCTTGTTTGGACAATAACTCATCAACTACTGTACCTAAGTTCACAAAATTTTATGTGAAGGTAGCCCTTGTGTCAAGGATGTTCCCAATAGGTTTTTGGGCCCCAGACCCAAAGGTCAAGGTCACAGAGGGATCATATGGAAAAACCTTGTTCAGACAATAACTGAACAACCAATGTACCTAGGTTCACTAAATTTGGCGTGAAAGTAGCCCATGTGTCAAGGTTATGCCCTATTGGTTTTGGGGCACCTTGGTCAAAGGTCAAGGTCACAGGGGCATCATATTGAAAAACATTGTCTGGATAATTACTCAACAATGATTGTACCAAAGTTCACCAAATTTCATGTGAGAGTAGCCCATGTGTCAAGGATGTACCTTATCAGTTTTGGGAAAACAGGGTTAAGTTTAAATCTTAAACCAGAAGATATCAAATTACCAAGCTGTGACTTCAAATGTTCTATCAATATGTTTATAAAGTCAAAACGGCAAACAATGAAACACTTGTCCAGACAATAACTGAACCACCAATGTACCTAGGTTCTCCAAATTTTATGTGAGGGTAGCCCTTGGGTAAAGGTTATGCCCTATTGGTTTTGGGGTTCCTGGGTCAAAGGTCAAGGTCACAGAGGCATCATATTGAAAATCCTTGTTTGGACAATAACTCATCAACTACTGTACCTAAGTTCACAAAATTTTATGTGAAGGTAGCCCTTGTGTCAAGGATGTTCCCAATAGGTTTTTGGGCCCCAGACCCAAAGGTCAAGGTCACAGAGGGATCATATGGAAAAACCTTGTTCAGACAATAACTGAACAACCAATGTACCTAGGTTCACTAAATTTGGCGTGAAAGTAGCCCATGTGTCAAGGTTATGCCCTATTGGTTTTGGGGCACCTTGGTCAAAGGTCAAGGTCACAGGGGCATCATATTGAAAAACATTGTCTGGATAATTACTCAACAATGATTGTACCAAAGTTCACCAAATTTCATGTGAGAGTAGCCCATGTGTCAAGGATGTACCTTATCAGTTTTGGGAAAACAGGGTTAAGTTTAAATCTTAAACCAGAAGATATCAAATTACCAAGCTGTGACTTCAAATGTTCTATCAATATGTTTATAAAGTCAAAACGGCAAACAATGAAACACTTGTCCAGACAATAACTGAAACACCAATGTACCTAGGTTCTCCAAATTTTATGTGAGGGTAGCCCTTGGGTAAAGGTTATGCCCTATTGGTTTTGGGGTTCCTGGGTCAAAGGTCAAGGTCACAGAGGCATCATATTGAAAATCCTTGTTTGGACAATAACTCATCAACTACTGTACCTAGGTTCACAAAATTTTATGTGAAGGTAGCCCTTGTGTCAAGGATGTTCCCAATAGGTTTTTGGGCCCCAGACCCAAAGGTCAAGGTCACAGAGGGATCATATGGAAAAACCTTGTCCAGACAATAACTGAACAACCAATGTACCTAGGTTCACTAAATTTGGCGTGAAAGTAGCCCATGTGTCAAGGTTATGCCCTATTGGTTTTGGGGTACCTTGGTCAAAGGTCAAGGTCACAGGGGCATCATATTGAAAAACATTGTCCGGATAATTACTCAACAATGATTGTACCAAAGTTCACCAAATTTCATGTGAGAGTAGCCCATGTGTCAAGGATGTTCCCTATTGATTTTGGGGCCCCTGGGTCAAGTTTAAACCATCATCCAGAAGATATCAAATTACCAAGCAGAGACTTCAAATGTTCAATCAATATGTTAATAAAGTCAAAATGGCAAACCATGGAAATAATGCTATATTTAATAAGTAAAATGAATTTAGTTCACCAAATTTTATTTGAGGGTGGCCCATGTGTTAAGGATGTTCCCAATTGGTTTTGGGTCAAAACTGGGTCAAAGATCTAGGTCACAGGGGCATCATATGGACAATCCTTGTCCGGACAATAACTAAACAATGATTGTACCTAGGTTAACCAAATTTTATGTGGATCAGCCCATTTGTCAAGATGTAATGTGTTGATAGCTCTTTGGTATTTGATGTTCTCTTTTGATTTGGAAACCCCAGGGACAAAAGTCAAGGTCACAGGGACTTAATTCATACTGAAACATTTTCCGGACAGTAACTCAATATTAATTGTACCTACATTGTAGGTTTTCCAAATCTTATTTAAGGGTAGCCTTAATGTCTAGCATATGCCCCTTTGGTTTCAGGTCCCTGGGTTAAAGGTTAAAGTCAAAAGAAAAATCATGAGGAAAAACCTTGTCCAACAACCAACTTTACCTAAGATCACCAAATTTTATGTATCAATACTCTTTGGGTCAAGGGCGAGAACTTTTGGTTCTGAGGCCCCAGGGTCAAGGTCACTGGAAGTTTGTATGGGAAAACTTTGTGTCGGTGATAAATCAACCATGGCTGTACCTAGGTTCTCAAAATCTTTGCTTTGGATAGCCCTCCTGTTAAGAATGGGACCTATTCTGAGATCCCGGGGTCATTGGTCAAGGTCACAGGGACTTTATATGAGATAGAACACAGCATGGACTGCACACGGGCGTATAATGCCCCGCCCAGCGGAGCTCTTGTTTGTATATAACATACTTAGTATGCTATATGGATATAACATACCTCGGTTATAACATACCTTTTTTCTTTGACCCAGCGAGTATGTTATATCCAAGTTTTACTGTATTTTCTTTTTAGCTCACATGAGACCCTTCCGTATCACAACTTGTTCAGTCTGTAAAGTAAACTAGTGTCCAGCTTATCAGGACAAACACTTAAGTTGGGGCAATCAAATTATAACTAAAGCAGATTGCTATCAATAATTATTTGGACTACCATTTTTTAAACCCTGAATTCATGGACTAACCAAGTGATAGCGTATGTTACAATTGTCCGTTTCTCAATTAAAACATTTGATTTCAATTATAGGTGAAAACAAGATCTGTCGGGGAATTAGTACAATTTTATTATTTATGGAAGAAAACAGAAAGACATGATATATTTGCAAATAAAACAAGATTAGAAAAACGTAGATACACTCTTCATCCTGGTGTAACGTAAGTCTTGTTTTAATTATTTAATCATATTATACTGTTTGTATTTTGTAAGCACCTTTAGTAGGTGGCTGGTTTGTCTGTGAGAGCCTTGTTATGTCTGCTATGTAAGTCTGAGCAATTTTCAACTGCTCTATGCCAAAGCCTGTCTAATTATTGTCAACCTGACTAAATCAGACTTTTCAAGCTGCCTGGTTAGCTCAGTTGGTAGCACCCAAGTCTACTGATCGAGGGGTTGTGGGTTCGATTCCCGGGCGGGGCATACTTTCATGGAGCTTGGTCATGAAATTATTTCTACAACCATTCTCCCTCCTACCAATGATTTTTAATTATGTAGGGCAGTTGTCAGTCACTGACCAAAGTATGTTCTTAGTAGTTGGTTAACAGCTAAATCCAGTGATTTAACCTTTCCTGGAACAGTGAGTAGGTTGACTGACCGCCGTTTTATGACCTATACAATGTGTTGCTACAGTGTTAAACCAAAAAAAAAAAAATTTTTAAAAATCAGACTCTTGGTGTATTGTTGTTCAACCAGCCGACTGTCTTAAAACTCATCTTCTTGAAAACAAAATATTGGCCTCAAGTTGAATTTTGTTATGGTCCTTCTGAAAAATGAGGCAAAAAACATATTAACAGGATATAACTTTTCCCATGGTTAAGTTCTTACTATGTGAACTGACATGATACTTAGAATGTTCAAATGCAAAACCATTTTACAATTAATGGCTAGCTTGTTTAGTCTTACAAGCATGAATGAAAGTGTAGAAAATGACTTAATGAGATTTCAAATCACCATCTGTCAGAATTTCTATCAATGCAACAGATTGGTTAAAATCGAAACTATATTAGATGGAAATTCAAGCCTTATGTATGTTGTATAATACAATTACATATGTAAAACATAAATTGATTATTAAACTTACATTTAAAATGTAATTTCAGGGATTACATGGAAAGATTTTTGGATGATCAGGAAACCCCGCCTCCCCCTCCTGTTCCAAGAGATAGATCAGCTAGCCCTGTACATTCATTACTGTTTGGAGATCCTAAACGAAGTCACCTTAAACCTCACACAGAACATGGTATTGGGGATCATGCATCAAATTTTCAACCTATAAACACTGAATTAGACATTAATACTGCTTTACCTACTGTTCAATGTGTTGAACCCAAAGTTCGAGATCCTGCTGAAGGGGACTCAAACAATATCTGCCTTCAAAATGGACTTCATGAAGAGGGATACGTCCCTCCTACGAAAAAAGTGAAAACGGACACTTCATCTGATTCCATTAGTGACTTACCCAGTGACCTCCATTCTTCTACTGCGTCTACGGAAACACAAAACCATATAGACTCTTTATCAATTTCATCAACTGAGAAAAATCCCCCAGTTACTAATGTTGACAAAAGTTCAAGTGAAAAATATAAGAGTAGTCCATCAAACTCACAGCCTGTTCTATCTGTAAATCTGGGAAAAGTAGAATTAGGTCATTCGCGAAGTGCTGAAGCTGTGAGTCAGTGACATTCCGTCGTCATGTATATACGTCATGTACCAATCATCCTTACATCGGGAATGTGTGTAGAAATAACAAAGCTTGTGCAATACTAAATAATTACCGAATCATTTATCTGATTTTTCTTTTCATTGTTCTTCAAACTTTAAGATCTGCTTTCTTATGTCATAAAAATTATCATTGAAACTACTACTCTCTTGCTGGCAAGAAAACATTGCATAAGTTGATCTCGATTTAAAGATTGTAATATTTTTTGTTCATTTTATGTTTCATAGACTTTCAATGTCACACATTCTTCATTTAAAACTTGGTTTAGAATTTAAAGGTGCTTGAAATACAATTATAATTTGAACAAGTTGATTTTTCTGTTTTATTTTTAGCAATGATGTTTATTTTGAAAATTATTTCAAATATTGAAAAAAATGGCTAATTGTGGTAAATGTGCCACTCTAAATTTTTATTTTATAGTATGAAAATCTTCATTTTGAGAAAAGAAAATACAATTTTCAATAATCTGTTTTGTTTGTCGGATACAAACTCCACATTGTAGGAGTTCTTTGTCTAGGCATATAGTTAGTTACATTGTTTGTATGCAGAGCAATTTATCCTGAGCATTTAATCTAAAGATAAGGGCTGTCATCTGATGTAATGCAGTAGTTTTAATTGTTGAATTATTAGGTAGTCTGTACAAATCCTTAAATACTACCTAGTTGTTTTAACTATACTTATTTACAAGGAATTGCCTGATCAGTTGCCTGATTTATTGTTTAGTAGTAATTGATCAAATAATCAACTTGCCTAATTAATTTGCTTAATGAACTAAGTATTTTTTTCACTTGCCTGAAGCAATTTTCACCAGTTCTCTTGACTTCACCAGTTCTCTTGACTTGGGTTCAGGTGAAGCATACTCAGTAACTACTGTCAGATACTAGGCCTAGATGTTATGTTTCACATTGTATTGTGTGGTCCTAATGATCATCGTAATATATTGCCATAAGTTGTGCCTGTAATTTGGTAACATTTTGACTTAATCTCTCAGGTTATTCATTATTTTCATTTTTGTTATCATTATTTTTCATGTTCAATGATTATGATAAATTCTTAATACTGAAAATCTTTAATTTAAAATCTTCAAGAAATCTCAGTAAAACCTCAATATAAAGACTACTGGTTGGAACATTAAAATGGTCTCAATTAGTATTTTGGTTAAAAAAGTCTATAGCTCAGCTTACCATCTGGTCAAGCTATTCACTATGCATTTGCATACTTGTATTTGTCATTACTTGAATGGTTAAGTTAGTGCCTAGTGCTGCCCTTCCGCAACTTACACATAATTGTGTAGGTCAGTGAATGAACTCACTGTCACTAGTGAGGCTTTGATCTGTATGCTTGAGCTTTTAAACCAGTTCTAATCAATCATCAAAAGCAGTTTCTCAAAATGTACTACATTGAGTTAAGACCAAGTTGCAAGAAATGTTCAAAACATGCTCTGTTAGAAACAAAGCTTAGAGTGTACACTTTATCCATCATGACTTGATTAACTCACATTGCATTTAATACTATGATACCAGACTGTCAAAAATTATGTTCCATCAAGTTGGGTTTTATATTTAGATTCTACTGAGATTGTTTATAAGTTACATCCATTCTTATACTATAAGAGACTAATACATTGTTTGTTATATATTTTTATCATTTTATATATGTTAGCACATATCATTCACATGTCATCACAGAACTCATTGTATTTTAAGTTTATAAGGAGAAAATGTGAATGCTATTTTATTTCAAGTGAGAGTGTTGTATGTCTATCTAAATATTGACTTTCCTTAAAACTTTAATGATACCATAAGCTTAGAGAAGTTTAGAGTTTTCTAAAATTTGACTCTAATTTAAGAAAACAGCAATGTAGAATTTAAACAGTGAGAACTTACAGATATCTAAGAATTATATATAAAAATATAGAACTCAAATAATTTAGTCAAAGCCTTAATCAAGGAATTTTTGACATAGTACAGCATGTAAAATGTGAGATATTTCATGTAAAAAAATTCATGATAAAAACTGATAAAGGCTTCGACGGAAATATTGAAGTAAGAGTTACTTATAATATATATAATACTTATAATATGTATATTTCCTTAGAAATAACATTGAACATAATAAAAGAGGTTGTTTATCGTGGCTATATAAGTTTGATATAATCAACTCTGCCTATATGGATGTACTATCTTTAATTGTTCTCTAAATTTCATTAGCCAGATTTTTCAACAAACCATGGGCGTCCGGTGTCGTTAACTATTGCGTTAAAGTTTCCAGTTTAGCATATATATCTCTGCCATTTATTGTTAGATCTTTATGAAACTTCATACAATGATGACATACCATGTGATGAACAGAATTAGACAGTAACCACAACTCTGCCTGGCTTCGTTATTGATTATTTCCCTTAGTAATTTTTACGTTTAAGTTTTTAAATCCAGCAATTATGTGGTATCCACATTACATAACTTATATTGCTTATAATTATAAGATTTAATATGAAATGTCCTGTCTCGTGATAAGTGATCACCATTACAATGTCTCATTATTTACAACAAGTTCTGTCTTCATTAGGTAAACAAACATTAGTTCATTCATTTGTTGTGAAACACAGTCAGATTTGTTAACCTTTTGATATCATTCACACATGTGTAAATCCTGTACTGTTCAGTCTAGACCTATGTCAACTGTGCCTATACTTTAATTATGGTAGTTAACACCATAAGGGGAAGAAGATAACGTTAATTTAAGTGTGGTTGCTGCTTTAATCTATGTAATATCATTGGAATATTTTCTGTGACAGTAATTTTATATTATTATATGTAATGTGTCGTGCTGCGAGCCATGTCTACCTTGTGTACGGATGTTTCACAGCAACTGACATTTATTCTCTGAATAAAGGCTAGAAATAATAAGGGACCTTAGTCTGTTATTTCCCTTTGTATACTCTTAAAATAGGTAGATCCAATTTGTTGGATTACTCGGATTTTACCCTTACTTTTAAATGTCAATTTGCCAAAATTAATCTTAAATAATTTTTTTGTAAATCATTTGATTTGTTTGAAATTAAACTAAGTATTTTAAGGGTAAAGAACTTTCTAAATTTCACCACTTCTGTTAATATCTTCTTTAACAGATATTAGATGAAATATTTTGTTATCCTTACGGTAAGGACCTACTTACCAATTAGATTGCTTCAGATTTTATCAGGGAAAGATAACTGACGAAAGTCCCTCATTTACTTACTTAAATCGCTCTATTGTCATAACTTGGCATACACATAATGTTGATTTATTCATCTTGTTGTAAATCATGTGACCATGTATGGTGGTGCAGGGCTTAACATCGAAGGTCATCCTGTTGCCCTTGACAACCTATATTTGAGTTCTGGCAACCTGTTTTTGCTAGTAAACTATTGGTTGGAACAAGTAGAATTTATGGCTGGCTATCCAACTGGGTAACCTACTTTAAAAATAAATTTAGAGCCCTATGGTGATTAATTTATCATGTTGTATTTGTCCCCTTTGTCTCTTTAATGTCTGTAATTATGTCCTATTGTATGGTTGATAACAGTTTTTGTTAGTCTTGTTATGTTTTTGTGAAATTCTAGAGTTGAAAGTATATGTACGCTATAAAAGTTTAAAATGAAATGTACATCATTATTTATTATGTAACAATTATGTAGAATAATGACGAATATGAAGATTTAATACATGTTTTCTCATAATACTGTCGTTGTTTTTTATTTTGTATATTAAATGGAGTTTTCCATTTGTGATGATCTACTAAGTTGGGATATAAAAGTGGTTGTCCTAATAGATAATGCTAGTACCATTTTTCAGGACCCGACTAGGAATCAAACACCCAACTCTAGCAGTTGAAGTGGATCCTCGACTAGTGGGCTATCATAACCATGGTTTCATGTAGCTATAACTACATTAAGAAACTGTTAAAGCTTGAGAACAAAACTTGTTTTGAGTTACCAGTATGTTCACAACTAGTAAAATGGAACCGAGACCTTATGCACTTCAAAGAGTGGGGTTAAATGGTTATCTGTATGGGTTACTTCCCTTGTTATGAACCTGATAATAATTTTACTCATAGACATAGATCTATGATAATTCAAGTGATTTACTTTACTTTAGCTGTATACAAGAATAAGATTCAATGAATATATGCTGGGGTTTAGCTTTCATATACAGCACCAACCAAAATTTCCTTAACACTTTTAAAAGCTATCAAGTAAATACAAATCGTGCATTTACAAAAGTGTAAAGGTAATTATGAATGGCACTGTATTCATATTTTAGAAAAATAAAACAAGTGGAGTGCATCAAAAATAAACAGCGTAGAATACCCTTTGTACATTGTATTTAGTAAGTCATTGGCAATTGCCATTTGTAAAAACCAACCCTCAATTCTTTGTCAACCGCTAAGAACTACAAATTTGTTCAACTTACAATGCTGGCATAATCATTAGATCACCCTGTACATTCTATTTTGCCAATTAACATTCAATCAAGCAATTGTTCTTTATGTAGGACATTGTTACTTATGTCCAATCCTAGCTTACTTACTTGCGTACAAGATTCACAAAAAAGTGAGTATATTAATTCTCATACTCAAATTATTTATAGTCCCACTTGGTCCCACTTTGTTTTATTCCATTTATGTTAATTAACCATGCCATCAACGATACTTATATTTTTGAGTGAAAAGTTTTTAGTTAGTACATACTCAGTATTTTGTTGGGAATCGTTGTGGGATTCTTTTGTTAAAAAATACTCAAATAATCTGATTGTAAACTCATACTTAATTACTTTGTGAATCTGGGCCCAAGTTCATTAATTGAATCTGTGATTATTCATTGTAGGAAGTAGGATCAACCAATGATAATTGTGATGACCAAATTTTGACCCTATAACCTAATTAGGTATGGTAATGATTTAACAATCTGATCACTTCATAGAAGGTTATCTTACTGACTATCAACTTTATTTACCCATGACCATTGTTAGTATACAAATGTTTACATAATAGCTTGTATAAATACTACTGTACTAATAAATCTAGCGCATCACATCCTCCTTGATAAATACTACAATAATTTTGTAGTTCCTCATTGATAATATACTCGTACGTGACATAAGTTTTCCAAAAATGCTACCCTAATGCACAGAAACTATATTTATTCTGTAGGCCTATGTAGGGGATTGTTAGAAGCATTTGTTTTCTTTAACTAGACAATTCCCCAATTTTGAATTTTCCGTGATGAATAAGTTTAATATGTGTTCAGGTGTGGATTCAGGAGTGATTGGCTAGGTGAGGCTAAAAAAAGAATTTAAAAAATACCGTACAAATCAAAATTATAATTTATGAAGTCCTGATCCCTAAATTTGTTCTTTTTGAAAATATAATGATTAACTTGGATATACATATCTGATATACCCTTAACCAGACTGACACATTCACTTAGGTTTTCCTACCGAACAAGTCTGCCTTGATACAAAGGTACCAATTTTCTTTCTTAAATATCCTTTTTTAAGTTTGTCTAATCATTGATCAGTATTTTTTTGTATTTGAATGTCTTGTAAGATTATGTGCCTTGGTCGTACAAATCTTTAATAAAACGTATGTTCTGTTCCGTTCTCATAGTAAATAATAAAAAAGAACATTTGTGTCGGGCACTTGTACCTTGAGATAGCCATCATCTACGCCACTGTGATGAACGTGATTTGTGTTCATTTACGATCACAATTAAACACTTAATTATATTAATCATACATAATAGTGTATACGCCACTGATAACGATTGAAGTTTGACCCCTTGCGTATTGAGCTAATAATAGACACACTACACAGGCCTATCAAGTTGTGTATAGATAACTCAACATCTCTTTTGATACAGGAAGTGTAAAAAACGTGCTAAAACAAGTGATGGGAGCTTACTAAAGATCAAGACGTTGTAAGTACTTAAAATTCAGTTTTAATACAAAATAAATCATTGTATCTAACAGTATTTAGTTGAGAAAGAATGTCAAATTCATAAACTCAATCAACGTAAAATCTACCTTTAAGCTTAAAATGTGTATTTACGATATACTGCAAAGTTTATTTACATTTTAAACTTTACATTTTTAGGTTGACATATATGGTTCAATGAAGAAAAACATGACTACTTGGTAAGTGTCTTAGATATTATACATTATTAGAGTCAATTGCCTCTTCAATATTTTGAATTTAAATGTCGTTGATCGCGATTATTTGATTTTTCATCAGATGGTTGTTTTTGTTAATTAAGAACAGTTGTTTAGTTCCTGGTTTCGGTTTCATATTAATGTAATTTATGCTCGTAAACAAGTATAACACATGCATGGTGATGAGACAAAGATCACAAAAATGCATTTTTCAAATTCATGATATTTTATTCATCTTAATGTTGCGTACAATTTATGATCAATCTTTTAGACTCAGTTATGTTTATCACCACCCGATTTAAATAATGCAAGTTGACTGAGGTTCTTTTAGTCACTTTTAAGGTTATATTACACGATATGCCTATATACACTCATCAAGATATATATATAAACAGTGTCACCACCGCAAAATAATTAATTGCTATGTCAATCTATTTTGGTTTCTAAATTTAAGTTAAACAGTTTTCATGCATGCTTAAAAATAAGGGGTTTTGATTAATAATGTAGATTTTATGTGTTAACTGACTGATTTACGTTGAAGACATTATGCTCCAGAATCGTCGGCGGATCTAGCGGGAGGGGGGTCCGGACCCCCCCCCTAGTATTTCCAAAATGTACCTGTCCGTTAGTGTATTTCTTGACTGTAATTTTCTGCAAAATGTGTATAATGTGGTTGTGGTTCGAAAGTTTGGATCCACCCCCTTAGAAAAAGTTCGGAACCCCCTAGAAAAAAATCCTGGATCCACCCCTGAGAATTATTGCTTTAGTCTAAATATTATCATTTAAAGGTGGTTAAATCTCCGACGATATTAGATCTTAAAGAGAGTGTTATCTAAATTCATAATAAAGGTGACCTACTTTCGGATGTTTAGTTCATTTAAAAAAACTCGGTTTAATGCTAGTTTTGAGAAATATTTTCTCGTCTTCTTAAGGTAGCCTTCCTGTAATAGAAAACTATGTTCATGGCCATAGGCTAATTGTCAGTCAACTGGTACCAAATTGTACATAGCATTTCTTATGCTTTTACCTTGTCATATGTTTTAGAATTATATTAGTTATAATGTGTTTTGTATGGACAACATATGCAACATTTTAAATCTAATTTTACAGTTTCGCTGAGCAATGCTGAAAATACTATTAATAAACAAAAGTAAGTGACGGTAGATACCACAATAACAGCTACTAGTATGGCGACGTTGAGTGATAACGTTGAGGATATGGGGTTCGAAGAGTTATGTGAATTTTTTGATAATGAACATATTGCATATGATCACTTAATAACCCTGGAAGAGATGCAAGAATTGTATAGAAAGACTTCAGTTTTGAAGAGTTCCATGGACGAACCAGATTCTCCGCCTACGGTAAGTTTACAAATAATGCATGATAATGTATTTCTTTGTAAAACCTAAACAATAATACATGTACAATGTGAGCTAGAATTTCACTAATGCCAATTTACATTTAATAATATACTTGAAAACCATGATAAATGGTTACAAACCATGATATTTTGCATTCATTACATCATATTCATCTTTTTGCATGTATGAGATTTATGAAACAACATTTTGTTGGAAAATTATTGATAAAAACTTTCAATGAAAGTGAGTTGTTATGATCTATTTTTGTTATGAAATAGTGTAATTTCTAAGTTGTTGGAACAAAATAATAGTTGATATAATTTGAAATGATCTACAGTTGGTACATGTAAACTCACTATGGTAGTGTACGAAGTTTAAAGAAATCAATGAATAAATAAATGAATGAGTTATTAGTTATGAAGAAAAAAAGTTTCCGTTTTCTGATAAAAATCGAACTTGAAAGCGTGAATGATAGATAAATAATGTTATCATTCCTGCATCCAACTAAGTTAGGCCACCAAATTTCCCGCCAACGTTTTCATACAAGTGTTTTTTTAATTCTGTTTTATTTGTTTGATTATTAATTCAGAATGAAGAAGGGATAAAAGATATCATGAAAAAAGATAGAGAGATGAGACTTGCATTAGCTGAAATATATGACTACCTTATTGAATACATAAAAGGTTCTGGTGATGGAGCAGAATGTATTTTGTCTATAATGGAAAAACTCCACGGAGATTTTGATAAAACTATAGCGGGGAACAAAGATGAACTTATCAATGACGAATGTCCAATAATAGTTGCAGGTAATTATTTAATTATTGAATAGACTGTTTGGAAAATATCAGATAGTGATACAAAATTCATGTACAACAATTACTTGACGAGAATGATATTGTTCGGCGCATTTACCTTTCATGAGATCTTAAGGCAATCAGTTTGGTACTGTATGTCCAACGACGACATTAATAGTATTATTAGTAAAACTATTTCTTTGGATTTTGTTTCAAGACACAAATGACACACGTGTAACGCCTTGATATAAAAAAATGTGGCCATTTTACGAGGAATATTTACTTTACCTAGCTTTCATGAATCTTATATGGATAGCAAATATACACATACTCAAATACCCTTTCATAAGGCCGACGACTTATCCTTATATTGCAACAATGAAGTAAAATAAACATCATTCAACATTTTTGTCGAATTTTCATAAAACGGTATAAACAGCCTGAGTGAGGCTCGAACTAGCAACCCCTTCGGGAGAATAGAGTCAAAATCTTTGCTCCATGGACCCGTTTCATCTAAAAAAGAATGATTCTCTTGCTGTAATTTAACATGATTTCTTATAGTTTTGATATGAGAAGTGATTGGCCTTTTCAATTAAAAAAAACTGAGTACATTGTATCGTTTGGCAATGCTTAACTTAAACATCCCGTCTCATCAAATAACATTTAGACATTTAGTTCCACAACCCTTTTGGTGTTTTACAAGACAAAGAAAAATATACCAGCTTTCATCTTTTCAAGTTTCAATTTTAGATCCACAATTATGACAATCTATATAAAATGTATTCTTAAATTGCTTTAATTTTTCCAAAGGTGAAACTAGCGCAGGGAAGAGTAGTTTGCTGAACTTGATTCTAGACACAGACGTTTTAGCTGAATCATTACTAGGGACAACTACAACAATATGTCGTTTACACAACAGTGAGACAAAACGTATCAAAATATTGCTAGAAAATGATGAAACTAAAGTCATTGAAGCGAAAGGTGAAGATATTGATTGGAAAGATGCTCTCAAGCCATATATAACAAGTCGTGATACTGAAGATAAACCAAAATATAAACAGGTTGACGTATTTTGGCCCGTTCCTATGTTACAGGTAAATATGAATTATTTATGAAATGTGTGTTTGCGACATTCTTTATGAGAGTTAATTGAATATACCTGTAGAGTAATAAGTCTTTATTGGTTGTAATTTGTTATGATAATTGAAGCAGAGGACGAATATATAGAAGAAATAGGTTACCAAATTTCATGTTCCAGATTAAATGGTAAAATTAAATTACAAGTGAAAACAAACAATATTACGATTGAAATGGCAGAGGAAATTAAGCTTTCCTGTTAATTGTTTGCATCATTATTAAGTTGCAGCTTCAAAACACATTTATCTTTTTTAATTGTGCTGAGATTGACACTCGTTAGTTTGCTACCCGATCATCTTGACATAATTAGTTGTATGAACGAACGTTTTCTGTCCACGAAAACAACAGGGGATTATCATGAGAAATGCATATTTCTGTTTTTCATAAATAACCAATAAGTAATGTTTCACAATGTAGTCACCGTTACATATTGTATTAATATCGTCACTTCTTTTCAGGAAAATATAACAATCGTTGACACACCAGGTATTGGTGAAAATGACCCACTTACTAAAGTCCTCCTCTCATACCTTCCTAAAGCTGTTGCTTTTATATATGTAGTAAATAGTGCCAACTCTGGAGGAATACAAGATGACTATGTAAGTTGTTTGATCAGTATTATATGAATACGTATAACTATTGAAAGTTATTACTATACTGTAATATGTTGTGTTATAAATAACAACTGCCTATTCGCATCTAAGCTATATTAAATGTATGCATACGAAATGAAATTGACTAATTTGAAGAGTTTGTACAAAGATATTTAAAATAATCTCACAAAACCACAGACTAGTTTTGGATACACATATCAAGTAATACATTATTCTACAAATATGTCAGCTGGCTTTACTATTCCTTGCGGTATTCATATCTTTTTCGAGTTTCACGTTCATTTTTATTTAATACTCTTAAGAATAAATGTTTAATTTGCACATGTATTACAGTTATCGAATTATTGGTTTATAATCCATAATGCGTTTAATATCACGCTCGAGTATTTTTTTTATCAAATTTTCTTTACTAATTGTTTAATATAATTCCTCATGTTTTGATTAGGAATTTTATTTAACTTACAAATACAATGTACACCTAAGTTTGATTTACTTTCCATTTGTGATCTCATTGTTTGGTTAACTTAGTCTGACCGTAAACTTGAATCAGTTTGTATTCCTCCCCTATATAACAAAAACTAGCCACTTATTACAGCTACTACGGATTTTAAATCACCAACAAAGATTGATGACAGTAGGAGATCAACCAGTGTCAGTGAATTACGATACAACCATATTTGTTTGTAATAAATGGGATAAAGTTCTTAAAGAAGAAGAAAGAGTTTGGAATTTTATCACAGAAAAAATTAAATCGCATCTTCCAACATTTCCAGAGTATCAGATATTCAAAATGAGCGTAACTGAGGTATGAATCAGATTAAAAACGTGCAAATATGATTTTATTTAGATATACTAGTAACAAATATTTGGGAACGTATTCGAATGATTTTATAATTTGTATTTTAACCAATTCAGTTTGCTCTATCATTCCTATTTGTCCAATGAATTTTTTTTCGGTATGGAAAAAATAAATAAAATATATGCCATCATGGGTTGTATCGAAATAAAGTATACCGTCCTAAGTTTTCAATTTGCAGTTCTAAACATTTTGTGAAAAACAGATTTTATCGTAGTTTGATCTCATATTCACCGACTAACGTTTATTCTTCAAACAAAATGAACCCTTAACAGCGCAAATAAATTTTTAAAGATATTCTTGTTCACTTTGTACCCAAATTAAGACGAATCATTCATTCCAATTAAAGAGGTCAATGTTGTCATTGTTGTGACTAGTATGAATTGTTCTGCATTTTTTTTCAAATAAGAAGTAATAAATACAATTTGAATTTATTTATTGAAGTCAATAATAATTCCTATGAAGTAACATACGTTTTTATTGTAGGCAGACCGATATAAGAAATCAGGACTTGGTTTGACACCTAAGTATGGCAAACTGTTAGAAGCTATTGAAAAACTTGTTGGTCAAAGCATGCAAGGCAAGATTAAGAAGCACTACACGTGAGTTAAAGAATAGTTGTTGTTTTCTTAAAAAAACATAATTTCTGTTTTTATGAGAGGCATGGTAAGAAGACGAGCTAGGCGATTACTACAAATATACCATCTCACATTCAATATGAAGTACTTGTGCAAAATATATGTCACTTGGCATTCATCAACACACAAGTTTAGATGTTTTAAATAAGTTTATCTCCTTCATCAATAAATCATGAAAGGATAAAACCAGCCGCGGCCGAGAAGAGAATTCAACACAACAAAATATAATTATATGAAGACATTGATACATTTTGTTAACCTTAAACATACCAATACTAGTTCTAATTTTTATATATTGAGAAATATGGTTATTTCTTGTTTTTTCTTGTTTGTTTTATGATAAACGCAGCTTTAAATGATAAATATTGGAGTATTGTTATCGACCGATGAAAACAAATTCTTAACAAATAAATAATGTAACTTAAAACTATAAAGAATTCCCCAAGGCGGAGTGAAAACCTGAAAAAATTGATAATCTGCTAGTTATAAAACATTTTCAAGAATCAGTTTTGTAATGTAATGCATAGATTTTCTTTGTAGGTGGATTGAAAGTTTTGCTTTGAATTTACAATCAAAATTACTCTCAAGAATTAATAATGCCAAAAATAAAGAAGATCATAAGGCGAAATTAAAAGAAGAAGTACTTAAACGTTTGAGCAAATTGAACATGGATTCAGAAGAGGTAAATATATTAGTGACAGGCGCATAACTATGTAACGAGGCATGTATACACGCTGGAGATGTCAGTATGTCAGTATCTGCACCCTATTCAGCAAACCTGTAATTTGGAATCTAATTACTGGTTATTCTAATAATCAAACATTAAAAACTGCTCGGATGGTTGAACACAAGAGCCAAACAAATCTTGTACCATATTCTCGATGTCTTCTCTAATAAATCTGTAAATATAGGGAATGTTGGAAATATAGTTTGTATCAAGATAACACTCACCATTGGCTGATGTTTTTAACATTACGTATATACATGTCTGATGTGTTTATATTTTCTTACTTGACTTTTGAGATCTTTCAAATATTTGTCAGATTGTTGGTTGGAAATCAAATCGATATCATTGTATCCCGAAACATTTCAACGCTTTTTGGTACCGGATGATAAGAAAACCTTTATCTCTCAATAACTAAAGTATCATTAAAGAACAAAACGTAAATAGGTACACGTTAACGTTATTCATATGACATATACTAAGGTCATAAACTGAATATGTCTTGTTCAAATTGTTTAGGTTAAAAATGGGCTTATAAAAACAGCTCGTACAGAATGTGAAGAAATGTCACAACAATTACACGAACATTTGAACAAAGATGATATACGTGAACAAATACTTACTTGGAGCATTAATGATGTCCCTGACATTGAAGCTGATGATTTAGAGGTGACGAAATATAGAGCAGAACAACGTATTGTGGAAAGGATAAGAGATGTTTTAAAACATTGGGAAGACGAAACGGGGATTGTAGCGCAAGTGTCTGAAAAGTTGAAGAAACTTTTTGTTGTTGAATGTCAACTTCTTGGCAAAGAATGTACGGATATAAATCTACTTATAGAAGGTCAAAGTCACGAATGGCCTGATTCATTAGGTAAATTATCAAGTGTTAATAACAGCTAATTTGTTTAATAAAACATTGAACCATTTAGTTGAAGCTCTTGATTACATAACATGATTTTAGAGCAATGTCGTTTTTGCCATTGATTAGCAGTATTGATAATTACTTTGTTTTTAAAATTATTAGTTTAAAATATTTCTTTTTCAGAATTATTTCTTTTCATTTTTTTTCTTTTTCTTTTTATGATTCATTATGCCCATTTATGAGGTCCTACTTATACAAAAAAAAGAGTGCAACAACACGTATGTGTATATTGAATGTACATGTATATTAATTGTCAACTATTTCTTAATCTTATTTCTAAACTTGTTTGAACCTTAACTTTTATATAAATGCATATAATTTGCAAAGCATTTTTCCTTTATTATCTAAGAAGCAATTGCTTAGATTGAAACCGAACTAATGATAATTCTAGGTCACAACTCATTTAATTTGAAATAAACTCTTTTTATCTATCTACAGAAAACTCTGATGACAAGTCAGGAGACGAAGGCAATCATATATTTACAACAGGTGAAAAGGTGGTTTTAGCCGTGACATCTCCGTTATGGGTCCCATTGGTAACAGTAGCATCACTCATGTTTCTTCCTGTTGGAATCGGAATGTTCATTAATGAAACTATAAAAGAAAAAGAGAAAAGGAAACAGTTTATGGCGAACAAACCCTCATACATGAGAGACTGGGCCAAGCAATTAATTGACATTTGCTTCACAGAAGATAATATTCGTGCATTTGTTTTTAAGGTGTATTTCAGCGTTTTTGAAAATAAAATAAAACAATTGTGTACTGATTACATTCCTAAACAAATTGCCGCTGATCGAAGATTGATAAATGATATTGTTGACGATATGAGGTCATCTAGTCAAATTATAGAAGAATTTCAACCGTTGCTTTTTGGCATAAAAATGATTATCGGTAGACTACGATTGTTTGAACTCGATCATTTAAATCGTGAGAAAATATCATTTACGTCTTTGGAAAGAAGAGAGCAAATTGGTACTGGTAACTTTTCTAGCGTTTACAAAGCTGTATGGACAGATGAAAACAACCAAAAAGTGGATGTTGCTCTGAAAGTGTTCAAAAGGAAGATATCTGAAGCTAATTTGCTGGGACAATTGGAGGAAGTAGAATGCTTAAGGTAGACTTACGCGCATTTACTTTTTAACATATTTTTCACAAATATTCACTTTTTGTTTTGGCTGAGTTCGAAAAAAGCAATTTTAGCCGTTTGTATCCTTGTAATGTTCGTTTTTTCATAATTAGGTTTTATATGTGATATTTGCAAGGGCGCTGTTGTACCAAGGCATTATATAATTTCTTTATTAACGAGTTGAAATACCGTTGTCATTTTTTATTCCTAACAATTTTATTATTTTCGCTTAAAACGAATTTTGTTTATCATTTTTCAGAAAACTCAAACATCCAAATATTGTTGAGTTATATGGAGTTTGTTACTCTAGTAATGATGATAATACATGCAAAATTCTAAACATTGTACTTGATCTATGTGAATGCTCACTCGAACATGTTGTTTTCAATGATGAGACAAAGCAGTGCAGGTAAGATGAATATTACCTCTATATGACTACTTATTATAATATGATATATAATTATAATATAAATTTTTTTCTTCATTAAATAACGTAATTTCTGTAAACATTGATTTCCATAATTTTTAATCCCCGTAGAACCATTATGTATGACTAATTCAAACCATTTTTTTCTGTAGGAAGTATCGATCGGCAGAGGAACGCCGGGATGTTATGGCATTCTATATCTCCATGGCAACTGGCATCTGTGACGGTCTTGCTGAGATGCATAAACAGAAATATCTTCACAGGGATTTGAAACTTTCAAATATATTGGTAAATTTTTGTTTACGATTGATGTCTGAGGTGATTTAATTTGGTTCGTACTACGTTAGATGTATACCAACTTTTCTTTTCAAGTTTTCTTTAATAACTGTTTTTAGTATTTCACAATTCTATGGAACTCTCTTCCAATGAATACCCACCAATATGTTGAGGTTTAATTGGAAAAATATTAATTTGAGGAGAGTGAAACGGTGTTTTGAAACAGTAAATCACGTCGTTTTACATGTTTAAACTGTCTATAAAATGTTGTACTTAATTATCAGAAAGGACGGACACTCCACCAATCTCCGTAAACAGATTTCCTGTAGAGCATTGTCGTACAGGATCTCTACGTTCTCAATGGAGGGTCACGTCGAGATGAACTTTATGTAGACTACTCAATGCGTTAGTTTTCGTGTAGACGAAACACTATTGATAACGTTTTGATTTCGTAATTCCTTTTTTTAGACCAAGGTTTGCAAGCTAATTTAACAGCGGTATTATTCAAAGTCTGCGATTGGACGGCTAATTTCAAATTGCGTGACGTAGACGATGTAAACAAGTTACGTATCATAACAATTTCGTCATTAATATTAATTACTATGATGAGAAAAGGTCACCTGTAGGTGACCCTCGTTTAAAAAAGGCCAGATCTAAATTAGCGAGTAGGCGAGCGGAACATTTTAGATCGGGTTTTAATCAGATTGACACTCCACGTAATCCCATGAAAATGTAGAGGAATATATTTGATGACGCGTTAAGTCAATGATTGACATCATGTTCATATTGTATTATGTTTATAAATGCGCCCGTACCAAAAATTATTGCGAGTATACGGCGTTTAAAAAAATAAGAACAAATTTTTTAAAATTCATTAATCATTCATTCTTATTCAACAGGTGAAGAACGGCATTGCTAAATTGTGCGATTTTGGATTTTCGAAGAATGAAGCTTTTATGACAGGAACGTTTGCTGGCTCGTGCAACCATATGTCCCCTGAATTACTTAAAGCAGAGCGTTACACATTTAGTTCGGATATTTACAGTTTAGGTATAGTGTTGTGGGAGCTGTGGTATGGGCGACATGTTTACACAGAAGCAGAATACGATGATGTTGCACCATTTACGCTAATCGACGCAATTAAAACTGGAAAACGACCAAAGCTTACATATGCATTTTGTCCAATTGATAAACTGAAGGCTTTGATGGAGAGGTGCTGGGATAGTGACCCAACTAAACGGCCACTAGCGAGAGATGTCTCCAGTTCTCTTCAAGAATTTCAATGTGAAAGCGATGAAGTGCTATAATGACATTCATATTGTAAACTTAGTTGTGCACGTTGCTTGAACAATTTATAAATGCCTATTCCAGGGACTAATGTGCTCCATTTTAAGGTGCACTGTAGATTCAGCTTGCATATACTTAAAACTCTTTAATTCTAGATTTCATACTCGTTTATGATCTGGTAAAATGCTTAACAAAAACATGTGCAATAGATTTATAATTACAATTTCATTAAATTGACATACCCAAATGGCTGATCAAATTTTCTTTTACAAAACATAATTTTATATGTCTGTGTTATTTATGTTTTATGTTATGACGCAAGAATGACTTACTTTTATTATGCCCAAGTATACACGCCGCTTAATATTAAAAAACTCATGTTTAGTATGTCGGCCCAGTTGAGAAAAATGTATGTGAAGACAGCAGTAACAGCAGTACAGCAGTACAGCCCTACTGCCAGAATTTTCGGCAGTACAGCAGTACAGCCCTACTGCCAGCAGTACAGCCCTACTGCCAGAATTTTCGGCAGTACAGCCCTACTGCCAGAATTTTCGGCAGTACAGCAGTACAGCCCTACTGCCAGAAGTTTCGGCAGTACAGCAGTACAGCCCTACTGCCAGAATTTTTGGCAGTACAGCAGTAGAGCCTTACTGCCAGAATTTTAGGCAGTACAGCAGTACAGCCATACTGCCAGAATTTTCGGCAGTACAACCTTACTGCTAGAATTTTTCGGCAGTACAGCAGTAAAGCCTTACTGCTTGAGTTTTCGACAGTACAGCAGTAAAGCCTTACTGTTAGAATTTTCGGCAGTACAGCATTACTGTTAGAATTTTCGGCAGTAAAACCTTACTGTTAGAATTTTCGGCAGTAGGGCAGTACTGTTGCAGACTGCTGTATCATTCTAGCAAATCATTCTTTATTTTGCCTCTCAGAATTCTCAGATCATAAAAGTTATGTTTGAATTCTCTATAAGGTCCAAAATTAAAAAAAAGAACATATAGAGCCAATCTAGGATGTGGGATATGTTAAAATCAATACTATGAAATATGAAAATAAAAAAAGTTTGTTTGTTTTAATTGGGTTTAACGTCGCATTCAACTCACATTTAGGTTATACAATGTACATACGACATCCAGCTCTTCCTACTATAATACCCTACCACGAGACTGACAACTCATGTATAGGGTATGACATCGTACCGCGACCGGACTCGAACCCGTGATCTCCGGATTCGAAGTCAGACATGCTACGCCACTGCTGCAGCTAAATAAAGAAGTAGAATGAAGGAACACATTTAGTGATCCGAGGACTTGGATAATTATATACTTGTTTTTTTCTTGTTAGGTTTATATCTATGTTTTATTTACAAAAAAAATGTTCTACACGATCACAAGTTACTGCTGGTTCTTGTGACACTATGACCATGAAATATTCCATTTACTTCCCATTTTCGGAAAGCTGAATGAACAAGCTTTCTTTTGGTATATAATACTGCTACAAGTTCGAGTAAGTATTTAACTCTGGATGAGTTATATAACGAACAGTTTTTCATTTTTTTTTAATTCTCTACACAGAGAACTGATTCAAACGTACAGAAGGACCTATCTCTGATGGCAATATTTGCAACGTAGTTGTAACAATATCAACGGCAAAAGCATGTTAATGCAATGTTGACAAATAACCATAAAGAATAAAATACGGCTTTATTAAGTGATGGAAGTGCTTCAAAAAATATACTAAATATTTTTTGTTTGGTAGGAACCTTTTTTACACAAAAAAAAATATCCTGCAATACCGCAAGTTACTGCTGGTTCTTGCGACATTATGACCAAAACATATGCCATAAAATACACGTTTTCTGAAAGCTGAATAAACAAGCTTTCATTTGGTATATAATACTGCTACAAGTTCGTGTAAGTATTTAACTCTGGATGAGTTACATAACGAACAGTTTTCATTTTTTTAATTGTCTACACAGAGAACTGATTCAAACATACAGAAGGACCTATCTCTGATGGCAATATTTGCAACGTAGTTGTAACAATATCAACAGCAATAACATGTTTATGCAGTGTTTAAAAATAACCATAAAAAATGAAAAATACGGCTTCATTAAGTGATTGAAGTGCTTCAAGAAATATACTAAATATTCTTGTTTGGTAGGTACCTTTTTGAAAAAATATGTCCTGCACTTCCGCAAGTTACTGCTGGTTCTTGCGACATTATGACCAAAACATATGCCATAAAATACACGTTTTCTGAAAGCTGAATGAACAAGCTTTCATTTGGTATATAATACTGCTACAAGTTCGTGTAAGTATTTAACACTGGACGAGTTATATAACGAACAATTTTCAATTTTTATTTCATTTCTCTACACAGAGAACTGATTTAAACGTACAGAAGGACCTATCTCTGATGGCAATATTTGTAACGTATTTGTAACAATATCAACGGCATTACATGCATATGCAGTGTATAAAATAACCATAAATAATGAAAAATACGGCTACATTGAGCGATCGAAGTGTTTCAAGAAATATATTCAATATTCTAGTTTAGTAGGTACATAATGTACTTTTTTACAAAAAATGTCCTGCACTACCGCAAGTTACTGCTGGTTCTTGCGACATTATGACCAAAACATTTGTCATAAAATTCACATTTTCAGAAAGCTGAATGAACGAGCTTTCATTTGGTATATAATACTGGTACAAGCTCGTGTAAGTATTTAACCCTGGATGAGTTATATAACGAACAGTTTTTTAATTTCTATTTGAATTCTCTACACAGAAAACTGATTCAATCGTACAGAAGGACCTATCTCTGATGGCAATATTTGCAACGTAGATGTAACAATATCAACGGCAATAACATGTTTATGCAATGTTTAAAACTAACCATAAAGAATAAAAATTACGGCTTTATTAAGTGATCGAAGTGCTTCAAGAAATGTACTAAATATTTTTGTTTGGTTGGAACCTTTTTTTAAAACAAAATGTCTTGCACTACCGCAAGTTACTGCTGGTTCTTGCGACAATATGACCACAACATATGCCATAAAATACACATTTTCTGAAAGCTGAATGAACAGGTTTTCATTTGGTATATAATACTGCTACCAGTTCGTGTAAGTATTTAAATCTGGACGAGTTATATAACGAACAATTTTCAATTTTTATTTCATTTCTCTACACAGAGAACTGATTTAAACGTACAGAAGGACCTATCTCTGATGGCAATATTTTTAACGTATTTGTAACAATATCAACGGTATTACATGCATATGCAGTGTATAAAATAACCATAAATAATGAAAAATACGGCTACATTGAGCGATCGAAGTGCTTCAAGAAATATATTCAATATTCTAGTTTGGTAGGTACTTTTTTACAAAACAATGTCCTGCGCTACCGCAAGTTACTGCTGGTTCTTGCGACATTATGACCAAAACATATGTCATAAAATTCACATTTTCTAAAAGCTGAATGAACGAGCTTTCATTTGGTATATAATACTGCTACATGCTCGTGTAAGTATTTAACCCTGGATGAGTTATATAACGAACAGTTTTTTAATTTCTATTTGAATTCTCTGCACAGAAAACTGATTCAATCGTACAGAAGGACCTATCTCTGATGGCAATATTTGCAACGTAGATGTAACAATATCAACGGCAATAACATGTTTATGCAATGTTTAAAACTAACCATAAAGAATTTAAAATACGGCTTTTTAAGTGATCGAAGTGCTTCAAGAAATGTACTAAATATTTTTGTTTGGTTGGTACCTTTTTTAAAAACATAATGTATTGCACTACCGCAAGTTACTGCTGGTTCTTGCGACATTATGACCAAAACATATGCCATAAAATACACATTTTCTGAAAGCTGAATGAACAAGCTTTCATTTGGTATATAATACTGCTACAAGTTCGTGTAAGTATTTAACTCTGGACGAGTTATATAACGAACAATTTTCAATTTTTATTTCATTTCTCTACACAGAGAACTGATTTAAACGTACAGAAGGACCTATCTCTGATGGCAATATTTTTAACGTATTTGTAACAATATCAACGGCATTACATGCATATGCAGTGTATAAAATAACCATAAAGAATGAAAATACGGTATATTAAGTGATCGAAGTGCTTCAAGAAATATACTAAATATTCTAGTTTGGTAGGTACCTTTTTTACAAAACAATGTCCTGCGCTACCGCGAGTTACTGCTGGTTCTTGCGACATTATGGCCAAAACATATGTCATAAAATTCACATTTTCTGAAAGCTGAATGAACGAGCTTTCATTTGGTATATAATACTGCTACAAGTTCGTGTAAGTATTTAACTCTGGATGAGTTACATAACGAACAGTTTTCATTTTTTTAATTGTCTACACAGAGAACTGATTCAAACATACAGAAGGACCTATCTCTGATGGCAATATTTGCAACGTAGTTGTAACAATATCAACAGCAATAACATGTTTATGCAGTGTTTAAAAATAACCATAAAAATAAAAAATACGGCTTCATTAAGTGATTGAAGAGCTTCAAGAAATATACTAAATATTGTTGTTTGGTAGGTACCTTTTTTACAAAAAAATGTCCTGCACTTCCGCAAGTTACTGCTGGTTCTTGCGACATTATGACCAAAACATATGCCATAAATTACACATTTTCTGAAAGCTGAATGAACAAGCTTTCATTTGGTATATAATACTGCTACAAGTTCGTGTAAGTATTTAACTCTGGACGAGTTATATAACGAACAATTTTCAATTTTTATTTCATTTCTCTACACAGAGAACTGATTCAAACGTACAGAACGACCTATCTCTGATGGCAATATTTGTAACGTATTTGTAACAATATTAACGGCATAACATGCATATGCAATTTATGAAAATGACCATAAATAATGAAAAATACGGCTACATTTATTGATCGAAGTGCTTCAAGAAATATATTCAATATTCTTGTTTGGTTTGTACTTTTTACCAAAACAATGTCCTACGATACCGCAAGTTACTGCTGGCTCTTTCGACAATATGACCAATACATATGCCATAAAATTCCCCCTATTTTAAAAGCTAAATGAACAAGCTTTCATTTGGTATAAAACACTACTACTACTTCTCGTTTGTTTTTTACACCATATTAGTTTTATAAACAACATTTTTGTTCATTCGAATTTCTACGCGAATCCAAGGTTTTTTTTCAGAAAATTATTCAACGTGATGACAAGTTACTGCTGGTTCTTGTGACGCTAAAAACGAAAACTATGCCATTTAATACCTATTGTCATAAAGCTGAATGAACAAGCTTTCAATTGGTATATAATACTACAACCAGTTCGAGTGAGTATTGCACACTGAACTAGTTTTATTGCGAACATTTGTTCAATTTTCATTAGAATTCTCTACTTTGGTTTGGATTAATGTGTAGGTAGGACTTTTTTTCTATGTCAATATTTGTTGCAAATATGGATAAAAACCAATGAAAATTTATATCAAAATAACGGGGAAAAAATACGATTTCATAATCATAAGAAAGTTTTTTTCTATAATGGTTGAAATAAGTGCTCTAATGGGTTGGTTATGTTCAGATACTTCGCTAAAAATTTCACTTCGCTCAAAATTTTACTTTGCTATAGTAAGTTACTGCTGTTATTTTTTATCCGAAGACCGGGTCTGTGTTCCATTTAATATACATATTCACAAAGCTGAATGAACAAGCTTTCATTTGGTATATAATACTGCTTTATGTTCAAGATAGTTTTCCACTTCGGATATGTTTTATTAATGACATTTTTCGATTTCCATTCGAATTAATTCTTCTGGAGTTGGAAATAAATGTGCGTATATAAGGCCCATCTCCAATGTCAACATATGTTACAGATCTGCATCAAAAGACAAGAATTATTTATATCGAACTAAAGATAAAACATGCATGATTATATCAACATGAATTACATAATACTGGTAGAAGTAAGAGCTTAAGCGTTGATTATGTTCACGTATTTCGTACAAAATTTAACATCGCTTTATATTGCGAGTTACTGCTGTTTTAGTGTTATTATGGTCAATAAATATACTATTTAACATACATTTTCAAAAAGCCGAATGAACAAGCTTTAGTATGGTATATTATTCATCTCAACTGTCATGTTAGATTTTATACACTGAATAAGTTTTTCTTATGACAAATTTTTCAATAATTTCATCGTGGTTATCATTCTTGATATTTTCTCCGCCGAATGAAATATTTAGCCGCAGATTAAACTTGCGTACCGAATATCTGTTAGATGTTAAACGTTTGATTTTGAACAAAATCATTCCCTTTCGTAAATCTTATCTTGCACGTATGATAAGTCATGTTATATTTGATAAGTAAAGTGTAAGAAAATAATGCAAATAAAAACAGAATAATCATGGTTCATGTTATAAAATTAACTTGTATTTTAGATCAACTTCCGGGTATAGAAAGACAGCGGAACCAAATTGTTTTCGCGAAAACATTTTTTTTACGCAAACAACAAATTATTATGTGAAGGACTTTTGTAACAAAACTAGCTCATTTAACGTGTTTTATAATATGCTTTCATAAATATCAAGTTTGTTTCAATAAAAACCATATCGTATTTATGTAACAGGTGGTAACGAATATGTAAAAATGAAAAATCAAGTTGTTTCCGCTATCTATCTTTACCCGGAAGTTGGTCTTAAATGCGGAGAAAATATCAAGATTAATTACCACGCTGAAAGAAATGTCATAAGATAAACTTATACAGTTTATAAAAACCAACATAACAATGTATCATGTATAAAATTAAAGCTTGTCCATTCGACTTTTTGAAAATGTATATTAAATGGTATATTTACCAGTCACAACAACTTACAATATACATGTAAAATGGTATTAAAATTTGCACGAAGTACGTAAACTTTACCAACGCTTACGCTCTTTTTTCAACCACTAATAAAACAATTCGTGCTGATGTAATCGTCCATGTTTTCTCTTTATTTTGATATAAATTATCATTGATTTTTATGCAGAACTGTAACAAATATTGAGAGAAGTCTTTAAATCTGCACATTTAATTTGAATCCCGAGTAAACATTCTAAACTTGAAAGATATGTATTAAAATAAATATATCCGATGTTGAAAACTATCGACAACATAAAGCAGTACTATATACCAAATTAAAGCTTGATCCTTTAGCTTTGTGAATATGTGTATTGAATAGTATGTTTACCCAGTCATTGGATCAAAAAAAAACAGCAGTAACTTACAATAGCGAAGTTAAAGTCTGAACGAAGTACGTGAACATAACCAACCCTCAGAGCTCTTATTTCTGCCAGTATTAAAGCAATGAATGTTAATGTAATTGTCAATGTTTAATATGAATTACCATTGTTCTATATCCATATTTGCAGCAAATTTGAAATTTAAGATAAGTCCTATCTGTACATTTAATCCAACGCCGAGTAGGGTTCGGATAAAAATTGAAGAGCATATTCCTAATAAAACTCGTTCAGTGTGAAATTTTGCCACGATCTGGTAGAAGTATTATATACCAAATGAAAACTTGCTCATTCAGCTTCACGAAAACGGGTGATAAAAAGCATAGTTTTAGCGTCACAAGAACTAGCAGTAACTTGTAAAACTTTTTGGAAAAACACAGGGATACTAAATCTACAAGATTTTTTTAAAGTTTTATTATAGATTATTATCTTTAGCCGTAGTCTTTTACGCCTATTTAATACATACATGTAAAACCCTAGAATTTTTAAACATATTCGATGCAAATATTGACATCATAAACAGGCGCTATCTGTACGTTTAACTAAGTACTCTGTGTTGAGAGTTCAAACGAAAATTGAAAAACTGTTCGTAATAAAACTCATCCAGCGTAAAATACTTAAATGAGCCTGTAGCAGAATTATATACCTAATGAAAGCTTGTTTATTCATCTTTACCAAAATGGGCACTACAAAGCATACTTTTCATTCATAACGTCACAAGCATCAGCAGTAACCTCTGATTGCAAGGGACGTTTTTTAAAAAATCACATAAATTTTAGCATCCCAAAACGAATGTATAATATGTATATATATTTTTAAACAGTCAAGTACTTACAATGTTGTTTGTAGCTGAGTTCTTTCATTCTTCATTCTTATTTAGATAAATGTTACGTCATAGCTTTTTTAAACACTGTTGGAAAACATTGGCATCAAAAATAGGCCCTATATGTATGTACAATATGGACATTCGCGTAGAAATTCAAATGAAAAAAAATGTTGTTTATAAAACTAATATAGTGTCAGAAAAAACAAGAAGAACTAGTAGCAGTATTATATACCAAATGAAAGCTTGTTCATTCAGCTTTCAGAAAATAGGTATTTTATGGCGTATGTTTTGATCATATTGTCGCAAGAATCAGCAGTAACTTGCGGTAGCGTAGGGCATTTTTTGTAAAAAAGTACATACCAAACAAGAATATTGAATATATCTCTTAAAGCACTTCGATCACTCAATGTAGCCACATTTTTCATTCTTTATGGTTATTTTTATACATTGCATATACATGTAATACCGTTGATATTATTACAAATACGTTGCAAATATTGTCATCAAAAGTAGGTCCTTCTGTACGTTTGTATCAGTTCCCTGTGCAGAGAATTCAAATAAAAAATGAAAAACTACTTGTAATATAACTCATCCAGTGTAATCTACTTACACAAACTTGTAGCAGTATTATATACCAAATGAACGCTTGTTCACTTAGCTTTACGAAAATGAGTAGCAAATGACACAGTTTTCGATCATAGCGACACAAGAACCAGCAGTAACTTCTGATTACGAGGGTTATTTTTTGTAAAAATATGTTTATTTTACTAACCCAATAGAACTCATCCAGTGTAAATAACTTACACGAACTTGTAGCAGTATTTTATACCAAATGAAAGCTTGTTAACGCAGCTTTCAGAAAATATGTAATTTATGGCCAATGTTTTGGTCATATTGTCGCAAGAACCAGCAGTAACAAGAGGTAGCGTAGGACATTTTTTTTGTTAAATGGTATCTACCAAACAAGAATATTGAATATATTTCTTGAAGCTCTTCGATCACTTAATGAAGCCGTATTTTTCATACTTCATGGTAATTTTTATACATTGCATAAACATGTTATTGCCGTTGATATTGTTACAACTACGTTGCAAATATTGCCATCAGAGATAGGTTCTTCTGAACGTATAAATCAGTTCTCTGTGTAGAGAATTCAAATAAAAATTGAAAAACTGTTCGTTTTATAACTCATCCATAGTTAAATACTAACACGAACTTGTAGCAGTATTATATACCAAATGAAAGCATGTTAATTTTACTTTACGAATATGTGTAATTTATGGCATATGTTTCGGTCATATTGTCGCAAGAACCAGCAGTAACTTGCGGTAGCGTAGGACATTTTTTGTAAAAAAGTACCTACCAAACAAGAATATTGAATATATTTCTTGAAGCACTTCGAACACTTAATGTAGCCGTATTTTTCATCTTTTTTTGGTTATTTCCATACACTGCATATACTCTTTATGCCGTTGATATTGTTACAAATACTTTGCAAATATTACCATCAGAGATAGGTCCTTCTGTACATTTGAAACAGTTCTCTGTGTAGAGAAATCAAATAAAGATTGAAAAACTGTTCGTTATATAACTCATCCAGAGAAAATTACTAACACGAACTTGTAGCAGTATTTTATACCAAATGAAAGCTTGTTCATTAAGCTTTCAGAAAATGGATATTTTATGGCATATGTTTTGGTCATATTGTCGCAAGAACCAGCAGTAACTTGCGGTAGCGTAAAACATTTTTTGTCAAAAATGTACATACCAAACAAGAATATTGAATATATTTCTTGAAGCACTTCGATCACTCAATGTAGCCGTATGTTTTCATTCTTCATGTTTTTTTTATGCATTGCATATCCATGTTATGCCGTTGATATTATTACAAATACGTTGCAAATATTGACATCAGAGATAGGTCGTTCAGTACGTTTGAATCAGTTCTTTGTGTAGAGAATTAAAAAAAAATTGAAAAACTGTTCGTTATATAACTCATCCAGAGTTAAATACTTACTCGAACTTGTAGCAGTATTATATACCAAAAGAAAACTTGTTCATTCAGCTTTCCGAAAATGGGAAGTAAATGGCATATTTCATGGTCATAGTGTCACAAGAACCAGCAGTAACTTGTGATCGTGTAGAACATTTTTTGTAAATAAAACATGGATATAAACCTAACAAGAAAAAACATGTATATAATTATCCAAGTCTTCGGATCACTAAATGTGTTCCTTCATTCTACTTCTTTATTTAGCTGCAGCAGTGGCGTATTGGTTAGCATGTCTGACTTCGAATCCGGAGATCACGGGTTCGAGTCCGGTCGCGGTACGATGTCATACCCTATACATGAGTTGTCAGTCTCGTGGTAGGGTATTATAGTAGGAAGAGCTGGATGTCGTATATACATTGTATAACCTAAATGTGTGTTGAATGCGACGTTAAACCCAATTAAAACAAACAAACTTTTTTTATTTTCATATTTCATAGTATTGATTTTAACATATCCCACATCCTAGATTGGCTCTATATGTTCTTTTTTTAATTTTGGACCTTATAGAGAATTCAAACATATAACTTTTATGATCTGAGAATTCTGAGAGGCAAAATAAAGAAAAATTTGCTAGAATGATACAGCAGTCTGCAACAGTACTGCCCTACTGCCGAAAATTCTAACAGTAAGGTTTTACTGCCGAAAATTCTAACAGTAATGCTGCACTGCCGAAAACTCAAGCAGTAAGGCTTTACTGCTGTACTGCCAAAAATTCTAGCAGTAAGGCTGTACTGCTGTACTGCCGAAAAGTCTGGCAGTAGGGTTGTACTGCTGGCAGTAGGGCTGTACTGCTGTACTGCCGAAAATTCTGGCAGTAGGGCTGTACTGCTGTACTGCTGTTACTGCTGTCTTCACATACATTGAGAAAAGCGTCTAAAAAGTGGTTTGCTGTACTCATTGGTATATCAGCAATATTTTGATGTTTTTTTATAGAAAAAGTTGTGCTCTTTGCGAATCTGCCAGGTGATGTTTCAAATTTTGGGGCAGGTAGATGATATTGGCCAAAAACCGATGACGTCACTAATTTCTAATAAATCGCCTTTAAACTTTAAAAACGCATTGCGCGTTTATTTGTCATGTTTCGAACAAATAATTTTGGTTCTAAATTATGATATGCTTCGACTATAAGATTTTTTGAATGTTTTGAAAATAATCGGGTGCTGGAAGCACTGATCATCAAAACAAGTGATTACGTCACATATTTACCGTTTTCAGAGATTAAAGTTTCAAACGTCAATAATTCTATGTTCTTAATTATTTTTTTTAATCGAATGCTCGGAAGTTTTGACCATACCATTAAGATAAAAAATATAAATTAGAAAAATACTTGATGATAAAACATTAGCAAATACCAGCTCCCCTTACCAGTCACTGTTTTGTCTATAGACCTGCAGTAAAATGTCATATTCAAGGTGAACCCTGTACTTGAGTTCCCACAAAGTTATTTTGCAGTTTATATGTCTTTGAACGGTGCTGAATGGGAATCCGCGTAATGACACCCTTTCATACTTGAGCAATTTGCCTAATATGCAAATTAAGTCCGCCATTATCGAAATTCCGTTTTTCCCTAATAACACAATAACCAACTTGAATAGAAATTTAAAATAAGCCTACATACCCATGTTTTCATGGTCTATATATCATATGGTACTAATTTCAGCTTGATCAGATCATTTAAATATGCAAATTTATGCAAATTAGGTATTTTACTGAATACAATATTCGGTTTTTTTATACATTAAAAAGTCCTTTGTTTTTGCTAGCATATTTTGAGTAACATTTGGTTATGTAATGTTATTTTTGTACGTTTTAGACACAAATATATCAAATGATAATATTAAACCAGTAAATGATGAATGTATGATATGCAAAATATTCAAATTACATTATAAGTTTGAGGATTTGCACCATTTGTTCTATTACATGGTGTCACGTATATTTATGCCATTTTCTATCATACTGTTGAGGCTTGGATAATTTTGATGCAGTTTATTTATCATTGAACAAAGCTGATTAAGAAACTAAGTGATGCCAACATGTCATCCTTCATTAATTTGCATAATATGCAAATTTAGTCCGCCAATACCGAAACTCCATTTCGCTAATAACAAAATAACCAATTATGATAAAATTTCAAAATATGTGTCTGCACCTATGTTTTAGTGTCTAGCTATCATATGATACCACATTTAAAATGATCAGATGATTTAAATATGCAAATGTGTGCAAATTAGTTATTTCAAGTTTACTGTTTTTCGAGTTAACGATTTATATTTAAAGTAAAGTACTTCAACATATATTTTTGCCTAACATACACTAGTAATTTTGTAATGCTTACTTTTTGTGTATCATTGTTATCAAACAAATGATAATATGCTGATCTGCCTCGTTGAATCAAAGTCATTTTGTATTATACAATGTGTAAATAAATTGAATTAAAATAAATAAATGCTCTAATTTGATGGAAATAAGGTATTGTCTCACATTTTCTCTTTTATTCCACCATGAATTGTACAACAACATTTACTATTAAATGCTACCATGTTTTCCGCTTGTTATCATGTATATGTTATACAGATCCAGTTTGAATTTTAACTAGTTATCCATGCCAATTAAATTGAACCGAGCAATCTGTCAATTGCGACTGTTTGCCCAGATGGATTTCAATGTTTGGAATGTCCACATAGATCATGGGACCAGTCATATACCAATCATAATCAGTGTTTAAATGTTTAACTTATTTCCGTATAGCCTGCTATTACCATAATAGGCAACATATGCAAATGATATGAATGTTTAAAGTGTTTGAGTTTTATTAATATTTTTTCTTTTGTACACACTATTGTATGAATTTTGATTTGGTGAGCCGTTAAGCTAATCAAGTAATGAAAGAACATGAATCAATTTTACAGTACATCTTCAGTTGCTCGTAAGATTGAAGCCACTGAATTCAAAACCATTTTATCATTATGAAGAACATCCTGTCATTGACACAATTTGGTCGATATGTTTTATTGTAATAGTAGATACTGGAAAGTTTACATATTTGTGTGCATATTTGACTTCTCAACTAAGTGGAATGTAAAACATGAAACTACATGTGTCAACATATGCTATACTCTCCATTGCATCGGTTCGAAAGATTCACTCGTACTTGTTCACTTTTTACCTCTGCTAAAATACTATGTGCAAACTGATATTTCTATTTTTAGACAGAGACACATGAACATTTAAATCGCATGACTGTCACGTGGTTTTTAAAAATAGATGCAAAAAAATTATCACGCCTGTAATTTCAAAATGTCGGAATGCAAAGATGTTGGACAGTTTTGCATTAATTAAATAATGGAAAATTTACAAAAATGGAAGTAAACATTGATCTTTTTGAACGTGTATCTCTGATCTTTTAACTGTAAACATAAAGCAACTTATTGAACTTAAATGCATAGTGTAGCGACGCTATATATGACGTCATACGAGGTTGCATTCGTTTCTAGTATGATCATACCATATAAGGCGTTGTTTATCCGTTCAACCAATAAAAATGCGTATAAAGTTTTTCAGCTAAATTGGAATTTGGTAAACTTTCATTGGTTGTTCAAAGGTTCATAGTAAAGGTCAATATCATGAATCGACTAGTTTTAAGGCAGCGGGTGAATGTAATGTATTCACTGAGCTGCGAAGGGAGTGTACATATGCTATACATGGTCATTGCTGCACCATTTTGTCCTTGTATTAGCGACTTTAATTTTGACTAATACCTATTATGCTTAGTATGTAATTTCAATTGGTTAAATGCATCCTTACACAGTTTTCTTGCGAAATCAGAAAGTTGTTTGTGGGACTTATTTTAAGTAGCGACATTAAGGCAACTTAAAAATTACGGAAACTATAATTGACAATCTATTTACAGTAAAGAACATGTATGTATTGTATACATAAGAAGCATTACCTGACCATAGTTTCTTTTATAGAATGTTGTTTTTCTAGATGAGAGATATCAATAAACTTTATGCACCTATATAGATGATAGTCATGATAAAATTAGCTCATCAATATAGGTTCACCAATATAAAACGAATTACACACACATGTAATGGACTCATAGATAAAATGCATATTGTTAATGTTTGTCATAAATGATCATTGAGATGCATAATATCGTGAAAATTGTGTTTCGACACTAAATACATACTGTCTAAATGCTTTGTCTTTAATTACTTGTTAATTGTCGCAAAACTGTTCATGCTGCGAATCGTAATCTGATAGAGGTCTTTAATAAGTATTAAAATATATCCTCATCCTTATTATTAAAATTCATAATTTGCATATTCAAATCATCTGATGATGCTGTGTCTAAAACGTACAAAAATAACATAACATAACCAAATGTTACTCAAAATATGCTAGCAAAAACAAAGGACTTTTTAATGTATAAAAAACGAATATTGTATTGGTAAAATACCTAATTTGCATAAATTTGCATATTTAAATGATCTGATCAAGCTGAAATTAGTACCATATGATAGATAGACCATAAAAACATGGGTATGGAGGCTTATTTTAAATTTCTATCCAAGTTGGCTATTGTGTTATTAGGGAAAAACGGAATTTCGATAATGGCGGACTTAATTTGCATATTATGCAATTTGCTCAAGTATGAAAGGGTGTCATTACTCGGATTCTCATTTAGCACCGTTCAAAGACATATAAACTGCAAAATAACTTTGTGGGAACTCAAGTACAGGATTCACACTGAATATGGCATTTTACTGCAGGACTATAGACAAAACTGTGACTGGTAAGGGTTGGTTAAGGAGCTGGTATTTGCTAATGTTTTATCATCAAGTACCTTTCTAATTTATATTTATTATCTTCATGGTATGGTCAAAACTTCCGTGCATTCGATTTTTATTGACGTTTGAAACTTCTATCTCGGAAAATATTGCTGATATACCGATGAGTACAGCGAACCACTTTTTTAGCCTTGGGCCGACATACTAGTTATGCTGAAGTGTGATCTGATCTTATACTGAAGAGATGAATTGCACATTTCAATTTAAGTTGTACACATATTTGGCTTGCTGTTTTGGTTGCTACTCGTGCATCCATTTTAATGATTGATATCGCATTTACTTTATAATCTTACTTACCCTAGACAATTGATAATGAAGTAAAGTGGAATAATGCATTCATGTGATTATTTGATAAAAATGACAGGCCAATAATATTTCCTCATTTGGAAAGGTTGTTTTAAAGGAAAAAATTGGCGTTACCGTCGATGCCTTTGCTGACATCTATCCGAGGTTTTCAAAATTGGGAATGAATTTTCTCCTCAAAAATGTTTTATATTTAAAAAGAATTGAAACTTAAGGTTCATCTTGGGGAAAAAGCATACGTTTAAAACTGTTTCTCTATTACTACAAATCATACGTTATAATAAAAACATAGCTTGAGAATGAAACAGAACATTGAGGCAGAGGTTTATCTCAAGCGTAATGCAATTGAGAGTTACTGTGTCCAGCAATAACCTCAGAGTTAAATCTATAATATTACGTACAGGTAATTTCCCTTGATTACTACAAAAATGTGTTCATTGATATTAAGGTTAAGTGTGATTTACCTAAAGTTAAGCTGAACACAAGATGAGGGAAAAGATTGAAGACTAACATGACATGATTGGAAGTTTAGCTTTCATGTTTACATATTTTACGTTACAGATTTGCTATTTGCGTAAAATACACAAAAAGTGGATACTTTCATATGCACATTGTATTTTATAAATTGGTACATATAGAATATTTAATGTATCAATTAGACACTTGTTTGTTGTCTTTTATGAATGACATAGTTATTTTCCTTCGCACCTAATATTATTATAAGATGACCCGGTATAGCTTGTGAAATATTTTTTGTAATAATTGTGATGATCTTATTTCTGACTTGTTTACATCTTAATATTTTAAACTTAAACATAAACATGTACAATCCGCCTCAGATAACGATTGAAGTTTGATCCCATACGCATTTGAGCTAATATTAGATAACAGATCTTCACATTCGATGAAACACTGGCTGACAGTTGTGATGGAAACTTACTGAAGATTAAGGAATTGTAAGTAAAATTTAGTTTTTCACACTAGTATAAGTTCTCTTTTAAATAGCATTAAGCCGCGGCCGTGGCGTAGTGGTTAGCATAGCTGACTTCGAATCCGGAGATCGCGGGTGTCAAGACTTTTGGTGTAAATACTTAAACAAGCTATTTGTGGGCGTATATTATGACTATCTTTCTGAGGTCTTTGCTAGGTCAGCCTCTTAATGAGGGCTGCCTATAAGAAAGGTCTGCTTCACCAAAGAAGGTCCGCTTCACCAAAGAAGGTCCTCTTCACCAAAGAAGGTCCTCTTCACCAAAGAAGGTCCACTTCACAAAAGAAGGTCCCATCACCAAAGAAGGTCCGCTTCACCAAAGAAGGTCCACTTCACCAAAGAAAGTCCGCTTCACAAAAGAATGTCCTCTTCACCAAAGAAGGTCCTCTTCACCAAAGAAGGTCCGCTTCACCAAAGAAGGTCCACTTCACCAAAGAAAGTCCGCTTCACAAAAGAATGTCCTCTTCACCAAAGAAGGTCCTCTTCACCAGAGAAAATCCACCTCACCAAAGAAGGTCCACTTCACCAAAGAAAGTCCGCTTCACCAAAGAATGTCCTCTTCACCAAAGAAGGTCCTCTTCACCAGAGAAAATCCACCTCACCAAAGAAGGTCCTCTTCACCAAGAAAGGTCCGCTTCACCACAGGTCTGCCTACACCAAAGGTCTGCCTCCACCACAAAGGTCTGCCTACACCAAAGGTCTGCCTACACCAAAAAGGTCTGCTTACACCAAAGGTCTGCCGCCACCAAAGGTCTGCCTCCACCAAAAAGGTCTGCCTACACCAAAGGTCTGCCTACACCAAAAAGGTCTGCCTACACCAAAGGTCTGCCTTCTCCAAAGGTCTAATTTGGTATCATTAGAAAGAGGATGATATTATTCCTTGAATAAAAAAAGAATTGTGAAATTTGGGTCAGTTATGTCGGTACAGTAATGGTTTGAAAATTGACATTGAGGATTTGCAAGTTACAAATGATCGCGTTGTGTCAGTTTTAAAATGAAACATTTTTTTCAATACTGCGTGTGACCCCAATAACCCAAATGAGTTTTCTGGTCGTCCGGCTACACTGTAAAAAAAGGTGTTTTGCTTTTAAACACTTTTTAAAACACTTTTCTGTTACACTTTTAAAACATGTTACCACTTTAAACATGTAACATGTTTTGCTTTAAAACATGCTGTTTTGTTATAAAACATTACACATATCAAAATAACACACCAGAACGCATTGAAAACATGTAAAAGTGTTTTAAATTAAAACACTTGACGCGTTTAAAATCAAAACACTTTCTTGTTACACTTTTTGCAAACGTTACGCCATATTAAAACACTTCATGTGTTTTCTTGATAAACACTGAACATGTTTGTATTTTTCACAAGTTTGTTGCAAAGCTGAAACTTATTGCTTTAAGAGCACATTTCGCTAAGTCTTTCTAAAATGAAACCTTGACTAACTAACAATGTTTTTTAATCAAAGTCACGGCTGAAAATATGCAAATAAATAAAAAACATAATTTGAAAAGATTAAATAATCATTTATTTGTCATAAAAATGCAACCATAATTTACTTTGAGTGACTAGAATAATAGTAAGTTAAAATATTTTATTTGTGATTATTTCCATCATAACATACACACACAAAGCTATTAAATAGTGATAATGTGTCATTTGTACATATAGTCTCTTTTCCAATGGGATTTGACTCCAAGGCTCTTTATATATCATTTATCTGGTTATAAATTGATAGTTCAATTGTATTGGGATGAACTTTTGTATTCTACATCCTCTTTCTTCTTTCCCTCTATATTATATCATCATGTACCATCTCTAACATATATTTCAATTTCTATCGAACTTTAATGGTGGATGTTTGATTGTTTCTGAAATATATACATTAGAATTAACAATTGTAAAAAAACTTTAAGGGCTACTTTGTTGATAATTCTAGATAAACATTTTAGATAAACTTGACATGTGCTGCATTATTGTAAAGCAATTTCTATACAGTTTAAAAGATATATACCAGTATGAGTTACTCCCACTAATAGTAATATATTTAAAAAATTGCTGTTATCAAAATTTTTAAAAGGCAAAATAAGCTGTAACATTCCGAAGTAGTAGTTTAAACTCTAGTACCGGGTTATAAATAGGACTTCTGCACTATGCTAGATTGAACCAACCAAAAATTATATTACTAACTTTCAGTGAATTAACTTACTTTATTAGACGGGTACATTTCAGTTTGCCAAAAGCTCCATTACTCTCCCCAAACACTAGATATATACAAAACTCATATATACACAACTCATTCAACAATATGGTTCCATTTCTCAGTTATTAGCATTGTCTCTGCCTTTCCTTCCAAAAGGTGTATGTATAGTAAATAACCAACCTGAATAAAAATGAAAATAACAATATTAAATTCAAGGATTCATGATAATATGGTGACACACTCAAACTCAATCACATTCTAGTCTTAAATTAATAAAAATATAACAGGATAAAACATGCATGCTTAACCAAGGCCTAAAATGAGAATAGCAGAGCTTAGGGCACCCGACTACCTAAATAAGTTGCCGACCTTAGAGTTTTTATTTTAAAGTCAGCAAACTTTGGTGGTTTTTGTGTTCATAACTTTGGCGAAATTTACGACTGCAAATAAAATAGTGATTTCGTGAGTAAAAAGCAACAACAAAAAACTACCTACCCCACCTCTCATTTCTCAGGCTATTCCCCTAAACACAGAATTTTATCTTGGCCTAACCACCATGGAAAAAAGCCTGTCATGTATGTATAATGTATTATTGAATAACTTGTCTCACAGTCTGAGTATTATTTTCATAACATTTTTTCCAGCATCTGTTCTCTTTCCCTAAAATACATTGTATAAAGTAACAACATTGAAAATTTAAAACAATTCGTCATCTGCAGTGTGTAATTACATCCCTTCCATATAGAAATAGAGCTATTTTAAGTGTATATTTTATAATTGCGATATGCTTTTTGTAATTAAGATGGGGTGACGAAATTAGGACAGAGACGAAATTAGGACCCGGAAAATGCTTTAAGTGTATGAGGTGGGGTGACGAAATTAGGACAGGGATGAAATTAGGTACTAGCTATTGTATTAGACCAACAACAAACGCACAAACTAACAGTGTAAATGTTAACAATATAAATGCAGAAGGAAATGCACAAATTGATACAAAAAAGTTAACATTTTCTTTTTAAACAAATAGCTGTGTAGGCGCCACTGATCCTAAATGACCCCAGATAATACCAACGAAATTCAAAAAATGTCGCGAACACTGATGACAAAATGTATCCCACATCAAAAAAGCTCTTCCCTTGCATAAATTTTATTACTAAATTTCAAAACATGAGACTGAAAACACGACAGGTGATAAAGCGACCCAAGAAATATTAAAGTAATACATTACTTACATAAATGTTCGGAAGATTCTGGGCGCGAGCAGACAGCGCTTCAACCTTGAATTCGAACATTCCATAATCTCCAAACAAAACCACTTGGTGATTGGGACTATATAGTTTCCACGTTAACAATGTTAAATTACTATTTAAGAATACTAACGCATTCCATTCTTAATATATTTACATATCTGTGTGTTTATAAAAAAAGTCAAAGCTTCGCTAAGAGACTATAAAGTGTTTTCGTTTTGCACACTAGTGAAAACGCACGTGTTTTACGTTTCCGTTTCTGGTTAAAAAAAATACGCAAAAATCCGTATTTTAATGAAGATGTTGGGTCTTATATATCGTTTTGTAGTTACATTTGTTTCTCCATTGCGATTATTAATTTTTCAGACGAACAAATTTTAACGGTTGAAAATGGTGCCGTTTTAAAGTAAAACACTGCCGATTTTTTTAAATGACTAAAACGCTAAGTGTTACTATATTAAACGGATGTGTTACGAAAGTAAATTGCGGTGTTTTCGTTTTAAACGCTTATAAAACATGTTCCGTGCTCCCATTTTTTACAGTGTAGATTCCTTTGCAAACTTATTGCATCGATGCGTAAAAGGAGCACCGAACTCATTCGGGTTAATGGGGGTCACACTCACATTGAAAAAAATGTTTCATTTAAAACTGACTCAATGCAATCATTTGTTTTTTTATTCAATGCATAATAACATTCTCTTTCTAACGATACCAAATGTATGAGTGTGCAATAACAAACAAAAAGATATTATGGTTTTTGTAGACCGGACAAAACTTTTGTCCATTAGTATATATTCTATCAACTTACTTAAAAATGTGTAATTTATTATATTTTTAACATTAATACAAGTTGTCATGCGATTAAATGCAAAAGGCATTAGAGCTTGTGTCGCAGTAACATACACGATTTAAATGAAGCGTACAGAAGGGGAAATAGGCAATAGGTTTTCATGAACAATCTATAGTAATGTTGATTTTTGTTTAGTTATAAGTTATATGGAGAATTTGTCAACATCATGAAAAAGTAATTAGATACATATTAGTAAGATTATGGTTGACACTGCGTAAAACCCAATAAAATTTAATGAAAATAACAAGATCATGAGTAAGTGTCTCATATATTTGTAACGTTTTAAGGACACGATTATGAATATTTAATACAAGGTTTACACTTTTGTTGATTAGTTATAATTATCATTGTCATTTTTCCTACATGACTGCGCTTTTAACATGTTTATAATTTCATCAGCTACACATGTAGATGAGAAGTGTCGCAAAGCGCATTTGGTGGGTATCATAGGCGGATCTAGGTCCGGACTCCCCCCCCCCCTGAAATTTCCAAAATTTACTTGTCCATTAGTGTATTTCTAAATGTAAGTCGTTTTTAAGTAGCATTAAGCAAATTTTCTCTGTGCTGAACATAGATTTAATGGTTATGTAGTTTTTATTATTAAAATGTTGCATTATTCTGCAAAATGTGTATAATGTGGTTGAGGTTAAAAAGTTTGGGCCCTCCAAGAAAAAGTTCGGACCCCAGTAAAAAATCCTGGATCCGCCCCTGGGTATTTAATGGTCTTGCTGAAATGTTATAATGTTTACATATGAACAGTTCAAAGTATTTTCAAATGTAAGTTAAGTGCAAACTCATTACGTCAGACTATTGTCTGACCTACTAAAAAGGCCGATAATGATAATTTGGTAACACGCGTGATAAATCAACTTATTTGCATCATGGGATATTACATTTGTTTGTCACCCAGTTTCCAATTATTGTGCAATAATTTTGTACTTTGGTCAGAATTTCAAACATTTTAATAATTTTACTCGGGGGACAAAATTTTGCTTTTGGTCATTATGTTGCGTGTTGCACCGTAGTGTCCTATAGTTGTATAACCCTTGTGTAGTAGAGGAAGACTACATGAAGTACATAAACTCCTCTGATGTCAAAATAGCATTTCAACTTATTTCACGGCGTCTCAACGCCGTGATATTGTGATGGTTATTTTGATAGCAATGGGCAAAAGTCACATGACATAAATCCTTTCGATTTCTATTGCCAACAAATTTATTGCTTTTTTAATGCAGTTATAGTACAGCGCATTCCCGTTAAAAGTAACATAGAAAAAGAATTTTCGGTGGAAACCATTAACAATATTTCTATCAACAGTGCAACAAACGAAAAATCAGCGTTTAACATCAACACATTTCCGCAAATTCTTTCGACTCACATGAAAAGGGGTAGGTATAATTTGCGGACCAACCGGACCAGCGGACCAGTTTAGTATACGGATACAGTATAACAAATATGCGTATCATAATGTGTGTATAGTCGATATATATTCGAGATTTGCCAATATTTTATTTGAAAAGATAAGATTGATAGAGTTTTGGGAAATTAATTAATTAATATTTATTCAAATGTAAATAAATAAATACTAATATCGAAATTATTTTTTTTAAGAAATACGTTTGCAGATTTCAACTATAAAAAGAATCGTCGATTGATTCATTACATATTGTTGTAAATATTATATATTTCAACTATCAGAGACATGATCATTTGAAACCAATTTTGATAGGATTCAAATGTAATGTTTTAATGATATACCTTTTTGTCCTTTTTAGCGGACTGTATAAATAAAGGAGCCTAATCGTGTAACATTGACTTTTAATTCTTACTTTAATTGAGATAAATTGACGATCTTTTCAAACTCTGATTAAGTGTAGCGGACCAGTTAATTTCAAGAGCGTAAGAGTTACGGACCAGGTTATAGATCGAGCAGTTGTAAAGATAAAATATTTTGTATAGCAAATCTACATCCTACTGCTTCTGGACAGTTCGGTATGGGCTAATCTGTGGACGAACTTTCTAATGATAATTATGACGCACCTTTACGTCTGAAACCGGTTACGTCATGTTTTGTTCTTGGGAAGTAGCTGTTGCAGTTAAAAGGCCTCTTTTTATGTACTTTGATTTTCATTTTGCCCTGAGACCAACGATCGCCCCTTATTATACAGACCACTTTTGGGAACCAATAGTCACACGGATTGGTAAGGACAGATCCGCAATGTAAGGAGTACTTGACTGAACAAAAGCGATAAGTCATGTAAATAGCGTCTGTTCTGAAAGACTACGTTTTCCCTTTTGCCGATCTTTTTAAGCGCCATGCAAATATGAATTACTGGAAATAAATCCAACTGAAATCAAACATCCTGACGGCATAAAGATGGTGACTAGACCCAGACCATTCTCGTACCCCAAGGTTATCAAGATTCTCGATCTAACTAGTATCGAGAATCTTACTATGCTCTTGGAACGAAAATAATACATATGAACAGGAAAACGTTTTATAACAAGTTACATTTTTATAACAGAAAAACCTTAACATGACAATTCAATATAATGCTTTTTGAGTTACCTTTAGATTATACTTCATAATTCTTTTTTTGTTTGCCGTGACAATCAATTTGCTGCATTTAGCAGCAATTTTTTACTTGTTCTTATAGTTATACGAATAAATATTTTGTCAAATGATATATGATATAACATTATGTACTTTTAAATCCTGATTTACATTTTGACCTAGTAATGCTGTTTAAGCATTTCAAGTAAGCAAGAGTAAGCAACGGTGAATATCACAATAACAGATAACCAGTATGGCGACGTTAAGTGATGAGGCAATGAAAATGGATTTCGAAGAGTTATTCAATTACTTTGAAGAGAAAAAAATTCCATGTGATCACTTAGAAACCTTAGAAGAATTGCAAGTGTTGTTTGACAAGACTTCAGTTTCTATGAGTTCCGAGGACGAACCAGATTCACCGTTGCCGGTAAGCTAACAAATATTGCATTCCAGTAAAAAGCTTGTAAAACTTATTATTATACCTCACTGGAATTTCCCTATGCTAAAGCCCTATACCGGAGCGGGTGATATTTTGTTCGATCACATGGTAATATTACCCGCTATCTAAGGGAGACTACTCATTAACGATTCGTAGCCGTAAATTGCCGCGACCGTGGCGTAGTGGGTAGCATGTCTGACTTCGAATCCGGAGATCGCCGGTTCGAATCCCGGTCGCGGAAGGGTATATTAGTGATATAATTCAGTTTTTTTATTATACTGATTGTTTTCTTTACTGTGTTGTCATTTGTTGTTTAATAAGTATTTACATGTTACAGTTTTGTTCGGTATAATAAAACAAATAACACATGACAGCGAGGGTGACAGTACAGATTATCAACCCTTGAAAAATAATATCAACCTCGGCTAGCGCCTCGGTTGATATTAATTTCCTCGGGTTGATAATCTGAACTGTCACCCTCACTGCCATGTATTATTTATATATTATTTTCATCCATAAAATATTTAAAATCAAGTACATGTATTTGTTAACCCATTTAAGGTGTTATCTGTCTTAGATGTCAAGGTGATAATGCAGACTGAGAAAAATAAAATATTTAAAACGTCTAGGAGTTTCGTAAAATGGAAATTTTGAAACACATCTCGCAACTTTTTATGGGGGAGTTCAACGCCGAGTCCACACACACTATAGTCATTGCTTACCTAAAAATGCCAAAATGTTGATACAATTACAGAATAAATTTAGCTTACATTAAAAATATGAATTAGTCATTGCTTTATTAGTATAAAAGCTGTGCATTTTCAAAATGATGCTTTAATAATTAGAAAATGAAAAACCAAGTGAATATATACACCTATAAAGCATAAAAGGAGAGACACAGTCTTGAGACAGTTATCAAGCCTCAAGGTGAAAAACAAAATATAGGTCGTTTGCGTTAATGCTGGACCCCTATTTGCCGTAAATATCTTTTAAACTATAACAGCGATTTTGCTAAAAATTTTAATACAGTCTTATTTAAATTATTCCTTCTAGGATTTAAATTTTCAGAATTTTAATAGATGAATAAAAAAGTTTTCCATAAGGTGTAATGCAAAATATTTGGATTTTTTAACAAAAATCCGGCGGGAGGTAAAAAAAGCTGTTCTGATTTTAACATTGTCATACTTCCAGTGTATTTATACAAAGTCCCGTGCGTTTACTGTAATTTTGTCGCTTAAATAAACACTCGACGGTCTACTTAATTGTAAAGCAGAGGCCCGTCTTTAAAATCATACGTGTAGAATTTGTATAGATTTTGACGATACAGACGACAGTGATGATGATATTTGAGTTTGTATATACCGTTATACTTTGTTATCAAATAAAATTTCTAACCGGGCCTCATAGTTAGCTATTATTTTGTATCTACTGTTATGTGGCTGTTCTGATTATGGTACATACCCATTTAACAAAAGTCTCTTTTGGCTTCAAAATTTGCATTGCATGTCTATGGAAAGTATGTTATACAATGAAAGAAAAATTCTAAATTTTTGGATTTAAGAAGGAAAATGCTAGTTATGATCACATACGAAATTTGAGTTAATTCCATCCGATAGTTATTGAGATATTTCATGATTTTAGGGGTCCAGCTTTAACGCAAACGACCTATAAATATCAAACGTTATAGTCACGACCACTGTCGTGTAGCTGTGTACGGTGTTGTCAACCAAGATGGCGGACCGAATGCTGGTGAAAAGGTAAACATATTTTATTTTCTCGATTTCTCTAACTTAATCCACATGTATTGCCGTATAATCAGTTGTATTCAACCGGCCATGGATTCCGGTGCATAATGTACAATCTGTTTTCGCTTGATATCCACCAAAGAGCTAATAAATGTATCACAAAGTTGGTCGATCTATGATTTTGAAATTTGAAGCGAGAAAAAATCTTTTAAGTCTGATTCTGACTTAATTGAGCTCTTAGATTCAAATCAATTGACAGAGTAGCGTAAAATGATCGACCGAGTTACCCTGTCCCCTTAATTTGGAGGAATATCCTCACCCTTCCACAAAAACGTTCGTTTTATGAGTGTACACAAAGTGAGTGCAGTCGCCGGTGTATGGTGTAGTCAAAACGCACATTTTTGAACGGTGCAGTCTCAAAACTGTACGGTGGAGTCCTTCTGTACAATTTTGGTGTACGGTGTTGTCTCAAGTTTTATTTTCAGTGCCAACTTTCATGAATGACCTTTAGTTCAATGATAATGAGTTCCTTTTCACTCATTCGACCCGATGACCTTTAAATATTAATTTATAATCATTGGTTCGACCAATTGACTTGAAATTGAGCTTAAACAAAATAACACTATGCCATTAATGTGTCTAGATAATGAATGAAATGGATGTTTGAGTTCCTGATGTCCCCTATGCTGACGTCCTCAGCTGACGCTTATAGTACGAACGTTCAAAGACACGAGTTACATACATTCAAAAAAACAAAAAATCCAAAACACATCAAAACATCATCATACTCCCCTAATTCTTGGTTTTGAACATAGACTGTAAAATATGAATAAACGTATTCATTGTTTGAATCAAGTTACCACGAAATCAAGATGAAAACGGAAGAAATCCATAGGAAGTATGTGTACAAGCATACACATGAATAACTATTTTTAAACTTGGGTTAATGTAAATCGATGTCTGTCTTGCATTACATAAGTTCGAAATAAGTGATTGTCCAAATGATTAGTCAAGGAAATTAAAATTTATTTTATACTTATTTGTTTATTGGATTTAATGCCGTATCAACACATTTTATGTCCTTTTACGGTGTCTAACCTAACCTAGCATTCCTGGACCTTTTGTCCATAACCAGCACTCACTTACCCTCCACGAGGCCGGAAACTTCTCCGTAGCATCTAATCAATGGAGGAAAATTGACATTATTGTCTAACTTAAATGGAAGGGTATAACCTCTCCGGGTGGGATTCGATCCGTACCCCACTCTGGACACGAGATTCCGAATCCCGGCGCGCTACCAATTGCGCTATCGACTCTGGTTTGAACTTGAAATAAGAATGCGTTTGTGAAATTAGGCTCTGGTGCAATACGCCCTATAAATCGATTTGGATAATTTGAGACGTATAGACATATTTTATGGTTTCAAAGTTTTGGATAGTAGCTGACTATTTGGATTTATAAGGTAACAACGCAACACAAAATTATGTACACGGAATTAGCTCAGTTGGTAGAGGCGATCTCAATGATAGAATCTAACAGATGAAGATTGTGAGCTGATTTGAAACCAAATTAGACTTTTCCTTTTTAAATGTCCGTCTTTGGGTTGGTTATATGAATATTTGGTATCAATGGTCCGTTCATTCGTCGTGTGTTCGTTCTCCGTCTGCTCACACACAATTATTGTTTGTCTTGATAATTACTTTTTAGTCCGATTTTATCCGGTGAGCCGTGACTGCACTTGTGTATTTATAGATTTTTGGAACATTTCTACAAAAAGGTAACACAGCTTTTTTAACCAATCAACTGATTACTGGTTATATTATAATTATATTACATTTATACAAGTATAAGCATTTCCAAAAATGCTTGAAATCGCTGTTTAACCATGCATTCTCAGCGCATCAAACCGTCAAAGGTCTATTATAGAAGACAAAAATTAGCTTGCCCTGGTAAAGATGTAAAGCCATTGAGTCTATTTATAGAATTCCAGGAATTAGCGCGAACTGTCGTACATATGTGTAAAACCATTGATTTAGATTCGCCCCAAAGTAGGGAAGATAGGTTGGCATTTTTTCAACAAATGCAAGTTTTAAAAAGAAAATCACATTTTATAATTAGCTACGCATATTTTCTAGAGTTATATTGCAACTTTCTTGAAGCTAGTACTAGTTCATTCATTAATAATGGTATTTTCTGGTTATACAAACAGATAACCTGACAAATCATTGCGTGGACGAGTTCATACACGCACCCCTATTTTGACTGTTCGACGTCCATTTTTTTCATCATGTGACCTCAAATGCATCGTTCTGATTCGCTTACGGCAACCGGTGCCGACACAAAAATGCTCAAAACTATCACTGCCTAGTAATTCCATGGTCGTGGCGGTAAGGCAGTTGGATTGGTAATCATTACTTTTGTAACCCGGGTTCGCACCTAAGTACATGTACCTCTATCCTATTATTGTTTACATCATGAAAACGTACTACTTGAAATCTCTGTGCAGCACAAAGTCAATTGATTATAAAAAATAGACGTGCATATTAGCCTGATATAGTGCTTAGTTATTGTTTCGATGTCATACACTAACCAATCTCGACCGTGTCTTATAAAAATGATTATAAAGTAAATGTACAAAATGTACTTAGCAACATAAAGAAGGTGATTGATATGTACATAACTTTAGCTTATTCGTTAGATAGTATCCTGGTCTGATTTCGATCCAGTCTCTGCGTTTGAAGCCAATTGCATATTTATAAATGCATTATAATTAGGTACAACGTAAATTTCTGGATATAATAAAGAACAAAGAAAATGGAATAGATAGATAGAAACTAAACAAATTCAATTTATAGAACAATAATCATGATATGATGCATACAACTATGCATGAATTTAATAATATACTAAAAATATGGAGGCGATGAGGTTCGAACCACTGTCGTAAAATTATTGCATCGGGCATAATTATGTTTCCGACTAATAACCCAATGCGCTATTTTAAACAGTGAAATCGAATCGAATCGAAAAATTTTGAATCGTTTCACCTCTTATATCCAGTACTAATTAAGATATTACCGTTTAAAGATAGAATAATTTTTAAACACTCTCAAAAACTAGGATTTTTGCTTGGGGTACATGTATACAAAGCTCTAAGGATAATTGATTTAAATTTGAATATATTAAACTGCAGAATTTGAAAAAAAAATGTTGTTTTTTTCATTTTTGTCACAGCATTATTTACGGTCTTTTCGAAAATCAAGGGTTGCGTTATTAAAATGCACATAACTTTAGTTACGAACAGTCAACTTCCCTAAAAATTCAACATTCAATGTCTTTTATAGTATAGATTCAAGAAACAATATCATATTAAGATTGTGGAAGGTCATCATTACAGTTCCAGAACCTTAACATTGAACTAATAGCCGTTCATAAAAGTTGGCACTGAAAATAAAAATTGAGACAACACCGTACACCAAAATTGTACAGAAGGACTCCACCGTTTAGTTTTTTGAGACTGCACCGTTTAAAAATGTGCGTTTTGACTACACCATACACCGGCGACTGCACTCACTTTGTGTACACTAATGAAACTAACGTTTTTGTGAAAGGGAGAGGATATTCCTCCAAAATAAGGGGACAGGGTAACTCGGTCGATCATTTTACGCTACTCTGTCAATTGATTTGAATCTAAGAGCTCAATTAAGTCAGAATCAGACTTAAAAGATTTTTTCCTCGCTTCAAATTTCAAAATCATAGATCGACCAACTTTGTGATTCATTAATAAGCTATTGGGTGGGATATCAAGCGAAAACTGACTGTACATTATGCACTGGAATCTATGACTGGTTGAATACAACTGATTATACAGCAATACATGTGGATTAAGTTAGAGAAATCGAGAAAATAAAATATGTTTACCTTTTCACCAGCGTTCGGTCCGCCATCTTGGTTGACTGCACCGTACACAGCTACACGACAGTGGTCACGACACTATAAAAAGAAAATATAAAACAATATATACATAAGCAATTGTTCCAGGCACAAATTAATACTTGGGGCACAATACTTCGAAGAATGATAGAAACTCAAATATTTCTCTAAAAACACAACTTCTGGATTATAAACATTTTGCTTGAAATCGAGCAAACGAAAACGATGTCTCAGGTACAGTCTGGGGACAAAAACAAAAGCAGAAGAAACAAAAACTTAAACCAATGTTTCAAAAACTTAACTCTTGTTTATAGACTTTGCTTGAAACAAGAGGACCCGAGCCCTGATGAGCTCAAACAGTCAGCAAAAATTCTACTTAAGAATGAAGCAAACACTTCTTTTATACTTTTTACTTATATTGGTCGATTCTATGGATTTTCTACTTTTAACCAAAAGGTGAAACATGCAAATTTTACGTAAGCGTGCTCAACACTTGATGTAACTGTAACTGATATATTGGGCTTGCCAATCAAAAGGGCGTCATTCATCATTTTTCGAAATGTATCTTACTCAATGCTATACTTGCATTTCACATGCCATACATAGACATTCAATATAAATTGAATAAAACAATTTACACTAAACGATTTACAATAATAAAAAATGACAATTGTGAACAATTAAAACCATTCAATTTTAACAAAGGGAGATTCTTTTATACTCATAAATATTCCGATTGATTAAGAAATTGTTCCGAATCGTTCTTGCATACGAAGAGAAAACTTCTCTCAAACAAGCCATTGATCGATACGACAGAAGCTGTTCGTTTCAATATAAAAAATATGTTCCTCAGTCCAGAAGTTAATTTAAATTGACAAACATAATTCCTGCTTACTTAATACTTCATGCTGTAGTTTTCATAATTACTCTTGTTTAATATGTTTGATCTGTACTTCAGCATCAAGAAACTTTGAAGGATGTCATAGAACAAGATAGAAAAAGAAGACTTGAGTTAGCAGAAATATATGACATGCTTATTTCATACATAAAGAATCCTGGTAAAGGCGCAGAGTGTATCTTACCTATAATGGAAAAAACCCACGAGAACTTTGAAAAAACATTAGCGGGGAGAAGCGATGAACTTTTGAATGACAAATGTGCAATAATAGTTGCAGGTAAATATAAAATTGTTAAATAGATTTGAATCTGAATCGTCAGATGAATTTTAGTATCTTTAATGTGGTTATTAAAGAGTGCGATGCCTTTTATAAGTTAGCAATGCAAACACGTCTGAAAACTAAACAAAAATGTTACATAAAATGGTAGTGTAAGCGGCTTTTACCTTTTAAGTGAGCGTAAGGCAACATTTGGATTTTGTTTGTCTAAAAACGACATTTATTGGACAGATATTGCTTTGAATTTTATTTTATGACTTAACGATGACCCATTCTGCACAAAAACAATTTATAGTTTATACCTTCTTTTGAAAACATTTGTCTGTAAGACATTAACTAATAAGACAATCAGCGCGATATGATCTTTCTGTGTTGTGCGCCGTAAACCAAAGCAAACAAATAATAAGACAATCTTGTCGGGAAAGAGTAGCTCTCTTGCTCTTTTATACATATTTTCTTGAATATACCATGAAAAAAATGAACACACTTTGAATTTAGCTGTCATTAATGGTTATTTACAACAATGATAACAAATTCATTTATCTATTTATCAAAACCCATCTTTTATTAATCAGATTGATAAAATGTACTAAATAATAGCATTTAATTACTAATCCCCTCTAAATTTCTGTGAGTTGTGTCATTGCTCTAGAAACTAAAAAAATCGTTCCAACGAACTACAGAAACGAGTACGTAAATTTCCTTAGTCGGATACTCACGTAAGAGTATAAATGGTTAAGCGGGTACCCGATGATAGTGAACCTTTAGATAACCTCCCCTGGTGGGATTAAGAGTTTTGAATTTGAAAATGTGTTTGGGAAATAATCAAAAATATTTTGTCGCGAGCGATTGTTTGCGTTTCAGTAGTTTCTTCTTGCCGTGTTGAGTGTACAGTAGAGACCCAAATAATGATCTACCACATTTTCATAATACCTATCAGAGCCGTATTTTTTCGAATTGTTTTATCTTGTCTTTTGTTTTTCTTTTAAGTATACATATTACATGTATAAAGAATGTTATTATTTTTCCATTTTAAATTTTCAACACATTGTGACCTTTGGCAATGTTCAATATAAACATGTCTTAATGATATTGAGATCTCACCAAATGACATAACTACTTTATGTCCACACTTAAATAGTTTTTTGTTCTTGTAGAGCTTGGCAAAACACTTGTCACTATAATTTCAATGTTATATCTACGTTCTAATGGTCGATATATATCTGAACATACAGTTAGATTAAACTAATAAAAGCCGCGCCGTGGCGTAGTGGTTAGCATGTTTGATTTCGAATCCGGAGATCGCGTGTTCGAATCCCAGCCGCGGCAGGTCATACCCTATATATGAGTTGTCGGCCTTGTATTAGGGTAGGTTAGTACTGGTAATAGAAAGTTTCCAAGAAACCTATAGGAGGAGGTGGCCGTCTTGACCTTTATATGTGTTGAATGCGACGTTAAAACAAAACAAAATGAATAAACAACTAATGAATAGCAATACTTTTTCCAAAGGTGAAACTAGTGCTGGAAAGAGTAGTTTGCTCAATTTGATGCTAGGCACAGACGTTTTAGCAGAATCATTACTTGGCACAACTAGTACAATATGTCGTTTACACAACAGTAAGACAAAAAGTATCAAGGCATGGCTAGAAAATGATGAAACTAAAGTCATTGAATCAAATGATGAAGATTTTAATTGGAAAACTGCCTTGAAACCATACTTAACAAGTCGTGATACCGAAGGTAAACCGAAGGTTAAACAAGTCGACGTATATTGGCCTATTCCTATGTTACAGGTAAACAATATTTAGTTCTGACATAACTTACTGAAATGTATGAGTCAATGCAATAGAGTATTCTAAGTAAATATTTTGTTTAAGAGTTATAACAAACTCCAAACAGTTAAACATATTACGTGCTCGAAACTAAAATCATACCGAAATAAAGACTGTACGAGTATACACTTAAACAATGTTCTAACTACACCAATTTTTAAGGCGTATAATATTTTAACAAATGATCCAAACTGTATAATATTACTTACCCGGGATTAAAACAGCAAAAGCTACATGGCTTTTGTGTTTTATAATGAAATCGGACGTGTTTAGTACTCAAGGGCACGTGAGTACATAACCGGTTTTTGCGCGTGGTAAATGTACAGCCCGCCGTATGAACTAACTAAACAACATAATGGGGCGCACATGTCTATCTAAGAAAGACCTTGAAGCGCGTGCTTAGTTTAGGGGGCATGTCCTAAATAACCAGATACGAACACTTGTTTTGTGGTATAAAGGTGTGTTTTTGTTATCACACAATTTATTGAGCCGTATGATATGCAATTGTCCTGTCGATAAATACCTATTTACTTTTTACTTCCTTGTAGCTAGGATTTTGAATTTCAGGCGCGTTAAATCGTGATCTTGATGACTTACACTGCCGGTAATCACGTGATTTTGTTATGATCAGCTGTACTATTAAATGGCGGCCAGACTCGTCACCTCAGGTAGGTTTTTTACATTTTTGGAATAGAATACCGCGAGATCTTGTTATTTCATTACGCCCAAAGTACCCCCCATTACAAGCGATTTATGACAGTACCAAAATGTTTTTCCTACGTCCATAAATAAAAAAGTTATTGAGCGAATTATTTTGAAATTTTACGTTCTTGTTGTGATCGGCTGTACTATATATATCTGTTTTTGTCTTCATGTACTAAATGAAGCCACTTGCCTCAAGAATTTACCCACCAGGAAACGAAAAACATTATCCTGTGATACTTTTATCATCTTTTCTGTCAAAGGTCAGGGTGTAAATGTGAATTTTGACGGAAAATAAAAAATGATAAGCTGTACTATTTGAATTTCAATGATAAGCTGTACTATCAGATTCCTGAACCAACCGACAATGATGTTGAACGTATCTAACAACGTAAAAAGTCAAATTCTTGGTTATAATTTTCCATTTTTTGGTATGGATAGATGAAAGTAAATCATAGTTTAAAGTTCGGTTAAATGTCACCGTCAAATTACGTCATTTTATGAATATGAACTTATAAAAACTTATTTAACGACTTTACTTTCTGAAATACGCTCATAGATAATCATTATCTGATGACTTAAGTTTTGAAGCAGAAGACGTTGTAATATAGTTACAAATTTACTGATTTGAGTTTTAGTGTGGATAAAGCTCGATGAGTTTAAACGAAAATTCGCCAGACTAATGTGATTTAGGGTCAATGTATTTACAGAAATACAATTGTGCTTCCAAAATACACTTTCTGAAGAGGTACATAGACCCTTCAACAAGTGGAATTTGTTTTGTACAATGTATTTTTTGCAAACAGTATTGTCGGTCACACATGAATTTACTATTTATATTCACATGCAATTATTTTAAGAATATATTGGCGTATTAAGGGGGCAATAAGTACTTCCGAATTTGGCTGTTTAATTTTTTTTTATTATACCAGTGTCTTCTAAGACGCACTGGGTTAAGCACACTGTTCCGCCTTTTGGCTACACTAGCACTTTATGTCCGTTTGAAAAGATTTGTGTATAACATGTTATTGCAGATGTTGTTTTCCATTATATACTTTTTTTGTTTCTTTACCAGGAACCTCGAGTTTGACTCTATCGAACGTGTCCGTCGGATGGGAAGGAAAAGATGGAGACTATTGCGAGATCTAAAACAGCACTTCAAAAAAGATCTTCGACCGTCCGTTGAGAAAAATCCTGAGGGAAAGAAGCCAAAATGCTCTCGTTCAATAAAATGTGGGGTAACATGAACACTAAAAGATGTATTGTTTTAAGATTGAATTCCTTGACACCACATCACTTGAAACTTTTTAACTTGATATGTGGATACTCAGATAAATAGAACGGAACTGAAACAAACACATACCGTGACATTTACGATTTTATAATGTCTGAAATAAGTTCATCTGAGTAAACATTGTGGACATCAGTGACAGTGTTGTACTTACATGCAAGATGTCAATTCTTTCTACTGAATTGTTTCCTGTACATGTAGATCTATATAGCAGGTATCAGAAACAATTGATAAGAAACTTGTTTAGCTTCAGATAAATAGATAAACAGATAAATTTGAAGTTCTGATCGTCAAGGGACGTCATTGAAAATATGTTTAGAATTGGATATCAAAATCATTGTTTTGTATAGATTTCAATTAGTTTTCCAATTATGTGTAAATTATGTGTATATTCTTTTTGCTACATTTTCTCTCGAGATAACCAATGGAGACGAAAATTATGTAGTCATTATTGATTTAATGTAATGTTTTTGGATGTGTTTGTGCATGTACGAATAAATTGATGAAACATTTTTCCAGAAATTTGTATGTCTTGATAGATTAGGTGCGTATATATATACACTGAACAAAAGTTCTAACCGATCACTTTTCAAATTTTGATCATTTTATAACGGGCCAATGGATCCTTATAAAATTTTGCCGAGGGAATGTTTGTGTCATTTTCTACAAATTTGTAGGGGGAAATAGTTTGATACGGTCTGATGCACTCAATCGGCACACAGGGTGTGATTTACATACGAAATGTTCGTATAGAGAGTGGTGATTATTAATTTACACTTTGCGTGAATCCTTGTTAACTTTATAAATGAAAAAAAAAAACATAAAAGATTGCACGAATGTCGATCATGTCGGCGAGTTGTAACCTTTGTTCTTGGTATTCGGCGACCGATAGGAACGACTCCGGTCCATTGCTACATCGTCGAAAAGACCCGATTAAAGTGTCATGCAACTTAAAATAGGAATGAAAACATTGAAAATAATAAAATTGTAGCATTTTTCTATTATAACATTACTTTCTCGATATTTCCATAAAGATGTTCCCATGAACAGCTACTAATCTGTTTGATAGAGGCTCCAGCATTCAACATTCCATTGGCTACGCCACGAACCTGCATCTACATTTGTGCAATAATTGATGGGTTTTTTTCACTTATAAAATTATCAAGGATTCATTCAAAGTGAAAATTAATAATTACCACTATCTACACGAACATTTCGTGCCAAAATGTGTAAATCACACCCTGTGTCCCGATCTAGTGTATCGGACCGTATCAATTTTTTTTGCCACAAATCGGTAGAAAGTGGCACAAAAATCACCTCTGCAAAATTTAATAAGGATCCATTGGGACGTTATTAAATAATCAAAATTTGAAAAGTGACCGGTTAGAACTTTTGTTCAGTGTACATTTTGTACATATCAAACACATACATTAAACACATTCGTAAATAGTCACTTAGTTTTAAGCTACTGTTTGCCTAATTGATTTATTTAAATAAAGGCCAATTTTCAAAAGCTTATTACATTGCTTTAGACTCATCTCAAGTTTCTTTTCATTTTTATAAAACAATAAGCCAAACATTATTTAAAACTAAATGATCGATTATGATTTTGTTTATTGTATGTAATGAAAGGAGCCAAGAATATACTTACCAAGATAATCTTGTTTAAAAAAGCCATTAACAACTATTCTTTCTAATCGAACCAATCATTGTCAGGGTGTACAATGAACGCCATTTATCGGTGCAGTTTAAATGAAACTAGATGTTACCTTTCAGTTTCACATGCCTTGCAATGCAAGATGAGAGTTCAATTAATGGCAGTAAACCTCTTTTTGAACCATTGTGTATGTGAACAACGAATCACTGTGGGTATGTGAATATTTCTGCGCTACTTTTTTGTAATTATCAAGTATCAGAAAGTTGGACAAATACACTATAATTGCATGTCACTTATCATTTTAATGATATTCATTTTGTTAAGTTAGTGACACAATATCATTTCAGAAATGAATAAAACCACATAAATATGTTTCAAAAATAGTGTAATCATGTAAAACTTACCAAAGAATCAATGCCATTATACCATAATTTAATTTTAAAAAAGCAACAATATCACAAAAACTTACAAATCATTAAAATCTACAATCATTAATATGGATACTCTTGAGTATCTCAACTTTGTATCCAGATAAACACGATATATTGAACATTCTGTAATTCTCGTCTTATCTATGTTTTGACTGCAATGTCTACATTCAACAGAAAATTGGTAAATGCAACTTCATAATACGTCTTCTTACTCTTATATGAAAGTGGGTGTTATATGAAGTCAAATAACAATACGTGTCTTGAAAGCGTAACAACAAGTAATAAAGTACAATTTAACTGCATTAATTCAATCTTTGTTTGATAAGGCTTTGTAGTCAAAACGTTAATACAGGACGAAAATATAGAGTATTGTTTTTATTTATTGTAAAAATAAACATGTTGCTTTTTGCATTTCAAATACACATCATCGACAAAACAACTAAGCCTCAATTGGAGGTAAACACAATGCCAATGAACACAGTGTGGCATTATGCTAAACTGTTGATCGGAAATAACTTGACAAATCGAATGTGAGAAAACTATTTTCGGAGCATTTGCAAAAAAAATTGCACACGTTTCTGGACATAAGAAATAACCATATCAGGTAACTTGCAAAGTAAATTGTTCAAGTTACAGCATAGTTAGAGCTATTATGTTAATGCGCTTTGAATGATTTCACAATTTGCATTATAATGTATCACCGAAGACGTGAATCAGACTATATAACCAATCAAATGGAGTAAAAAGAGAATTACAATTTTTACTAAGACTAGCTGATCTGAGCCGGACAAATAATGAAGGTGTTACAGTGGTCACTAACAAATGATGATAACGGACAATCGATAAACGTATTGTGATAACAAAAGTTCTCAGGTGAGCAATAAGAAAAGACAAAAAGAAACTAGATTACTAGACCATTTTCCACAAGAGTGAGATTTCTTGCCCACGTGTACTGCTTTCTGATGCTCAACCAAATGTCCTCTTCTAGTAAACAGTTGTTTACACGTTTCACACGTGTATTATTCCCATGTATTTTTTTCGTATCGTCGGCAAGGCTAGCTTTAATCGCAGACTTTTCTCCACAGTTGTCGCACACATACCGTTTTTCACCACCATGCTTATTGCCACTACAACGATAAATAATAGAAAAAAACAACTTTTATATATTTAATAGCGTATTAAAATTGTTTTCAAGTGAAAGAAAACTGGTGTTTAAGATGAGGAACATTATGTACTCCTTGAGTTTTTGTCATAAAGTCCACCTCAGGAAACAGTTCCCGGTACAGACCAGTTTCAGAATGATGTCTAATGAAACCGCTATCGTATTGGAAAATAACTAGTTGGCTGAAATGACTCGTGTTAATGCACCCAGTACAAGACTCTTTATTTGAAATTTTTTTATAAGTTGGTCGATATCAATAGTTTTATTCGTACAGAACGGTTTAAAAAGACTGAAAGTTCTTCATCCTCAATTCAGAATTTGCATGTTAGGCGGGGAAACTGCATTTATCAATAATTGTTCTATACAATTGAGACATAAACATGTCTTGAAACAATTGCAACATTCATAATTCATGACTTTTTAAATTATTTAACATTAAAATGTGCATTCCATTATCTTTTCATGCTTAGGAATAATATGAATGTTTGGTTAACATTGATTAAACGATTCCAAGACAAAATAATTATGTAACAGTGTGTTTAAAAAAACGAAAATGTAACATAAAACTGATCTATCGTTTTTAATGGAATTCTCGATACCAATTAAATTGAAATGCAACATCTCATTATTTACCACACGAATAATTACAAATAATTAGACATTTACCGATGCCTACTGCACAAAAGAAAATGAAAAACATCCTCAGCAATTATACGGAGCCTTTCCAATGTGTCCTCTCTCGTGGATACTTAGACTTCCTTGTGGTTTGAAAGACCTTTCCGCAGTATCTAAAAACTTTACCAGTATCCATAATTCTGGAACGAATAAAACGTATTACAATGACCAATAAGATGAATATATCAATACACAAAACAGGAAGCGAGAAACAAATCACAACTTGTTTCACTCAATGACACTAAATAGATATTTAGACAGAGACATGCAATGTTACTCGAGAATATACACAACGTCTTCTGCATAAAAACTTAAGTCATCAGATAATGATTATCTATGATCGTATTTCAGTAAGTAAAGTCGTTAAATATATTTTTATAAGTTCATAAAATTACGTAATTTGACGGTGACATTTAACCAAACTTTACATTATAGTTTACTTTCATTTATCCTTACCAAAAAATTGAAATTTACAACCGAGGAATTCAACTTTTTACGTTGTTAGATACGTTCAACATCATTGTCGGTTGGTTCAGAAATCTGATAGTACAGCTTATCATTGAAATTCAAATAGTACAGCTTATCATTTTTTGTTTTCCGTCAAATTTCACATTTACACCCTGACCTTTGACAGAAAAGATGACACAAGTATCATAGAATAATGTTTTGAGTTTCCTGGTGGGTAAATTCTTGTGGCAAATGGCTTCATTACGTACAAAAAGGCAAAAACAGATATATATAGTACAGCCGATCACAACAAGTACGTAAGATTTCAAAATAATTCGCTCAATAACTTTTTTATTTTTGGACGTAGGAAAAACATTTTTGTATTGTCATAAATCGCTTGCAATGGAGGGTACTCTGCGCGTAATGAAATAAAAAGATTCCGTGGTTTTCTAGTTAAAAAATGTGAAAAACCTACCTGAGGTGACGAGTCTGGCCGCCATTTAATAGTACAGCTGATCATAACTAAATCACGTGATTACCGGCAGTGACTTAGTACAACATAACCGAAAGTGCGCAAGTCATCAGAAAACGACTCTGTCCGAAGGTCACTACACAACGGAACGACCGATTTACGATTTGAAGCCACATCGCAATAGAATATGCAGTCATTTAAATGTAATACAACGCTGGCTTGTGTTGTCGTTCTTGAAACTCTTCAGGAAAAGGGAGGTTACTCTCAGGACAATCAAATGTTGCAATGGAGACGGAACAACTCAACCCGTAGACAACTCCCACCGTGACAACTGCAAATTAAGATTTCTTGTTGGAGTAAAACTGTTTTTGACAATGCCTGTTATATGCGTAGCATAATTACATCATTCGATAGTTATAAACAATATTAAATGATCGTATTATATCATCTTCTTATGTCAATACATTAAGGTCGATTTTGGTAGTTTTTGAGGGCACCGTTCTGTGCATATAAAAAAAACACGACGTCAACGTTACAAATAAGGCAGTGGCTAGAGTTACGGTACCGTAACTCTAGGCCCAGGTTCTAGAGTTACGGAAGTTTCGTAACTGTTGACAACCCTGCCAGGGTTGGCTAGAGTTACGGAAGTCAAATAACATGCGTATGTTTCAACTTTAAAACGTCGAAAAACTTGTTTAAATTCATTATTACTCGAAATAAACAAATATTTACCGACGTGACTTATCCAATTGTTATTACACCCGCCATTTTGGATAGGACTAATACTCTTACCGGGTGTTTAATGCACGGCGATATGACGTTGTCGTCTTCAAAGTGTCACATTAAAAGTTTACTTGAGCGATTTTAAGTTATAGAGTTTGATTATAATTTGGAATGAATATGTATAATTTTGTAAGGAATTTTAAGCAATTATTTATAGGAAATAGACGATTCTTAGAGTAATTTTAATTGTGAATAAATTGCAAGTGCAAAACGTTAATTTGACTTAAATTTCGTGAACAAAAATGGGAATGTAGCTTGATGCAAAAGAGCTTAGTACTTGGGGGACAACCTTAAATGAATTGTTAGAAAGTCGATGTTTTTTGTGAAAAAATTCAGCTTGTCAGTCCACACCAAATCTTTAAGATTTTAATGAAAATATTAACGATCTCGTTAGAAAATACCCATTGATAACCAAAAATGAGAAGTTGTCAGCTCCTTGTGGTTAAAGAAAATAGTCCAGATAATCTTTGGTTTGGTGAGATGGCTGCTGTACATGACCATAAAATGTGTCGATGAAAATTAATTCTTTGACTGGTTTACTTTGTTTGATAAAGTAAGATTAACCTTGACATGAGCAAACCAATTGTCTAGTGCTATGCTTTTGTTAAATTCTGTAAATTGATACTTAATACATTATTCTATAGATGATATACATAATTATATATTCTTTAATCAAAAAATAAGTTCAGGACATCGTTCCTCCAGCACTCCAGTGCTTTGATCTTGATATGTAGCAGTGCATGTTAATAAATAAAGTACCAAAACGATGCAAAGTAATATTTCCTAGTGTGCTCCAAGTTTTATAGGGATAGCTTTTATAGTTCCAGAAAAAATGGAAATTATAGCTTCGGTGTAGTTAGAACATTTGTTAAGTTCAGATTAGATTGAAATGACATTGTAGATATAGATGTACTGTTGGAATGAATGGATGACTCATTTGTTTTAGCTTTAGAATAGATTAACGCCTTCTTGTTTACTTACTGATTATTTGAACAGACCTATTTATTTGACCTGAGGTTTCTTGATAAAAAACAATAGAATATTTAGTTGAGAAAAACAAAGAAATGTTTGTTTAAGGAATATATCATGTTTTGCATGGAATCAACGAGTTTTTTATTCATTGCACTAATAACGTCACATTTTTTCAGGAAAATATAACAATTGTTGACACACCGGGTATTGGTGAAAATGATCAACTTACTGATGTTCTTCTCTCATACCTACCTAAAGCTGTTGCTTTTATATATGTAGTAAATAGTGCTAACTCTGGTGGAATACAAGATGACCATGTAAGTCGCATAATACCAATATAAACGATATACTTGAAAGTCATTATCAATTTTAGCTCGCTCTTGTATACATGTATATAATTTTTACAGCCCTTACAAATTAGGGTAAATGTTATCATAATCATGCTACCATAAGCATGAGATCTCATCATACCATTGATGAACATAAATGCATTTCCTATCGCTCGTTTAAAAACTTTGATGAAAATTCATTCCTTTATGACTTGTTGCATTCAAACTTAAACAAAATTAAAGAAATATCAGACTCGAACCAAGCTTTAAACATTTTAATCTTCACACTGACCAATGTCCTTAACATGCACGAACCGATCAAACGTAAGCGAGTAAAACGTATCAATCAACCAGGATGGTATTCAGTCGAAATATCAAATGCAAGAAAAAGGGACAAACATTTTTCTGCAAAACAATGGGATTTATATAAATCTTGAAGAAATAAATGTACAAAATTAACCTTGAGAGTGAAATGAATTTTTATAATAAGGCAATAAAAGAAAATGAATCTCCATCTTTCCTATGGCGTACCCTTAATTCTTTCGCGGGTAGCTCCAACAATAGTCCAAAATCACCTCAGGATATGATCATTAATGACGTATTAATTACTGATGAAGTAAACATAGCAAATAGTGTCAATTTATTTTTTTCAAATATTGCCCTTGATCAATGTGATCTATAGGGAAACATAAACGACATTACGGTTACGCATGATATTGACAAATCTATTGAAATAAACTCTTCGAAATCTTTAAACTTTCAAGAACTTAATCCATTCACTGTAAAGAAGATTAATGAAAAACTGAAAACAAACAAATCTGTTGGTTTAGACGAAATTAGTCCTAAGTTATTAAATCTAAGCACAGGCGCAATTGTCATTCCACTCGCATCGGTTACAAACAACAATATTCGTTTAGGTATATTCCCAAAACAATTAAAACATGCACGAGTTATTCCTCTCTTCAAACACAGTTCTCTTGAAGATCCTAATAACTATCGGTCTATCTCTATACTGTCGACAATTTCTAAAAGTTTTGAGACACATATTTCGAATCAAATGCATGATTTCTTTGATCGCTCAAAAATGCTTCACACAAAACAATCAGGTTTTCGTAGAACTCATTATTGTCAGACAGCTTTGATCCGCTTAGTTGTTGATTGGACAAAACAAATTGACAATGGCAATTTAGTAGGAACATTATTTCTTGACTTTAGCAAAGCCTTTGATTTAGTTAATCATAAAATTTTGTTACTCAAACTTAGTCAGTACAATTTTGCGAAAAAAACCCAACTATATCTCGGTTCGATTCTTACCTTTCAAACAGAAAACAAATTGTTAAAGTAGGTAATATATCGCCGACTTTACAAAATATTATCGCAGGTGTTTCCCTGGGCTCGATTCTTGGTCCTTTAATTGTTCTTATTTTTATAAATGACTTACCGCAACACCTTGGATTTACTGAGACGGACATGTACGCGGCTGACACTACACTTTATACTTACGGCAAATCCATTGAATCTATTGAACAATCGCAGATTTTAATTTCATCGGGCAGTACTAATTTACAAAATCATTAATGGTATGACGCCTGACTATATGAAAAATCTTATTTGCCTATCTAAAAAAGATAACTATTCTCTACATTCAATAAACAGTTCCATGCTAACTCAACCGTTTTGTAAATCAAACTATAGTAAAACAAACAATTCAATAAAAATCTACATCTGTCTAGAATATTTGACCTCTCAATATAAAAAATGTAAAAAAAAATAACTCCCGCTATCTACTTAAAAATTCCTATTTCAAAACAAATCCTAAAAGTTTTATAACCATTCCCATAATATCATCTCTTAATGAACCCGGGTCGATAGCACAGTTGGTAGCGCGTCGGGATTTGGATACTCGTGCCCGAGGGGGTGCGGGTTCGAATCCCACCCGGGGAGGTTATACCCTTCCAGGAAAATTTGACAATAATGTCGATTTTCCTCCATTAGTTAGATAATATGGAGAAGTTTCCGGCCTAATGGGAGGGTAGGTGAGTACTGGTTATAGACAATGGTCCTGGAAAGCTAGGTTAGGTGCGCTGGACGCCGTGAAATGACCTAAATTGTGTTAATACGGCGTTAAATCCAATAAATAAATAAATAAACATCTCTTAATGTACTAGTGATTTTTCTTCTTATCATTATTTTTATTAATACTCCAGTTTGCCGCTTGATGCTATTGTTTGTCTATGCGTGGGGTGTGTGTTTGTGGTGAGTGGGGGTGCGGGGGGATGGGTGTGCGTGTGTGAGTGTGGGGGTGGGGTGCAAGAGTCTGTGTGTTTAATTCAGTATTTTTGTGTGTTTTGTTTAATGCTCTCTCATGTATGTATGTTGTTTATATTGTTTTGCATTATTGTTAGATGACCTTCTGGTAGATAACCCTTGCGCTTAAAGAGTTCTCATCTTTAAATATAAAGACATTATTATTATTGTTATTGTCATTGTCGTTGTCATTTTCATTGTCATTGTTATTATTTTTATTGTTATTATCATTATTATTATAATTCTTGAAAGATTGTTATAAAGATCAAAATTAAAACGTAACTCGAAAATGATATAAATATGGAAAGAAAAATTATAATATCCGTTTATCAAATCATATGTATCATGTAACACTTAGTGTTTCCTTTCCATAATTATATCCTTTTTCGAATAACGTTTTATTTTTTTATCTTTATGACAACCATTCAAGAATTGTTATTCATTTCGTACATATCATAAATGAGTATATGTTATTTAACATAAATGTGATCCATAATGTATTTTGCATCTTGTTGGTTATTTTGGTTAATTGTCATACATTTTTTTCTGAAGAAGTGGTTCATTCATGCGTTTATAATTTAACACGACGGATTTTCTTACATTTTGTTCTCACTGATTGGTATTTATTTAGTTAATGTAGTCCTAACCTTTATGGCAATGATTATCCTTATAATACAGCTTCTACGGATTTTGAATCACCAACAAACAGGGAAAACCGTGGGAGATCAACCATTTCCTGTAAATTACGATACAACCATATTTGTTTGTAATAAGTGGGATAAAGTGCTTGAAGAAGAAGACAGTGTTTGGAATTTTATCAAAAATAGAATAAAATACTATATTCCAAGGTTTCCAGAGGATCAGATACTCAAAATGAGCATAACTGAGGTATGAACTAAGACACATTTACTAGAACATGTGTTGTATGTATGATACAAAATCAGCATTAATTTCAGAAAGATTTTGGACGAATTAAATATAAACAAGAGCTCAGCTGGGCGGGGCATAATGCGCCCTTTTGCCTCCCATGCTGTGTTCTGTCTCATATAAAGCCCCTGTGACCTTGACCAATGACCCCGGGACCTCAGAATAAGTCACATCTTTAACATAAGGGCTATCCGAAAGCAAAACTTTAGAGAACCTATGTATAGCCGTGGTTGAGTTATCACCGGCACAAAGTTTTCCCATATGAATTTCTAGTGTCCTTGACCCTGGGGCCTCAGAAGCAAACCAAAAGTGCACATCCATGACCTAAAGAGTATCCATACATAAAATAAATTTGGTGAACCTAGATAAAGTGGTTGTTGAGTTTTTGTCTGGACAAGGTTTTTCCTTATGATGTTCATGCGACTTTGAACTTTAACCCAGAGGCCTCAAAACCAAATGATCCTTTGCTTGACATTAAGGCTACCCTTTCATACAATTTGGTAGACCTTGGTAAAGTCATTGTTGAGTTATTGTCCGGACAATGTTTTCATATTAATTTAGTTCCAGTGACCTTGACCTTTAACCGTGGGGTCTCGAAATCATACGGGAACATCCTGTACACAATGGCTATCTACTCAAAAAATATTGGTGATTCTAGGAAAGTGGTTCTTGAGTTATCGTCCGGAAAAGGTTTCCCATATGATGACCCTGTGACCTTGACCTTTGACATTGGGGCATTAAAACCAAAAGGGCATATCCTTGAACATAGACTATTCTCATATAAAAGTTGGTGAACTTAGGTACAGTGGTTGTTGAGTTATTGCCCAGACATAATTTTCATATGAATTCAGTGCCTGTGACCTTAACCTTTAACCATTGGGTCTCAAAATATATAGAGCACACCACAGGCTATCAACACATAAAATTTGGTGAATCTAGGTAATGTGATTGCTGAGTTATTATCCAGGCGAGGTGACCTTTGACCATGGGGTACCAAAACCGATAGGGCACATTCTTGACACTTAAGATACCCTCACATAAATTTGATAAACCTATGTACGGTCGTCCGGACAATGTTTTCATATTTTAAGTCCCAGTGATCTTGACACTTGACCCTGGGGTCTTAAAATCAATAGGACACCTCTTCTACCCAAGGGCTATCTACATATAAAATTTGGGGAACCTAGGTACATCCTTTCTTGAGTAATTATCCGGACAATTGACCGCGGACGAACAGACGGGCAGACGGACAACATCATAACATAGTACGTTCCGGTTTTTTTCAGTTAAAAATTTGCGACCATGTTATGATAGAAGTAGTACCATTTTGAGGTGGGTAGGAATCGGTACCGATGATTAGCCCCTTAAAAGTACATCCGATGATTAGCCCCTTAAAAGTACAACCGATGATTTGCCCTTTAAAAGTACACCCGATGATTTACCCTTTAAAAGGACACCCGATGATTTACCCTTTAACAGCACATCATGTTTTACCCCTCTACATCATGTTTGTGTTCTTAAAGAGTAGTACAGCGTGTTTCTATTCCCTGCAGAAGTTCTGAGAGCCTCACAGACGTTCAGGAATTGTTGGTGCCAACCAAACTGAGGTTATTTTCGACGTCTGTGGAATCAAACACGCGCTTTTCTGCTCCTCACGTGACCTTATTTTGTTCTTGAAGAGTGCACTATGTTTTTAGGATCTGTTTTGTTTATCTATAAATACAGTTTGTCAACTCGTGAGGCCCATTTCGATCGAGATCGACGTGAGCATCGTATCAGAAATATGGACGATACTGAGAAAAGGCAAATTTTGGAAAAATATTATTTCACCGCCAAAAATCCCGCTGCTTTTGCAGGTGCTCGGATATTGTTGAACGTTCTAGATAAGAAGTATCCTGGAACATTTACCGTGGAATTTTACAGCAGTGACTAAATGATCAAGATGCTTATTCTCTGCAGAAGTCGAGAAGACATAGATTCAAGACGGCCAGCGTGCGAGTCTCCGGAATAGGCGAACAACTAGATATTGATTTGTTGTCTATGGTCAATTTAGCGGAGGACAAAGACGACGTTCGATTCCTCCTGTGGGCTATAGGCATACTCTCTAGAAAGCTGTGGGTGCAACCGTTAAAAAACAATGTCTTGATACGTCTCCATAGAAAAATGAACGATGAAATCTGAGATATCAAATAATTAACATTCTTTTCGAAACCTCACCAGAGTAACCAAATCCATTTAATTTATGTAAATAATCATTCATTGATAAAAAATATGAGAATAGCGACCTCACTTGACCCGACTGTGTCCATGTAGTGAAACAAGCGAATCCCTAAACTTGATATTTTCAATTGCAATTTAAAGTTCATTAATCGGTGTATTTATAATTGTTTTATTCTAAAATAGCCTTTTAGACATTAAAGCTTTGTATGGATTACACTGTATAATCATTGCTTTCTTTACAATATCACTCCATAGTTTTATGCACTGTTGGAAAGTAAACATCAAACTATTGCAGAATGTCGCATTATTGGCTTAAAATTTTCAGCTACTTCCAACAACTTCCAGTCATCGAGGGTCAACTGTATTTCAAATACATAGTATACTCACTTGCAATGTCATGGTATTTAACCTTATAACTTGATATGAAAGGTGATCTTATCTCACTATACAAAATAGTTTCATGATATAAAGTCATTAACTCTAACTTTAAATATTAAGTCGTGATTCATTTTGAATAAAAATAGTCTGTTGGTCTTGTAGCTAAATCATGATGAAATCTAAGATAGCAATAATTAATATTCTTTTCAATTCGTCTCTCGAGTAACCATATACATTCAAGTTATGTAAATAGCTCACAGTTGAAACAAAAGTGAAACGATCTTATTTGACCTGACTATACAGTGCAATACATCGTTGTATACATGTTGTTTTTAAAAGCAGATTGTTTTGTTCGGATTGAGACATTTCGTCAAACCAATCAAATGCAGGGAAAACTTAAATCGACCAATCAAATGCATTGTGCATAGAACTTCAAAAGTGAAGATGGTGCGTTCAAATGGTCACATTCTTTCATGGTTTGGATAACTATACTCCCAAGTTCATTGATAACAAAATATGGGACAGTATAGTAACTTATAATGTCATAGTACTTCAGCTTACCTTTTATAGAAAATTATGTAAACGTTGAAAATAGTAGACATTTTAGGTACACGTTATCATGTTGCAGTACTGGTGTATTGTCGTGAAAGGGAGAGGTACTGCCTATCAAGACACGTTTATATGAAAAACGTTTAAATTTTATCCGCAGTAAGTGGAGTGGAGAAAGCAAGTCCAAATATATCGAACATTAGAGTTGACAGTCCACTCGTTGTTTTAGCTTCCGGGGATTCTCCACTCAGGATCTAGTATCATAATATTCGAGAGCGTTTAAGATAAAGGAGTCTAATTTATGATTCACGACTATGTTTAAATCTAAAGACCCCCCCCCCCCCCGTCATTTTAGAATCTAACCATGTCAATGTGAAGCATACATTTTTGTCAAAATACAATTGAACGCATACTAGAGTGTTTACTATAGTATGATGAAGAGTGTCACGGCATATAAGTGTGTTATTTGGACTCCTTTACCTTAAATCTTATATACATATATAATTGTATAATGATTATAAGAACGAAAAAAGGCTTTATATAAACTTTATTGATACACACTGTTTATATTTGTGATACATATTTTATACTAACAAACACAAACGCGAAAAGTATGTCTATCGAATTCAAAGCACATATTTCCACACTATTGATATCAGTTAAGCATTCTTATTTTTCTCTTTCTCAAATATGAAGGAATCTCGAAACACACGCGATTGTTCGGAAGCAATCATTACTGCTATTGCTTCGTCTCTTCATTGGGCACTTTTCGATGGTTGAGTGTCTTTCTTTTCTGACAAATCTGGAAGGTCATAAGCGTCTAGGACATTATCAAACAAAAAAATGCGCTTGAGTATGGCGTATTTCATAGCTTCCCCCTGGTCGAAATCTTCTTTGTGGACGAGCCGGTTGAACGTCTTCTTTATAGTGTTATAGATGGGATCTCTTTTCATCGCTTAGAACCATAGCAATTTACGTCCGAAACTGTTCATCATCACCGTTCTGTAGACGCTTTTAGGTCCTCAAAGGCGTCCCCCCTAACCCCTCATAACTCACTTCGCTGTCATCATCCATGATTGCAGCCACTTTGTTATCGTACTGTGACTGACACTTCTGATACACTTCGTCTATGATTTCGTTCCAGGGATCAATGTCTGAAGATGGCGAAGAGTCATCCTCCTCCAACATCATAGCTTCGTCACTAGATGCGGTGTCACTTTCATCCAGTTTTCCAAAAATATCCTCTTTTTCGAGACTGTCAGACATGTCATCCTCATTGTCCGAATGCGCTGATTTTTTGTGTCTAAGCATGTTATCTTTTCTACTGTATACTCTCAAACAGACGTCACACTGAAACATCACCTTCAGAGTCCAAGGAATAAATGAGGCTAAACGATTCAAACCGCTCAGCTTAATACCGGTCCTATTGTGGCGATGTCTTTCAGTTTTTGTTTTCGACCGCCAGATGTCCTCCCACGATTTTTACTTCGCTTGTTGTTCTTGAGCGACTCATCCGCGCTCTGTACACGAGATGATTTAAATTCATCCATTCCATACACAGATATATCTTTTGGTTTCGCCTGGCGCTCGAGCATGCTTTTCGCTATAGCGGTCGTTTGCTCCGCGGGAAGAACCATACGAATATACACTTCAGTCGACGATTTTTTAGCTTTCAAACTTCTTTTGCCATTCTTTCGCTCTGTACGAATATGATCCTTTGCCGGTGACCTTTTCCGTTTTCTACTTTTCCCCTCAATATTAAATATATCCATCATCGTTTATGGTCTTCACCCTCTGACATACGAGTAAACACTGAACGGGTCTTTGGTGTATCGACCTATTTAAAGTGTCGTGTGGTCGATGATGACTGATTTGTCTGCCAGCATGCATAGTTGGTTACAGTATCTAGCGACGTTGCACATATCACACTTTACGTAGGAACACATGCGTGAGCGACACCTCCAGCACGTATCATTTTGCTGCAGTTGGAGCGGTGACATATCCATGTTGTATTCCATGAAATTAGACATATCGCGGTAGAAACGTTTCATCTGAATTATGTTTTTAGATAACATCAGGTATTGTTCAGAATGATGAAACATCCATTTAAAGGCATAGCTGTTGTGATAGTCTATTCCAATTAACTTAGTAAATATATCTCCGACAAAATCTTTGGTAGATTGCGGGGATTTAGCTACATATTGACACTTTTTTTCATTGGAATAAATATGTGTTCAGGTATATCTTCCACGTAGGTGTTGTCCAAGGTAAATTCACCTATTTCTAACCATACATGAGGTGTAGTAGCAATTGGGATGAGGAGGGCAAGTTGAGGCATTGATCGGGAATGAGGAGGTAAATAATATCAATTAACTATAAATTGCTGATGTCGTAATTTATAAAGTTCATTTCACGTTATATCCACATATTGCTCAAATTGAATCTGTGTAGTGTTTCATATTAATCCACGTACATAATGTTTCATTTTAAATCCATATATCTAGAGAATATATGTCATTTAACATCCAGTATGCACTCGTAATGAATGACCTACAATTCTAAATTTGGTAAGTATATAACGAAGGTCATTTGGAAGTAAGTCTAAATATGATTCATAATTAAAATCAAATTTAAAGTGCTTATATTCATACAAAATTGGACTATTATCAATTGATGTTCTCCACTCTTGTATAAAACAATCAATAACCCGTTGTCCAAACATGTAAGGAAAAGTTTTATGTGAAACAAAATCTGGATTTAGAAATACATCAGAAAACCCAAAGTCGTCTAACAACTTACGAACTTTTGAGACCCAGTTAGTTTTACCTTTAAGACAATCGTTAAGATTAAGAATTTACAATTCGGTAGTGTATAAGTATATATGAATGTTTAAAACATAGTAACCAGGGTGAAGACTAGAAATGGTGACGCATGACTCCTACTTACATAGTTCTAAAGCAACGTGCTCATTTAGGGTTTGAAAGAATGACATATACTTGAGGGAACGACATGTACTCTATGTTCTATAATCATGATGTGCGTAGATGATGACGTTGACTAACTAACCATGTTCTAGAAGGTATGGATGCTTCTGGAATATTATTTAACCTAGATAAAAGCTTACTAATGTGATATATGCTTATTTTGCAATGTTAATAACATACTAAGTTTGGAGGATATAGTTCACAAATCATGCTTCAACAATATATTTTAGCATGGACAGCTTTAATGTCTAAAAGTCTATTTTAGAATAAAACAATTATAAATACACCAATTAATGAACTTAAAATGAACTTAAGATTGCAATTAAAAATTTCAGGTTTAGTGATTCGCTTGTTTCACTTTATGAGCACAGTCGGGTCAAGTGAAGTCGTCATGTCTCATATGTTTTATCAATGAATGATTATGTACATAACTTAAATGGATGCGGTTACTCGGGTGAGGTTTTGAAAAGAATGTTAATTATATGATATTTCATATTGCATCATTCATTTTTCTATGGAGACGTATCAAGGCATTAAAAAACTTATTAACATAGATAAGTGACTTTACATAAAACCAGTTCAAAAGCAACATACAGTCAGATCGCGATACAACGACACCTGTTATAACGACAACCTCTGGAATGTTTTCAATATGGTATGAAAACGTGTTACAACATGTTCTGTCTAAACTTAGCTTGAATCTATGTCTTCTCGACTTCTGTAGAGAATAAGCACCTTGATCATTTAGCAACTGCTATATAAATTCCACGGTAAATGTTCCAGGATACTTCTTATCTAGAACGTTCAACAATATCCGAGCACCTGCAAAAGCAGCGGGATTTTTCGCGGTGAAATAATATTTTTCCAAAATTTGCCTTTTCTCAGTATCGTCCATATTTCTGATACGATGCTCACGTCGATCTCGATCGAAATGGGCCTCACGAGTTGACAAACTGTATTTATAGATAAACAAAACAGATCCTAAAAACATAGTGCACTCTTCAAGAACAAAATAAGGTCACGTGAGGAGCAGAAAAGCGCGTGTTTGATTCCACAGACGTCGAAAATAACCTCAGTTTGGTTGGCACCAACAATTCCTGAAAGTTTGTGAGGCTCTCAGAACTTCTGCAGGGAATAGAAACACGCTGTACTACTCTTTAAGAACACAAACATTATGTAGAGGGGTAAAACATGATGTGCTGTTAAAGGGTAAATCATCGGGTGTCCTTTTAAAGTGTTAATCATCGGGTGTACTTTTAAAGGGCAAATCATCGGGTGTACTTTTAAGGGGCTAATCATCGGGTGTACTTTTAAGGGGCTAATCATCGGTACCGATTCCTACCCACCCCAAAATGGTACTACTGATAGATCCGAGAAGAATGTCGATGAAAAGCAGCAACTTAGTCATTGTGGTGTAATTCCTTTGTAGTCTAATCTACCACATCATTTAGAAAAGTACACGAGGTGAAGCGATTATCCCATCTAGTGCAACGGATTTTGGTCGGTTAAAATGTTTCACCTTAGCTCTTAATATCATTTTGATTTTAATTTAGTTATGGAAATAGATATTCAGAAGAATCTTACTCAGAAGTTTTATACGTTTTATTGTAGGCAGACCGATATAAGAAATCGGGACTTGGCTCAACACCTAAATATAAAAAACTGTTAGAAGCTATTGAAAAACTTGTTGGTCAAAGCATGCAAGGCAAGATTAAACAACATTACACGTAAGTTGAAGAATTTTAAACTTCTACTTTCAATTGATGAAAAGCAAGACGAGTAGAGCATTAAGTTAAAAAGTTACTTAACATGACGTCTTACATTCAATTAGAAGCATTTTGAATATCATTGTGGCTTCAGAAAGATCTAGACTAATTAGAATTAGACTTTTATAATTAAACCTAACGACACTTGTCTATCGTGTTTATCTACACTTATACTTTTTGTTAATTGATATCTCAACCATACACAAAAAACAAAAAAGGAAATGTGATTTAATGCAAAAAGAATTCGCCAAGGAGACGGACGTCAAAATCATAAATAAAAACCTCTTAATGAATGAGCGACAGTCAGATTTTTGTACTGCATTAATTTATTTCAGATGGATTAAAATGTTTGCTTTAGATTTACGATCAAAAATAAACTCAAGAATTAACCATGCCAAAAATGATAAATATCTTAAGGATAGACTAAAAGAAGATGTACGAAAACGTCTTAGTAAATTGGAGAAAAATGCAGAATCGGTAAATATATTACGGACAGACTTCAGTTCAATCTTGGCATCCCGAGCGTATGGCGTCACTGTATAATTATAGAGTAATGTTCAATAATAAAAAGTTCGCAGATTGGAAAATTTGGGGGAAGTTTAATCAGTAGTATCACGGTGTACAAGTATCAGCACTTCCGAAATTGCTTAAGTTTTATTATGAATAAAACATGTTACAAATAGTTTTGCATTTATTTGGTCTTACATTGCATTATTCTATAAACCGACACACGTTTATGTATTGATAATGTTATTTTCTGTAGATTCAAACAGGTAACCCGGCGAAGCATGGCGTCGACGAGTCCAATCACGCACCCTAATTTGACTATTCGGTGTCCATTTTTCATGTTGTGACATCGAATGCACCGTTTTGATTGGCTAAAGCAAACCGGTGTCGACTACAAAATGCTCAAATTTTGATTATTGTCTATATCGTTGGTCGGGACCGGAGATGGTAATTCGATATTTGTAGACCACTTGCAGCGTTACTTTACTAGCAGCTACTTTTCTAAGTTTGGCAACATCTCTAGTTGACAGAATGTAAAATATTTGGTTTGAATGTTTCAACTATTTATTAGTAAACCAATTTTCACCATTATTATTTGTACAAAGAATTTTATTTAACTTCGAATAAATATCTAACATTATTTAATGCGTAAAATGCATATTTTTTCTGAATGAATAGTTTTTGTCTTTCAACAGTCGTAAACATTTTGATAAATGAAGGTTTTTTTATTATCTTACTAATTAGCGATATGTTGTCTGCAATGCCCTCTTGTTATCAGCTTATCGTTCTAGGTAAAGTACCGACTCATTGAAATTGCTCGTAGAGAATGTGAAAACATAGGAGAACAATTGCACAAACATTTGAACAGAGATGATATACAGAAACAGATACTTACATGGAGCATTAATGATGTCCCTAACATTAAAACTGGTGATTTAGAAGTAACCAATTATAGAGCAGAACAACGCATTATGGCAAGGATAAGAGATGTTATAAAACACTGGGAAGACGAAACGGGGATTGTAGAGCAAGTATCTGAAAAGTTGAAGAAACTTTTTGTTGTTGAATGTCAACTTCTTGGCAAAGAATGTACGGATATAAATCTACTCATTGAAGGTCAAAGTCACGAATGGCCTGATTCATTAGGTAAATATTACTGCCTTGAACTTTTAAACACGTACCGCTTAAAAATGTTCAACAGCGGGGTTCATCATTTGATTTTCGAACATAGTTTAACTAAGTTTAACTAAGTGTTCATTTTTTTAATTTTTGTTGAGTTTTTTTTTCGCCCGTTTGAAAAACGGGACGTATTATGTTATGATGTTGTCCGTCTGTCCGTCCGTGGACAATTTGCTTGTCCGGATGATATCTTAAGAAATGATGTACATAGGTTCCCCAAATTAAAATGTGGATAACCCTTAGGTGGAGGGGGTGCCCTATTGATTTTTAGACCCTAGAGTCAAAGGTCAAGGTCACTGGAACTTTAAATATGAAAACTTTGTCCGGACATTAACTCAACAACGATTGTACCTAGGTTCACCGCATTCTTTGTGAGAGTAGCCTATGTGTCAAGAATTTGCCCTATTGGATTTGGTGCACCGGGGTCAAAGGTCAAGGTCACAGGAACGTCACATGGAAAAACATTATCCGGACAATAACTCAAGAATAACTGTACCTAGGTTCACCAAATTTTATGTGAGAGTATCCCATGTGTCATGGATGTGCCCTATTGGTTTTTTATCAGGCCCCAGGGTCAAACGTCATGGTCACAGGGACATCATATTGAAAAACCCTTTTCTGGACGATAACTCACCCACCACTTTACCTAGGTTCATCAAATTTAATGAGAAAGTAGGCCATGAATTAAAATGAGTCCTATTTGTTTTGGGGCCCCAGGGTCAAAGGTCAAAATCACAGGGACATCATATGAAAAAAATCTTGTCCGGATAATAACTAAAGACTTACCGTACCTAGGTTAACCAAATTTTATGTGAGAGTAGCCCATGTGTCAGAATGTGCCAATTGGTTTTGAGGCCCCAGGGTCAAAGGTCAAGGTCACAGGGACATCATATGGAAAACCTTTTTATGATAACTCAACAACCACTATACCTACGTTCATTAGATTTGATTAGAGAGTAGTCCGTGTGTCTAGGATGTGCCCTTCTTGTTTTGGGGCTCGAAGGTCAAAGGTCAGAGTCACAGGGACATCATATGGAAAACCCCTTTTATGCTAACTCAACAACCACTATACCTACGTTCATTAGATTTGATTAGAGAGTAGCCCGTGTGTCTAGGATGTGCCGTTTTGTTTTGGGGCTCGAAGGTCAAAGGTCAAGGTCACAGGGACATCATATGGAAAAAACCTTGTCCGGACCTGGCTTGTCAAGGATGTGCCATATTGGTTTTGGGCCCAAAGGTTCAAAGATCAAGGTCACAGGACATCATATGGCAAAACCTTTTCCAGACAATAATTCAAGAATAACTGTACCTAGGTATACCAAATTTTATGTATGGATACTCTATGGGTAGAGATTGTGCCCTATTGATTTTGAGACCGAAGGGTCAAAGGTCAAGGTCATGGGGAAATACTATGGAAAAACCTTTCCGAACAATAATTTTACTACCGTTATACCTAGGTTTACCAAATTTATGTGTGGATAGCCCTTGGGTGGAGGATGTGCTCTTTGTAATTTTTGACCAAAGAATTAAAGGTCAAAGTCAGTGGGACTAAATTTATATGAAAACTTTGTCCAGACAATAACTCAACAGTGAAAGTACCGATGTTCACCAATTTTTTGCAGGAATTGTCCATGTGACTAGGATTTGCCCTTTTGGTTTTGAGGCCTCAAGGTCAAGGTCACGTGGACATCACATGGTAAAACCTAGTCTGGCCAATAACTCCTCAACCACTTTACCTAGTTTCACTAAATTTTATGTGAAGATAGCCCTTGGGTAGATAATGTGCTCTTTTAATTTTTAGACCCAACGGTTAAAGGTCAAGGTCACTGGGACATCCTATGGAAAAACCATGTCCGAACGATAACTCAACATGTTCCCTTTTGGTTTTGAGGTCCCAGGATCAAAGGCCAAGGTCAGGAGGCATAGTATGGAAAAACTGTGTGTGGAAGATAACTCAATTACCACTTTACCTAGTTTCACCAAATTTTATGTGTTAATATTCCTTGGGTAGAGGATGTGCCCTATTGGAACCATTGGTCAAAGGTCAAGGTCACTTGGACTAATTTTACATGAAAACTTGGTCCGGACAATAACTCAAGAATTTCTGTATCACCAAATTGTATGTGAGTGTAGCCCCAGTGTCAAGGATGTGTCCTTTCGGTTTTGAGGCCCAATGGTCAAAGGTCAAGGTCAAAAGGACATTGTATTGAAAAACCTTGTCTAGACGTTAACTTAACAACCACTTTGCCTAGGTTCACCAACTTTTATGTATTGATACTCCTTGGGTCAATGATGGGCCCTTTTGAGTCTGAGGCTCCGGTTCAAAGGTCAAGGTCACTGAAAGTTCATAGGGGAAACTTTGTGCCGATGAGAACTGAACCACGGCTGTACTTAGTTCTCAAAATCTTTGTTTATGATAGCCCTCATGTTAAGGATGTGACCTATTCTGAGGACCCGGGGTCATAGGTCAAGATCATCGGGATTTCATATGAGACATTACCCAGAAGGACTGCACATGTGCGTATAATTCCCCGCCTAGCGGTGCTCTTGTTATCTTATACATTTGATTCCAAAGTTTGTGTTATATACATTATATTTTGATGTTAATTTCCATTAAAATCTGAAAGGCAACTGCTTATTGAGCTAGTAAAAACAATTGGCTAGAGCACGACAAATTTGGTGTACATAATTTTTATTCTGTGTTATTTATCTACAGAAAAGTCTGCTGATACCTCAACAAATGTCGAATTCACAACAGGACAAAAGGTGATTTTAGCTGTGACATCTCCGTTATGGGTTTCATTTGCTATATTAGGAACACTCATAGTTGTTCCTACTGCATTCGGATTTGTCGTCAGAGAAATGATTGACGACAAAAAACGATTGAAAATTATCTTATCAAACATACCCTTGTTTATGAGAAAATTGGCCCAGAAAACTATTGATGAGCGTTTTACAGAAGAAAAAATTTATAACCTTGTCTTCTCGTCGTATTTCCGCGTATATGAAAATAAGATAACAGAACTCTGTACTGATTACATTCCAAAACAAATTGCCGCTGATAGAAGATTGGTAAATGACATTGTTGACGATATGAGAACATCTAGCCAAATTTTAGGAGATTTTGAACCATTGTTGAATGACATTAACAAAATCATTGATAGACTCCGATTAATCGAAATTAACTTCTCCAGTTAGATTTGATATGTAATATTTTCAAGAGCGGTTTAGCCATTAGGGATTATATTATGTTCTTAGTCAACTAGTTTTCTGACTGTATAATTATTGTCCTTAATCATATGACGTTATATTATAATTTCATGTTATGACAAGTAGTTAGAATTCAACAAAATTGACTCAAAGTAAACTCAATGGAAAAGTATAATTACTGTCTTTGGCACTAAACTCTACTGTATAAAACTCATATAATTTAACCATCTTTTCTCAATTGTAACCCACACTTTGGTCGGATCTAAAGTGCCAAAACTTCGAGTTAACTCAGGACTTGAGGCTTAGGACTGTTGATTAGTTGATTGTAGAACATAAAAACGTTCTTTTGCATTCAGTTTACATGCTTGGTGTTAAAATATATTTCAAATTTGAAAAATGACTTGTTGTATATTTGAATCTTTGGCGTTACATTCAAGCGTGTCGTTTTGTAAATGTGAAAAGGTGACCACGTGACTTGTGCCAATGCGATAAAGACTTGGACCCGTTGTCGAAAGAAAGAAAATTTGGTGTAAGATAGACCACGACCGGAAGATATGGCTTCAAGCAATCTACAATGAATTTGGTCAAATCTGACGATAACCATACTTATAAAATTTATGTTTTATTTAAAATTTCATTTGCTAGATATTTAATGCTTAGTGTGATAAACAGTTTAAAATACATATCAAAAATAAAAAAAGCTTACAGTAAATTCTTGAATGGATAAATTTAATTTTATCATTTGCATTGCATGTTAGTAGTTATTAGTGTACGACGGATTTGAATACACTGTAATGTGCTGAAGATATGTTGAATTCAACTTTGAAATTGTGAAAAAGAAACTGTGTGATCTAGTGTAATTTTGCGTAAGTATTACAGTATGCATCGATATAGTGAACTTTTTAGCTTCATTTGACTTTGTGAAAAAATAAGCAACTAATTGAAAAGTGTGCACTCTTTTTTTCTTTGAAAAAAAAAACTGTTACTCATAGCTCACGGGAAAGAATCAAGAATAGTCGTATTTTAAGTCAGATTGACGGACCATGTTCTTTTTGTAAGCAATATATTGAAATTTATTTCATTGAAATATCGTAAGGTAGCCAAACAACACCACAGACTATTTTAAAATTATACAATTATTACGTTGGTATTTATTTATTTATTGGAGTTAACGCCGTATCAACACAATTTAGGTCATTTCACGGCGTCCAGCGCACCTAACCTAGCTTTCCTGGACCACTGTCTATAACCAGTACTCACCTACCCTTCCACAAGGCCGGAAACTTCTCCATATTATCTAATCAATGGAGGAAAATCGACATTATTGTCAAATTTTCATGGAAGGGTATAACCTCTCCGGGTGGGATTCGAACCCGCACCCCCTCGGGCACGAGTATCTAAATCCCGGCGCGCTACCAACTGCGCTATCGACCCGGGTTATTACGTTGGTAGATCAGAGGAGAAGGAATGCACCGTGTAAGAGCAATTTTATTGTTATAATTGAAAGTCTCATAATGAGTTTAGGACATTTGGCTATTATATAAATTATACTGACTTTTAACATGTATACTTCGTGTAAAAATAAACTGTAAACTTACACATTAACTTGTTGTGTTGTTAATAACATACAGCGTGTTCAGTTACGACTGTTAGCTAACGTTACGGATACGGTAAAACTCAACCCGAAGACAACTCAACCCGTGGATAACTCAACTCAAAGTTGTGACAACTCAACCCGTTAGTTTGGGATTGAGTTGTCTCGAGCTGAGTTGTCTTTGGGTTAAGTTGTTCCTATCCTAACGTTACGGAACGTTCGGGGGTATTTGAACAGACTACTGGTGTTATATAGGTTACTGGCAATTTGTTTTTTTCTGGGTTTAACGCTGGGTCAACACAAATAAAGGTTATTTTACTGCGACCATCACACATAACGTTGCTTTTCTGGACCATTGTCTATACACCTACCTTCTCCGTATTACTTGAATATGAAGAAAAATGGACATCATTGTCAAATTTTCATGAAATATTTAGGCATGTGGCAAGCTCCAATTATTATGTATGACTAAATTTTCAATGATTTCCATAAAAGGCATCATAATTTCAGCTATTGAAATGCTGTAAGTCCTAAAAAGCCAAAAGTAAATAGAAAAAACAATCTAATAGTGCAAACAATAGTGTTACTTTCTTTAAATTGTTATCGTTTACTATGAATCCGCCGCATTTTTTTTTCAAAATTCAGTGATCTAGTACACCGTTCAACTTAATTTTTTTGCGGAGCATTTAGAGTAAATCATCAAAATTCGCTTATTAGTTTTTTAAGAATTAGTAGTCGGTTTTTTTTGCCATTTGGTGTCATTGAACTATATTGCATACATTAACCCCACTGTCGTACGGCAAGCCGCCAGGCAAGTCCACAGGGATTCCTAACGATAATCATTTATACCTATAATATATACAAGGGGTTCAACATCAAAATTATGAAAATTAACCCTTGCGTCACAGAAACATGCATAATTCCGTTATTTTTTCGAATATTCTCCTCAGGTCTTCAGGTCTCGATACAGAAGACATTTATCTATCCAAAAAGCCTTAGTTTTTTACAACAAATTTACAACTTTTTACATTATTCAAGCTAGTTTCTCGTAAAACGCACTGAAAATGGTTAGTACGACACGGGTCCGTCCCCTAGTCTTACCCCTGTAAAAACCGTCTTTTCCGCGAAATACCGGCCAAATTATGTATTGGTTCGATTAAATATGTTATTTTATTCAACAATCCTCAACTAACCCGACTAATCTTCGTCTTTCAATGATGATAATCGTCCTTTTTTAATTTCCGAGACGAAGTCGCTACGGCACAGCCATCTTACGTATCACGTGAACATTATGTATCGCGATCGTTCATTGGTTCTTGCTGATAATATTGGTTGGTTCCCCGCTTATCGTATGTCGTTAAGTACAAACGTATATAAAACAGAAAATCAGTCAATAGTAACCGTTGTCGTACATTCTATATATAGAAACAAACTCTCCCCAGTGGTTATCTCCCTTTATCAAATCAATTACGTAGCATAGCGTGACGTAAGCACTGTGGGGAGTTAGAAGGTGAAGTCAGACCGTTTACGTAAATTTTGTTGACAAGGTGTTAAATCCAGATAAAAAAGGATGAACCATAAGCCACCCTTTCCTTCAGGCCTGATATGATATATGGTTTCACAGTGTTCAAAAATTAGTGATATAATGATTTATAGGCTTATAGAGTATTCATCGAATAATTCAATGAAAATAAAATTTGGCCGTATAGTTTCTAATTGTAAATCATTACATGATCTTAGCTCACCAGTTCATACTCATTTTGGTTAATGGGCAACAAATGTTGTTATAAATAATATTTATAGTTTGTATTATATAAAATCTATAAATAAACTCAATATGTATGAAGGTTTGTGGTATTTTTCTTGTTTACAATGTACTTTGTCCCGATGTGAAGCCATTTATATATATTAAACGTATAGAAAATCGAGAACCACTCACCTGTTTGACGTCATCCAATCAGATCGCTCGTTAGTACAGCAGCATGGCAAGTAGTCATGTGACTCGTTGATGATTTAAGATGGCTGTGCCGTAGCGACTTCGTCTCGGAAATTGAAAACGGACGATTATCATCATTGAAAGACGAAGATTAGTCGGGTTAGTTGAGGATTGTTGAATAAAATAACATATTTAATCGAACCAATACATAATTTGGCCGGTATTTCGCGGAAAAGACGGTTTTTGCAGGGGTAAGACTAGGGGACGGACCCGTGTCGTACTAACCATTTTCAGTGCGTTTTACGAGAAACTAGCTTGAATAATGTAAAAAGTTGTAAATTTGTTGTAAAAAACTAAGGCTTTTTGGATAGATAAATGTCTTCTGTATCGAAACCTGAAGACCTGATGAGAATATTCGAAAAAATAACGGAATTATGCATGTTTCTGTGACGCAAGGGTTAATTTTCATAATTTTGATGTTGGACCCCTTGTATATATTATAGGTATAAATGATTATCGTTAGGAATCCCTGTGGGCAAGTCTACTGATGGAGGGGTCGTGGGCTCCTTTCCCAGGCGGGACGTACTTTCGTGGAGCTTGGTCATGAAATTATTTCTACGGCCAGTCTCCTTTACCAATGATTCTTAATTATGTAGGACAGTTGTCAGTCACTGACGAAAGTATGCGCTCAGAAGTTGATAACAGCTAACCCAGAGATTTAGCCTTTCCAGGAAATGTGAGTAGGTTGACTGGCCACCGTTATATGACCTTTACTATGTGTTGCTACGGCGTTATACCCAACAAAAACAAAACAAACAAAGCATAATACGGCTTTCTATTTATATTTATCATGAGTACAAAATGACTATAACTTGAATTTAAATACGGAGGAAAATACATGAATTACTGACGGTTGAATAAAATTCAACAATATATAGACAACAAACATCTCAAGGACAACAAGACGGCTTATGAAATATCAGCAGGCAAGATATATATAATTGAACAACAAGCATTTTAAGAACAAAAGGTCCGAGACGACTTGTTATGTGCGTAAAGTTTGACCCCGACCTGACCTTTATGCAAGAATATTGATTACATTGAATACGAATGTAGTATTAATGCCCAATAACACCGTGGCCGTGAGGATTATAAGCTAAAATTAAACACATAAACAAACTTCTATAATTTTACAATCGTTGCCGAAGTGTAAAATAGGCGTGGTACTGATTTTCGTCGGGTTATGTGAAGATAGTTATTAGATGCAAATTTTCAAAGGCCAGATCGGGATCAAACTTTATGCACAGTATATGTACGTGTAATTGGACAACAAATATCTCAAGGGCATTAAGTCCGAGACAACTTGTTACATATCATCAAGTCAGATATATCATAAACATTATATCAGCATCTTTGTACTCTTTAAGGCCGGCATTCCAAAGTTCCGTGACCACTTTTTTCGCTTAACAAGAATGATGCTGGATCTATTTTATGCGTCCGATAAGTGTCCGCGTCCGTGTCAGCGTCGTCTTTGCTCAGCGAGCGAAATTTTACATACACGGAGAGTATATTGTTCAGGAAACATGAATCAAAGGCAGAAAACAAGTTTATTGTCGTAGATATTTAAGAAGAAGCAATAGAAATTGTTAAAAAAACGATGCAATTTAGAACCTAGAAATCAGTCCAGATCAACAATTATAAATGGAAGATAAACAAAAGATGAAGACGTGACCTAAAAGATCATAGTCTGATTCCTCAATACTCAAATAAAAAGTATTTATGAAATGCACAGCATGCAATTTCAAAAACAACTCTCACGTAATTTTGTTGTTGGACACTTTAACCAAAAGCGGCTTGCCCTGCTACGGAAGCTTTCAATTTTAAGGCCACCTATGACCTTATCTATATAGCACATACCGATATTTTGTGCGCTTCAAATCTTGAATACTATTTTATCAAAACATTTGTAGATCTAACGGTATGCGAGCGCAAAACTATCAGTATTTCAAGATCCGTTAAGATCGTACATACTGGTACTTAGAAGAAGTACTTTATTCATGCACTTAATATGTAATTGTAAAGCAGTAGTCCAATGGTGGGACTCGCACTTTGGGATCTAGACGGTTCGAGCCCCACTAGAGTCACTGCTAATTTCCTTCAGCAAGAAATTAACCTCCGATTGCATCACTTCATCTAGGTATAAATGGGTACTGCGAGGTTGGTATAATCCCGTTGCGACAATTTGTCGGTTGCACTAAGCGGAGTTAAAGACCCGCTGGGAGATTGATACATAGATACCAGTAGCCCGATGACCAGCGGTAATAGCTTGGAGGGGGAATGATTTGTAGAGGGAATGGTTTATAGAGGGAATGGTTTGTAGAGGGATCTGGTTTGGGGGGGGTCTGGTTTGGGGAGGTTCTACAGCATCTGTATTCATTTACCATCATTCGCTTCGAAAATAAGTTTGCTCATTCTGTCTTGTTGTGTTAAGAACATTATCATTGAAGTTAAGTATTTGCACGGTTCTGTTCAGTTCTGTTATTTACGTAAGGGATTGTCTACCTTAATGTTTCGTAAGAACATAATTATCATTGAAGTAGAGTATTTGTATGGTTCTGTTCTGTTCTGTTAATGACGTAAGATAGTGTCTACCTTAATGTTTCGTAAGAACATCATCATTGAAGTTAAGTATGTGCATGGCTCTGTTATGTTTTGTTAAACTTTTAATGACAATAGGGATTGTCTACCTTAATATGTTTTGTAAGAACATTATCATAGTAGTTAAGTATTTGTACAGTAGATGTTTAAGGCGATAACCTGATGATCATTGATCGCGTCAAATATTTCTTTTGTTTTCTTGATTAAAACAACTGTAGCTATACAATAAATTACTTTATAACGTCTTAAATGCTTTAATTATTCAACGTTGTAATTTATTTTATTACGAGTGTTTCAAATTATCACATTGTTTCACGGATACCGTCGTTTCTGTTGTGAAAACGGAGGAATTTAAGTGTTACCACGCACGGAATTTCTTTGGCATACTTCTATGGGTCTGAAAGAAACGAACATGTGAAATGGTTGAGTTAGATCTTCGATTGTCGCAAAAAATACAATACAAAAAATACAATGAGGATTTCATATATACATTCATAAAAGTACGTTTACATGTGTTAAAACGATCAGTTTTAATTGTGTTTTGCACATCTTGTGTTTAAATCAAAGTTTTATTTTAGAATTGCGTTTGATAAGTGCAAAGTGATCGCTACAATGAGTATGTGCGAGTTATTAAAACTAAAATTGACGCTTGTTTGTGAACAAATTTTAGTAACATTCTCAGAATGACGTAAAATAGAGTAACAGCAAGATAATTTCAAGGAGAACCACAGTAAAGCTGTGATTATAACGGTTTTAATAATTTAGTAATATACAACGTGTCGGAAAGGGATACTTTTTTATTATGGGGACAGCAGCATCTAAAACCGAGAATACTGTAGTTACAAGCAAAGATGTACCAACCGGTGATGACGAAAATAAATGGAGAAATTCTGTGGTAATATATGTTTGTTATTATAGCGTTTTCATAGTTTCATCAATATGTAAAAAAATATACAAAAAAATATGTAACGCTACAAAAAAAATACTATTGAGTCAAACCAAATTGCTTTCCTCTGGTTGCTGATTACGTCAATAGTAAACTAAATATAATTATTAGTTAGCGGGTTTTTTTTGGATAAAGCCCGTCTCACACAGAACACATGGCTTATACGGTTGGCCACCCGCGTAAACCCTGCTTACAACCGAACCAACCGTGTTCTGACCCGAGTTACGAGATGATGTACCCATAACAAAAAATGTATTCTTGTCTTTGTTCGTACTCTCGTGCCATTCGAGTGTATCCGTGGAAGCCGTGTATCGGTTTGAGCTCAATACTCGTACCAGTCAATCTATGTATAGCCGAGTATACCGTATAGAAATCGTGTTCTGTGTGAGGCCACCTTTAGTGGTGATTGACTTGTTACGTATCGCTGGCACTGGAGTCCTTACATTCAATAAAATATTCATACTAATGATTAAAGATAACATTGTTGAAAAAACACCATAAAACGGTCCTTTTATAACTATCGCTTTTGAGTCGTCACACATCTTATTATAATGTATATATCTATATGGTACTGAACCGTTTTGGAAGTGATCAACGGTCAAACTGATTTTTTACATTTTGGGAAATGACTGGACATTAAAACCGGATGTAATTGAAAGCTGACACATATTTTAACAAAATTGGAAACTATCAACTTTATATCTTATATAATTATCATAGAATTAAGCGTTATTTCAGTAGTTTTATTTTTCAGCGATTGAGAGACACTGCTGACTTCCGGTATAATTTACAGTGATGTAACATGCGTTCTGATTGGTCTAAAACTCCGCGAAACTTTTCCCGTAATCTGTCACCGTAGCGATGCGATTGGTCTATTGGTCTCTTAATTACACAGACATTTTATGAGTTACACAGTTGATGTATTGACGGCCAAACGATTACGCGAGTTGAAGAGAAATTGCCTGTGTAATGTATTAGCGTTTAGATCTTGGTTTTGTAAACACGCCATTTCTGTAGTGTACAAAAGTGCTACTTTGCGTTGTATCTTATTTCTTCATAAATGGATTTCAATATTTGCCAGTGCCAGTGCCTGCCTGACCACAATTAAAAATTTAATGTCCCCATGCAGCGGCACTAAGAGTCGCAGATTGATCAAAATTTAGCATGACACTTTGTTGATGTTTGCACTGGCTTCGTTTCAATGACAGATTACGAGAAAAGTTTCGCGGAGTTTTAGACTAATCAGAACGCATGTTTCAAACTGTAAATTATACCGGAAGTCAGCAGTGTCTCTCAATCGCTGAAAAGGGAAATTACTGAAATAACGTTTAATTCTATGATAATAATATAAGATATGAATTTATACTTACCAGTAATGTAAAAATATGTGCCAGCTTTAAATCAGAACCGGTTTTTATGTCGAGTCATTTTCGAAATATGAAAAATTCAGTTCGACCATGGATCACTCCGAAAACGGTTCAATACCATGTGTATATTATAATAAGCTGTGGCACGACTTTAAAGCGATAGTCAAACAGGAACCGTTTTTATACGTTTCTTAACCAATGTTATTTTTAATCATAAATATATAAATAGTTTATCCAATATAAGGACTCCAGTGCCAGTGTTACGTTTCTAGTTTTCTACTGAATTAAAATATGCATTTAAGTAATTATCTAGTGGCAGAAATACGCCACCGTAGATTTTTACAAGTAAACTAAACAAGGATTGGTCTACGGGTTTAACATTCATGACAATGGTTAAAGTGCCTTGTTTACCCTCAACAAAAACAGTATTTATGTCTATCTAAGCACCTATAAGTACAATCCTTTTTGCTGCATATACAATACCCACCAAAAGTCTGGAGACAAAAATACAATTCCAAAATTTTGATGATTAATTTTGTAAAATCATTAATTTAATAAATTTAAGTATGATGTGAGATAAAATGAAAACAAGTTTTATGAATGCAACGCATCTACAAAATGCAGCATCTGGATTCCTAAAGCCTCCAAAACCATGTTTATTGTAATTATTTTCCATAACACAGCTTTTATGCTAATTTTTTGTATTCTCAGTTATAATTATTATGATATCCATAAAAGCACAACTTAAAAGCATTAAAAAAACAGTAATATCAGCTTTTATATATAAGCTATTTAGTAGCCCTACAAAGTGAAAATGTCTCCAAACTTTTGGTGGTAGGGCTTTTTTCAGTATTTGGGGAAGGGGCCTGGTCCTTTTTTAAGTATAACATTTAAGGAAATTGTATCGCAATTTCATATAGATATGGGAACGAAATATCAAAGGTAAACTCCAAATTTGGGGAAAACTGCATGATTAAAAGAAATTTTAAGGTTGGAAAGGCGCCTGTAAACGGCCCCTGTTATATATAAGGGAAAAAGGTCTGGATGGGTTCTGTATGATGTGAGTAAACTTCTAATTAGCTTTGTATTGTGTTATAGGATCAATCTATAGAATCAAATGATGAGGAGTCTGTTCAAATGATGTGTGCGTATGATAATGGTCCACTAGAAGACGATGAACTGGTAGATATGTATACTAGTCTGACGCCTAGTACGGACAATAACCATGTCATGAACAAGAGATTTGATCGCAATAGTCTGCAGTCTCTGCCATCTGTAGGTTCAATTGTTGAAAAAGAACTTTTCACTCCTAATGGTCGGGTTTGTTCCGCGAATGGTCGAGTAACAGCGCGTTTCATTAGCGCTGAAATGCTTTCTGCTGACAAGCTGAAGGCTCGAGATTCTAATACAAAACTTCCAGACAACATATCAGAAAATTCGCTTGAGGAAACAGCAGACGATGCAATTGATGAGAAAAATAGCATTGAAGATGTCTTAGATAACAGTGGAGGGGAAAAACAAATTAATAGTAATGATGATGATAAATATTCTACTGACGATGAGGTAAAAGCAGATAATTGTTCCGACGACAAGTCTGATACAATTTCTTTACCCTCAATTAAGCAAGATGATGTTATCTCCGCTGATTCTAAAATATCTCCGCTGGAAAATGACACTGACAGCCCACAAGTAGGTCTTCAAATACAACGCAAGAGGTTAAACTCTGCGGGCATGTTGTCCATAATGTCAGGAATTGAACCTTTAGAAGACACGAATTATACATTTTATGAAGATATTAAGAAGCTTATGACAAAACATGGATATTTTGATAAATTCCCATCTCCTGTATTAATCAATGAATCTCATGAGTTTTATCGAACATTGGAGTTATCTGTTCCTCTTGATGATGACAACGATCCAGCGCCGCATCCTCCAAAAATATCAACACATGAATTGATGATGTCACCAGCGAATGGAAAAGTTTTTGAAACGATAGAAAAGGTAATGAATTACAATGGTAAATTGTCTGGTTAACAGTAATGTTATGTTATACTGTTTAGGACACCGAATTTTATAATCACATTAATAAAAACAAATGTAAAAATTAAGTTGAGCCATGAACTGTGAGTAATGTAGGTCAAATAAACTTAAAGAATAGTTGCAAAAAATAAAATTAACAGCACTCAGGCGGTGGCGGTTGGTCATCAGGTGGCGCTACATAACATCATGTGTGATGAATTTTAATTTAGTAATGTTTAATTGTATATATTTATGGTAGAGGGTTTTTAATTATTTATTAATATTATTGACCTTATTGTATAATGCCATTGAATATATTATATAGAAATGGGCATTCAATCAAATGACGAAGTTGTTTATGATTAATGCGTGCGTAATTATTAACTACGTAATAAGCCTATATATATATATATACATGTATGTCACCAAAGTGTGCTATATACAGACTATACAGCTCCGAAAAAGCTTGAATCTCTAAAAATTGGACTTTTTTTGGTGAATTTCGATCTTTTAAATTATAAGAAATAGCTTTAAAAAGATATTCGGCGCTATGCAGTGTTCAATTTCTTGTAGAATAAATAGCCATATCGGCTGTGAACAGTCATGCTGCCAGAAGCGTACCACGTATAATCAATAAGCAAAGTGACTCACCAATTATATCCAAAGAAATAGTCAGAAACTGCTTTTCGTGCTACGCACCTGTTGATCACAAAAAAAACAATTGTAAAATAACTTTTATCAATTTCTTTATACAAAACGGCATTGAAGAGCAAATTGTATTGGTTAAAAAAAGGTCAAAAAGGTTGGGTTAGATAGCTGCGCTGAAAAACTCAATGTACAATTCTTTTTGATCGATCATTTAGCCATGTCTTAATGTAGCCAATCCTTTTACAACTATTATTGAAATCTACCATATTGAATCGATGATTTTTCAACGGTTTTTTTTCCTTTCTTACTTTTTATTAGATTGAAATGTTCATTTTATGTTTTGCAAGAAAGCTATAAAACCTAATGATTTTGTCGTCGTTAATCAAAACATTGAGTGGTTGCATAGCATGACAAAATTGTCGATCATCGAGGGATTGGTCTGTGAATGGACTTCAACCAGTCATATTCGCAAGTCTTCTGTTTGTAGCTTCAGAAATATATTTTTGGTGCAGATATCCAAGTCACCATTGTCCAATGAAATTCTCTTCAGGTATAGAAAAATGAATAAAATATATGATACCATTGGTTGTCCCGAAAAAATATAGTTTACGGTCCCAAATTTTTAATATGCGGGTTCTGATAAAAAATTGAGATTTTATTGTAGTTTGAAGTCATATATGTTAATTTTAGACAGAAAAAGTACCATATTTTAATTTATTTGGGAATTAAAATAAATAAAGATAATACTATACACATTCATACTTTAAACAAAACCCGGGTCGATAGCGCAGTTGGTAGCGCGCCAGGATTTGGTTACTTGTGCCCGAGGGGGTGCGGGTTCGAATCCCACCCGGGGAGGTTATATCCTTCCATGAAAATTTGACAATAATGTCGATTTTCCTCCATTGATTAGAAAATATGGAGAAGTTTCCGGCCTTGTGGAAGGGTAGGTGAGTACTGGTTAATAGACAATGGTCCAGGAAAGCTAGGTTAGGTGCGTTGGACGCCGTAAAATGACCTAAAATTGTGTTGACACGGCGTTAACTCCAATAAACAAATAAAAATACTTTAAACAAAATGAACCCTGCACAGCACAGAATATCTTTTTTAAAGATATTTCTTGGTAAAAAATGTTTAACACAGCAAGACCTTATGTTAGTCCTTGCCAGTCAATAGTTCAAATTATTGTTACCAAGTAGAACGGGAAAAATATTCGAATATTCGAATATTGAAAGACGAATACGAATATTCAAACTTCTCAGCATAAAATGGTGTTTTTGCCTCACGAAGTGGTCTAGTATTGAAATAAACAAATTCAGACAGGAAAATCATAATATGAGGCACTGACTTACTAGGAATCCTTTTTAGCTTTATTAAAATGAATATTCGAATATATACGAATATCAAAAACGAATATTCGAACATCAAAAGTTGTATTTGTAAACGGACATATTATCAAGATAACATATTATTTTATAAATATAATTGTCAGTCAACATTATGCTGTGTATCTATGTATTTCTATTTCAGATGCCAGTAAAAATTAAAACAACAGGCAAGCCTAGCGAGATATGCAACTATCTGTGTAAATCTGTCACTGACAATGCTTTAAAGTTATATATCATTGTAACATATCTAGTATGTCAACAATTAGAGACAGGTGTACCTTTTAACAAGAAGAGATTGACGGATACATCCCTCAAGCTCTGTAAAACATTACGGACGTATTGCAAGTATGTATACAGTATATGATTACATTTATCTTTGTTTCAGCATTAGAAGTTTTCATAATATATAAACTTTTATCATATTTCGGCTACCAGCTCACCTAAGCAAGCTTTCCTGAACTTTTGTCTATAACCAGCAATAACCTACCATATAACTAAAATTGTCATTATTGTCGAATAGACATGGGAATGTATAGCTAGACCGAATGATGCTCGAACCAGCGATCTCTTTTGGGCACTAGAATTGAAATATGATTTTTTTATATTACCAGAGTGAGCAAAATACGGGGATGTAACTTTTTTTCTACCACCCTGTGGTATTAACCTCTTGTAAGCCGCCATTAGTATCACTGTAGAACAAAGCAGTCAAGTCATTATCCATAAGTTGTTAGAAACTCAAAAAGAACGTGCCTACCCTTCTACTCCACAGACCAGCGATCTTAGTTTTGTTAAACTTCAATTCATCATTGGTTATTTTCTTCCAGATTTTGTAAAATAAAGTCAACCGTTATTAAAGGGACATTACGAGAATCCAACCATTCATCTGATGAAGGAGTCTACGGAACACAGACATTTTGGATGGCTGTTTCTGTTAAAAAGAATTGGATTTTAATTGACCCTATCGTGTGCAGCACTTATAGTGATTTTAAAAATAATGATCATGAATCAAAAGTTTTAAATAAAGACTTTGTTTCAAAGTGTGTGGAAGACACATTTCAGGATCCTACACAGTTTATTTTTAGTTGCTACCCAGATGAGGAAATATGGCAGTTACTAGCGAGACCAGTTCTGGAAGAGGAACTCCATGATCTTGCCCTTGTACACCGTGGTTTCTTTAAATATGAAATGGAGCTACTTACCCATGCTAGATATAACATTGAATCATCTGACAATGAAATACTCATTTCAGCACGTTTTGCCTCTTCGGTTTGTCTTCAGTTTAAGTGTTCATTTAGTATATCAGATTGTTCACTAACGTCGTCAGAAACGAGAAAATATGTGTTCTTGGAAACAGTGTTGTTCGAGCATAAAGTTTACATGCGTGTTAGATTCCCTAAACGTGGTACCTACTATTTAGATTTGTTTGGTAGCTCTTCTGATGAAAACTGGTTAGATATTGTGTCTTATAGATTGATATATGAAGGTGACGATGCTATTGAACCATTTCCTGATAATCCATGTGAAGAATGGGGGCCAAGTCTAATAGCTAAATCTTTAGGCCTGGAACCAGTTATCTACCACTCTGGTGAAATCACAACACGTAAAGCTGTTCTCCAAATTGCATATAAAGATCGCAACTATTTACATTTTGAATTCCATGTCGAGCCCGTCGATATTCTAAGTTTGGATTATTTAAAAGTGAGTTTTCTTAAGGATAGGAAACAAAACGTGATTTTTGTGATTGAAATTGATTCCAAAATCACGGGAACATTTATTCTTAGACTATTTGCTAAGCAGCCAGATTCTTCTGGTGATTTTAAGAATTTTTGTAATTACTACATAAAAAAAGAGAAATCAACAGTAATACCAACTTTGATATTTGATAGTAAAGAAAACTCGCTAGTGAAAGATGCGATCCCTGCGAATGAAGACGGCACACTAAAGTTTGTCATTGATTCCATTAAGTATAACCACTTAATTGTTAATCTACAGCTAAATGGTTGTCAGGATATAGACTGTGGCAACCATGTAAGAATTTGGCTGGATGAGAAGAATGCTACTCATATTTACCTGAATTTTCCTCGTGCTGGAATGTACAAGTTTTCTGTTCGTGGACAAAATAGAAACACCGGACGTACTATGACTATCAGAGATGAAATGATTGATGTGAGTATACCTTCGAAGCAATGGTCTATTTATCCAAAGCAATTGCATTGGTGGGACAATTCTTTCAATATTTTGCAACCATTAACTCACTACATTCGGGAGAAAGAACTCATTACATTTCGTGTATACCTCATAAACGCCCAAGATGTTGCAGTAGTAGGACCCGGGGGCTGGAACCATTTAATGAAAGGGGACGAAAAGGATGTATGGGAAGGACAAATATATAGTGGCCCAAAGTCAACTCGGTGTCGTTTACAAGCTAGATTTGAAAAAGGATCGGATAGATGGTCAGAGCTTCTTTGGTACAAGGTAAGGATTTTCTTTAATTGTCTTATTTCGATCCTGTGTGTAGTTAATAATGATATCGTAAGACAAACTTCACAAAATGCTCTTCGTAGGCTCAAAACAGATTGTTAATCTGTTACATTTTCATAAGCCTTCGACATTAGAAAGTTCGCTTAATATCATAATTGGAACCGTACGACAACTGCTTTATTGCAGCAAAGATATACTATTCTGAACCTTCGTGATATGACAATGGGCTTGACATTGTAGACAAAGTCTAGATGTCATACTGATTTATTAAGACGAAAAGGAATAGATAGGATAATAACTTTAAGTTAAAATGATGATTAATATTACTAATGCTGCAGCAATTATACATTTTTAAATGTGTCTTTGAACAGAGTCATTGTCTGTTAAAAGTAAGGTGACACTTAGATACTTAATTGCGACAATGGCTAGAATTCATGGGAATCAAATACAGTTAAGATTCCACTATTTGAACCATCAAACTCGATGGTCTTAATAGAAAAATAGTTTTAATATATGCATATTTTTCTTCTCAATTTAAGCGTATTGGCAGCATATTATCGATAGTCTTACGATATAGAACTTAGAAGAATTTACGACTAATATCGGTCGTTAGACGCTTGATAATACGGGCCTTTGGAACTTAAACATAGTAAAAATCCCATGATTTTGCAATCAAGGTTGTCTTTAATGTACGTCAAAAACGCTTCCAGAGCTGTTATTCGAACTTAATTGCCTCATATATATTCTCCATTGATAAAAGATACAGTTCTCCATCTTTCTGGTTTATCTGTAAGGTTAAGCTGCATGTTAGTACAAAATATACTTGTAATTTCAGGTGATATCTATTGACGATTATCAAAGAATGGAGGACAAACAGAATTCACTTAGAGAAATTAATCAATCTACATCAACTGTCCTGGATGATGAACATCAAAGAAAAGTTCTAGATTTTTGACATCAAATCAGACATCAAGATCTTCGTCAATTATATTTTCTAATTGCCGAGATCAAATAGCGATTTCGCGATGTAGAATTGGTCATACCAGATTAACACATTCATACCTTCTCAAAAGAGAGGAAGTACCTAAATGCATACCGTGTGACGAGCATTTCAATGTAAAACACGTTCTCCTTGACTGTCAGGATCTTAAATACATTCGTGACAATCATTTTAAAGTAAACTCACTGAAAGAACTTTTTGATTCTGTACCATCATATGCTATTCTTAACTTTTTGAAAGAAATAAATGTTTATAATAAGATATAGAGCTTTACATCATTAATATCGTTTGAATTAATAGTATCATTAATTGCTTTCGGCGCGATATGACCTTTCTCTGTTGGTGTGCCGTAAAACCCAAACGAACAAACAAACAAACTGAAAGATCCTAATATTTATTATGCTAATGTTCTGCTAAAAAAAGAAGACTTTCATCCACAACAACGAGTGGAGCCATTTTTTTATTGTTTGGGACTAATTTTAAGCAGTCATAGAAATTCAGATTAAAATTTGCAAGCATGTCCGGCTAGTAATAATGGAATATTTACTTGCCCCAAAATATTTTTATTAGCCCAAACTTTCAATTTTGAAATATTGTCTGCAAGACCACACTTCAGTCATAGAAATACCGATTAAAATAAACATGCAATATACTAGCAAGTCGGGCTATAGTAATTAGGAATTTTAACAAGCCCTTCAGAAAAAATGCTAGATTTTTGTTGTCGGGCTAGCGCGAAAATCGACCACTGTTTAAATCTTTAGTGCATATTCGAAAGGCAATTGGCCTACAAGTCATGTATTTAGAGGCCAAATTTCTATATTAGCTAAAATTATATTCAAACCAGCGACAGTCGTGTGAAATGTTGAGGGCGACGGTCAGACCGAAGATTTTGTCCGCTCTTTTCAGAGATCCAGTACATACATGTATTCACTGAATAACTAACCTTAATTTAAAGATAGTCGATTCCTAAGAAGATAAGATTAAGTATGTATTCATCTCCTGTTGGTTAAAAATATAGAACAATTCTTAGAAAGTCATCGAATCAAGATGATTTATGCTCAGAAATGACCGAGTTGTTGACCTGACCTTAGTTACTGCGCTAACCCATTTACCTAGATAATTAAACCCTCAGCTATTATTAACTATGACCAAGAAACTTTCAAAATGTTTTATCTTAACTTAAATGGATGTTCAGAATATTGTGTAATCGTGTTATCTCATATTTTATTCAATACATTCAGTCGAATATATACTTAGTACATAGTTTCTATTTCTTATCACATTATCTTTTCTTATGTCTACAAGGCGAGAATATGTTCCTGCATCAATATAGCGTGCTTGTTACTAATGATATAAATAATTTATTGATACCTTGGATTGCCAATAAACATTTTGTTCCAAACCTTGTTGATTGTCTATTTAATAGAACACTGGGTGTACTTTTCTCTTATAAGCGTACAATCTAGAGAAATAATAAAATTAGTTATATTTTGTGTACAAATGATAAAACCACTATATTAAGATATATTCATCATCAGTAGACAAGATAACTGTTTTACATGAAGTTATCAGAATACAAAATGCATTAATTAGAGACACAATAAACAGTTCATACCATTTTGCTTTCTGAATTTAAGTTTGACTGAGTGTCCATTCCTTAAAAAAGTGAGGTACTTTTATAGGAGCACACAATATTCATTTACATGCTAATGTTCGATTTACCTGATCCAAAATAGTTTAAAGCTTAATGATATAATCTGGGGCAGATTTTTTCTAGAACAAGACTTCATTTTAAACACTCTATGATAAAAACTATTGTTTTAAATTATGACAACCAAATTCTACTTCCGGTTTCGATCTACTTTCACTTTGAAATGCAATAAATAACATAAACATATTAAGCAATATTTGCATTTAATTAAAAATCTGTTTCATTCAAATAGATAAATGTCTTTTTCTTTGCAGTCCAAAAACAGTGTTACTTTTGATAGTGGGGATTTAATGGAAGCTAAATACAAATCACTGTTATCTTTCCTTGGTAGAGCGTAGAGATTCGAGCTACATGTAATAGTTACCAACTATGGTAGTCCATTTAATTTAGCTAAAAAATAGCATTCTGTAAATAGCACGAGTTAGACCGTTTGTGTACAAAACGCAAAAATATGCTAAACTAGACAAAATTGAAACATAATTAATTTTTGTACCATGTATGTGAAAGTTCAAAGTCATAGTAGCAGTCTTCACGAAAAACTCGTGAACATAGGCCTACCGTCCAGCAAAATTGAAGTTTTTACTGGATCAAATAAAATGAAATGTTACTGGACAAAAAAAACAACTTTAAAGTTATATTAAAATAAGTGGTCGATTTTATTTAATGATTAAGCATTAAATAAATAACATAACGACTAATAATGTTTTAATTGTATTTGAAAAATATAGGCTGTAAAAAAGTTGGTGGACCGACGGACCACTCACATTGTAACAGTCACTGGAACAATGGCGATTTTGGTGTTTTCGTTCCTCGGTCCACTGGCTAAATTCGAAGAACGCCTATCATACAATCTCTTTTGTTCATCATAAAAGCATGCAACTAAAACATGAAAGACACTTTTTTACTGAACAAAAAGTTTCATTTCACTGTACAAGTCCTTAAAGAGACGTCAAATAAAACTCAGTAAATTTACTCTTTTTATTGATATTTCGCCTAAAAGGCTTTTTCAAAGTATTCAAAACACCTTTTTCACATTTAAATTTGAAACGACGTCAACAAACAGGAAATGACGTCATGATGTCAATTTGACGTCAAGACATGAACTTTGGCGCCAAATTGTCAAAAATCAGAATATAGTGCCATTTACAAATACCATTAATGGTAAACCCATGCATATCATGCGGGATGAAAATGTTTTTCTACTAAATCAAAACTGCCACAAACAGTCAATTTTTGTCCTAGTACTAAGTCCAAGAGGGCACTCTGTACCACACCTTTCTATCCACGACTGCTCCTTTATTTTTCTGTACCATTTCGATTTATCTCGGATGCATTCCAATACACATACGCCCATGTCTTTCACACTGTCCATTCTTACTGAAGTGTTCGGCCATTGGTTTTTCCCGCAGTGGTGCATCACAGCTTTTGGTGCATCACGGAAACGCTGGTTGGGTGAATTTGACCATTTCCCGTTGCAAATTTCAATGTCTCAATTTTTTGTTAAATTTTGTAGATTGTGTAACATATATAAATGTGAAACTGCCTTGGCACCATTTCCTGGTATAAAAAATATACAAATTTTACCGGTCGTTTAAAAAGAAGTCTCAATATAAAATATTTTTATAAAATAAAAAACAAATACACCATATGCTGTCACGTTTGAAATAAGGCTCTTTTCGCTAGTTTAACATTAATACAGATCCCATACACGTTATATATACGTGAGAATCTTAAAATATCTTACAAAACGATGAATATTTGAACATCTTACTTATAGTGGGGTCTGTTTTTAGGAGGAATTCTGTCGACGTCTTCAACGTGTAGGTATCGCAGAATGAGTTGGAACCTGTTCCTTGACATCACCGTGCCAAACCACGGGGTAGCGTTGCACGGTCTCGTCGACCAGTAACTGGCAATACTCCGTTTCTTGATGAGGCCCATGTTTATTATTATGGCAATAAATGCTTTCATTTCCGTGATTGTCGTCGCAAACCACTTCTTGTGGCGGGAATGGCGGCGCTCTTCGGTCCCCCTTATTATCCGTCTTGCGTATCTGTTCAAATAAAAACGTGTTTTGTTGATAATATTTTTAATAATAACTAGCAGCATATTACGTAGTTTCACAGCTTCGTTGCTCTGAATGTCCAAGCAGAGATGAATCAGTTAATTCAAAGGTTATGAACCTCTTACAAGTTCAAACACTTTATACCGCTACTACTTGCAACAAAAGTATTTTGCATGATAGATAAAACAAATTTCAAGTAAAGAAAACAATAATGTACAGTACCCAGGAGTGTGATGTTATAATACTTACTTGTTTGTTTGCTGTACTACCTCACGCAGTAGTAACTGGGGAAATAACAGCATGAAAAAGTCAACTGGTTCCTCTTGTTCTCCATTAAGGTGTCGCGGCCCAAACTATAAATTTTCCTGTTCTTCGGGTGGAAACAGACGAAACCAAGGGAAAGCCATTGCTTTTCTCGTGCGTTAAGAAAATGACGTCAATATATGACGTCACAATGCCACGAGAAAATCCAATTAGCCCAAAACTAATATAAGCGGTTGTCTTTTATTTAGCGAACATGATTCATTAATCAAACTAAAACAGCAATCATTTGGACTATTAACAAAATAAATCTTTATGAAATTAAGCGTAATACTGAAAAGCATTTGTATGCTTTTGCATGGTATATTTAAACATTTTTATTTATATGAGAAATAAGGCACGACTAATGTACCTTTATAACACGTTTTCATAACAACTTTTTGAATAATTCGAAATAATAATAAATACATAATGATGAATATAAAAACTGTCGATAATTTTATTTTCGTCATATTTGATAGCAAAACAAACATAAAATAATTTCTTTTTTTAATCCGCTTATAAAGAATTTCACTTCCAAGAGTCAGCGATAATTAACGTTTGTAGTGCGTTGCTAATTTAATTAATTGCGCCAAAATTATTGACGTCGCACGTTTTACAACGTCATATACACTGACCGGAAATGACGTTATTTGATGTAAAAAACATTAAAAGATATCTTGAGTTACCATGGAATTGATGCAAACCCTAGGGATAGGTTCTTGCTAAACATAAACTCTGATACCCCAAAAATCGGCCCGAAATCGGCCCGTGGCACTCAACGTAGTATAAAAAAGTCGGCCCTCATGATGTTCTTGGATTGTTCGAAACTTTGTACGTTATCATGAAATTTAAATATAGTAAATTGCAGGGATTAATCATTATCATTGGGAAGGGCCTAACTGTTGCCAATTTTTGATAAAATATTTACCTTATTGAAAGGAAGATTTAATCATGTAGTTACTTTAAAATGTATCTAAATTTATTTAACTTGTTAAATTATCTAAATTTATTTAACTTACTGTTAAATTATCTAAATATCTTAATTTATTTACTTGTTTATCGCGCTTATTTATTGTTAAACAAATTCGATATATGATACAGAATTCTTTGTCCAGGAATTTCCGTTACATCTCAAAGAATCCAATTTTACCTCAACTTTCTATTGGCTGTTCATGCATATTCTTATTTAATCAACAAGAGCAATTAAATGGCAAATAGTCCACTGTCAACCTTTAATAACAGCTTTACGTTGTGAGAATTCCACATAATGTATTGAAAAGTTGGACATTTTTTTTAGAATTTTTTCAGTAGTTTCCCATCACGTTAAAAATTGCAGCTGGGTGTCCAATAATCTAAAAAAACGAAGCACTTTGAATAAAGAAATGATTTTTCTTAAATATTATTGACAAAGAACATATATTCTGCAAAGTTAGTGTATTGAAAAATAGATTTTTATTTTTGTCCTTCGTGACGTAACTTTCGTGTCCAATTCGTTACGTCTGTAGGTATACAAGTTTCAAACACAAAGGTATGTTGCAAATCGTTGATTACTATGACATATTGTTGTCTGGAAAATAAGTAATTATCAAAAGTATAAACATATGTGGTAGTCGCTATAACATTTCGGCTATTTTGAAAAAAATGTTGGGGTGGCCTTTCGTGTCCAGAATAGTTACGTCTCGAATATTCGATTAAGTTTCGGTAAATCCAAACAACGCGCTTGTCGCTCAAATCAAATACACCGGATAGTACCTGCACGCAGTATCTGATGACGTAGAGCGCATTTAGCGATTACGTCTACACATTTCTATCAGCATGGCGGACTGTTCGAAGGTGGCACGGTAAGTAATCAAAGTTACGTCTAAATTTACTGTACATAGCCCTCAACAGATGTGTTTTACGATGCCTTGTCATGCTTTACGTTATGTTCTATTACTTTGATCTAAAGTTTAAGGATTAATCATGCGCATTTCGTCTGAAAAACGTTGTCAATGGGTATCGAAACATCGAAAAATGGACTATCTAACTGAAGATATCACTCGAAAGTTCGTGTCCAGTTTACGTCTTTCGAATGAAAATGCTTTTTATTGTCTTTTGTTTCGGCTGTGGCTTAATTTGTTTGATTTATATGTACAAGTGAAAATTACGTTCCAAAACAAATGAAAAAATACAAACATCGTGTAACAAAATTTATGCTAGAAATAGAAACGGCATTATTTGGAAAAAGATGTAACTTTGACTTCAATTAGGTGCGAAAAACAGCAGTGTCCAAGTTACATCACACATCTTATTAAGTAAATGTTTGCTCAAATAAATATAAAAATAAAACATTCAAGATATTTTCCAAAGTTTTTTTCTTGATTTGTTTTTTTTCTTTAATATCAAAATTAAACATCTATTTTAAATTGTGCTTTTAAAAAATATTTTTAAGAAGTAACATGGATGCCATAATTTGTGTCTTTGTTACAGGGAACTGTTATATTTTGGTGTCAAACTTACATCTTGCATATTCACATGATTTGTTTAGTGCATCAAGTTGCCAAAATTAATTCTAATGGTTTGACCACTGATTTACCATCTGCATTAAACAAAACTGATTATTTAAAAAATCTGAATTTGACAAACCATGTATTGTTCTGATGTCAATGCCTGCGGATGTAACTAGACACCAGAAGTATGTGTCCATGTTACATCTCACTTGTAAGGATTAGTGTCCATGTTACTTCTCCTGGGGATTATACTGCCCATTTCATTATTTACCTTATACAAATTGAGGAATTCAATTTAATCAGTCATAGGTATAAGATGTATTCATGTTTTGATAATGAAATTGCTTATTTCCATGGTGGTTTTGTGTTGCAAATTACATCACCTTATAAGATGTAACATTGACACTAAATTGTTGTCCATGTTACGCATACAGCTTAACTGTTAATGTCAAAGTTACATCTTGACTAATTTGTTTAAAGTTTGAGTCTGTAATTGTACATTTATTATTTTTTCATCAACATTCATATTACTTCGGCTTTCTTAATGCTGCAGAAGAAAAAAGTTCTATCAGAGTATTGTATTTAGTTCATGCCTTCATTAAATGTAGTCCGGATGTAACAGGGACACCAAGAATGGTGTCTTTGTTATGTCCAAAATAAAATTGTGATGTCAATGTTACATCTTATTTTACAAATACTTTTTAGTTTATATACATGTATATATATAGTGTGTGTTTTAAATGGAACAGAAACATTTCAAGAGCCATACATTATAACTATTTCTGTAATTGTTAAGTTTTATGAAAAATGTTGCTTTCAGTGTCTTTGATTGAAAGATGTAACAAGGACACAAAAAATAATGTCCATGTTACATCTTCATTGTATATTATTTTTTCAAGTTTAGACCTAAAATTGGCAACACTGTTCTTCAAAACATAGCATTGTGAGTAAATTTGGTTATTTTTGCATAACAAGAAGCCACCAGTCACAAAAGTTTGGTTCATTTCGTTTGGTTAATTTGAAGATGTAACTTTGACTCCAAAGATGGGTATTTATGCTATGCTGCAAATGTTGATGTACAAATTACATTTTAAAAGGTATTTGAAGTGGGGGAAATGCATAGCCTTTTACCACCTTAAATTGTCTTACTGACTTAAAATTAAATTTAAACAGGGTCATGTTAATTTGAACTCAAGTCAGTGGTCAGAATTGAAATCTTGTTATTTAAATAATGATCCAAGGCACAAAAAAATCATAACAAGCAGGTAAGCTAGGTACATTGTTAGCAAACTGCATTTTGAGAAAGCACGATTCTGAAGATATAAAACTATGGACAAAACCAATATAAACGTTCTGTAACACATTGTATATTTATATTGTGCGTGTTTCATTTTAGGACATTTACGACAGGACATCATAGAAATCGTTGAATTTAATGTTATGTAAATCGCGCATCTATTGACATTGTACATAATGACGAAATTAACGATGCGACGTTTTTTCCCCAAAAAAAATGCGAAGTTTTGCCATCTGTAATGGACAAATGGTGTATTGTTACCTCGTCTAAAACATCATTTTCTCGTCGCAAACGAGACAATAACATACGGAAGGTAGAAAATATACGACAAGTCAAACTTTATATCAGATTTAGCAGCGCTTTAATGCAATCAAAATTTTCATTGGAATCGTTTTAAGAATCGTTTGTTTGAAAAGTAAACGATTCCGGGACCCGTCAAATCAAGGAACCGGTTCTATCCGGTTCCGAGGAACCGGTGCCCACCCCTAATGGCATATTAACTTGTCATTGTCTTTTCAGGTACAGCTTCCGGGTGCAGCTGAAGCCCACACCACCAGAAAAAAGTGGGGAACAATCAAGCTCCAACAAAAATGTGAAAGATTATTATCAGAAGTTTCGGAAAAAACTGAAACAAGATAGTGATCGGTATACAACATTCAAAAAAATGGATTGTTTAAAGAAGAAAGAGTATCGAAAGTCTTTAAAGGGTGAAAAAAGGAAACATACAATGAAAAAGCAAAGTTACGCATGAGAGCGTACAGGCAAAGACAAAAAGAGAAAGGTTCAGTTGAAAAACCCTCCACCCGGCAAAAGATTGCAAAGATGCGGGATTACTGGCGTCAAAAAAAGAAAGAACAGCGAGGCAAAATGTCAGATGAAGCCAAGGCCAGGGAAAGGGAAAAGAGAAGAGAAAGGTACAAGTCATCTAAAAGAAAACTTGACTTCAACACTCCTGTAAATGAAACAAAGAAAATGACATACATCCCAAGAAAACCTGAAAAATTTGCACAAAGGATCAAAAATGCTGTGCAGAATGCAACGCCAAGAAAAAAGAAAGCTTTGCTGAAAACTGGACTCTTTCATTCAAAGGATGAAAAATTGGAGATTGAAGACGAATGCTAAAATAGTGGCTCGGGTGAAAAATGCCTTGAATGAGCTCAAACGACAAAAGACAAAAGAAGGGAAAAACCGATACCAATCGTAGTATAGTTGGGAAATATGCAGTTGAACATAATTTGAGGAAAGCATTGGAGGTAAAGTGGGAACATTGGTTGCGAATGTCCGAAATTGAAAAGAATGGGCCGGAGAATGTAAAAAGGACTGATGCATTCACTGAAGAAACAGTAAAACATATTGAGAGATTTTACGAGTACGAATCGGTCACATTACCAATGAAGAGAACCGTCAGTAGCAAGACACTGAAACAAAAGAGAGTGATGACTGAAACTTTACCCCAGGTTCATAAGCGTTTCCTACAGGACAATCCAACACTAAAAGTGTCTCTGAGTCACTTCCGTAAGTTACGGCCCAAAGAGGTACTTTGTGTTAACAAACAAAAGTTCATAACATGTCTTTGTGAGTATTGTCTAAATGTACAATATAAAATGGCAACAATTAACAAACTCTGTACTGACAGAAACTTGCAGCATCTAAAACTTGAAAACAAGTTTGATTGTGTTGAAAAGAGTCTTTGTGAAAAGGAATCAATGTTCCATGAAAGAGACTGTGTGACAAGAAAATGTAAGTCATGTGGTGAAGAGAAAATGAGGAATCATTTGAATGAATTACTGGACACGGAAGATGGACAGATGGTGAAATGGAATAAGTGGAAGTTAGGGGTTGTTAGTTCAGCTGCCTCTAGTAAGAATGTACAAAAACAGATGCTTTCGGATATAAATGGGACTGTCACCCAACTGATAGAAGAGTTCTTGAAGGAGATAGGATTTTTGTCCAATCATTTGTTCACTGCTGATTGGCAGCGAAAGCAGTTTACAAAACTCATTGAGAAGGTTCCAGATAATTGGCTTGTGACAGTTGCCGACTACGCGGAAAACTATAGATGCGTGAATCAGGACGAAATACAGTCTGCGTATTACAGTTACCAGCAAGTCTCGGTATTTCCCATCATCGCATACTATAAATGTCCTGATTGCCAGGATGGCACTGTGCAAGAAGCTGGAGTAGTTATATCACCAGATCTACAACATGATGCTGATGCAGTTCAACAATTCACAAAGGTAATGGAAAGTCACATCAGAACCAAGATCAACTTCACTCACGAAGTACAGTTTAGTGATGGGTGCGCGGCCCAGTTCAAGTCGAAAAAACTGTTCCAACAGCTATCTGAATGTGAAACACATAAGATGGAACGTGATTACTTTGGTTCCAGACACGGAAAAAGTCCATGTGATGCTCTAGGGGGCGTTGTCAAGAAAAAAGCAGAAAACTTTAGTCAGAAGTCGGAATGGAACGATCCAAAATGCCGAACAGATGTTCACTTTCTGCAAGGAAAATATTACTATTGGTGCAGGATCATCGGACAAATGTATCCACAAGACAAGAGTGTTCTTCTACCAAGAGAGTGTTGAAAGAAAAGAACAAAACAATGATCTTAAGACATTGAAAGGAACACGCTCGTTCCAGTGTAAAAGGTGTTGAACCAGGAATAGTCCGAGCTCGTGAACTTAGTTGTTTCTGTACTGCATGTGTTGTAGGTGGAGAGGAAGCATTCTGTGAAAATCAGAAGTATGTTGGAGAGTGGACACTGCATGCAATAAGCAAAAGCAAAGATGTTACAGCAAAAGAGAAGTATCCAAAAGAAAGGACGGCAAAGGGCAAAGTTGGAAAAACTAATGCGAAGATGACAAACAAACGTGGAAGCCATGACTGTCCAAATGCTAAAGTGAAAGATCTGAAAAGTAAAATTGACACTCAAAAAACAAAGCAGAATACCAATGTGGAGAAATCGGACATAGCATCTGACAAACAGAACAATTTAAAAAGGAAGAAAGGGCAAAAGAACACTAGTGGTAAAAGAGAGGAACCTTGTCTTAAAAAAGGCAGAAACATGCGTAGAAATAAGAAGGATCCTATATTGAACTGTTCATCGTTCGAAGACCTCAAACAGCATGTACACAGTTTGAAACCTGAGCCCATGCCAGCTTGCCCAAAACACACATTCTGTTCCACAGGTAGATCAGCTGACAAAAGTAGTTCAAAACTAGTGCCTACTGACATTCCTCTTCAGGCATCTACATGTCAACTGTACCCATCAACGACATATGGAGATGGTAATTGTTTGGCAAGGTCTGCCAGTGTACTAGCTTACGGTACAGAAGATAAACACGAAGAAATCCGAAGAAGGATTGTCGTTGAACTTGTCCGTAATGAAGCTCTTTATCTAGATAACAAGGTAATGAAAAACGGGAAGAACCCGGGAGGCAGCGAAAATGTCGTAAAAACATTTGCTCATTACTCAAGCTGTTTCCTTGGAGAAAGGCTAACGGAACCGCAAATAAGGAAGTTATTTGAAAAGGAAGTTCTGGAAATAAGAAAACCAAGCACATGGATGGGGATTTGGCAAGTAGCTAGCCTTGCTAATGTGTAAGCATGCCCAGTAGTTTCTGTCTGTCCTACATATGGGACTCACACAGTTAGGAATGACATACACAGAATATTTTATCCCTTCAATGAAGAAGAATGCGACAGACCACCAGTGTTCATACTGTGGACCAACATACATGGTAGCACAGTCCCAGAAAATGAGTTTTCCTTGAACCATTTTGAACCCATGATGCCACTTACCAGCAGTGAGTTTGACACTACTGTGCTAGACGATTTCAGTGACTATTTCGAGAACGATGACATGACTGCAGCACAAGACTTTTCCTTCAATCATTTTGAGGTACTGATGCCAGAGATATTTGATCAGGAAGTGAACACCCGCAAGCAGAGCCAAGACAGCAAAAGCCAGGATACCAGTCAGCAGAGTCAAGATTCCAAAGACATAGTGACTGGGTCTCCGTTCTCAACCACAGACACAACAGTTTGCATGAATATTTCTGACATACTCTCTATCGACGGTAAGCAGCTAAAATTCTTAACAATAATCAAAAAGTACTTGATATGATTATGAAAATAATCACACTGCTTATTCCTCAAGTCTGTTCATCTTCAACACTAAATATTAATGTTAAAGTACTTGAAATTATTACAAACATAAGCACACTATTTATTCCTCAGGTCTGTCCAACTACAATACTTAATATAGATTTTAAGTACTTGAAACAGTCCCACTATTTGTTGGTCATGTCTGTGCCACTATTATTGTTTAATAGTCTGATATACTCATTATGTTTGTTCTAGACTCCATGCTAGAGGCTCCTCCTGGACATGTGGATGATGGTGATGCCTACACTGCCAAAGAAGAAGATACCAGTCATCAGAGTCAGGATGCCGTAGACGAGATAGTGGCTGAACTACCCACAACCAGTGACCCAACCGTAATCACTTTGACCTCAGACAGACCCTCTAACGATGGTGAGTTATTGTTGACCCAATACATAACTTCATATCAAAGTACTTGAAACAGTCCCACTATTTGTTGGTCATGTCTGTGCCACTATTAATGTTTAATAGTCTGATATGCTCATTATGTTTGTTCTAGACTCCATGCTAGAGGCTCCTCCTGGACATGTGGATGATGGTGATGCCTACATTGCCCAAGAAGAAGATACCAGTCATCAGAGTCAGGATGCCGTAGACGAGATAGTGGCTGAACTACCCACAAACAGTGACCCAACCGTAATCACTTTGACCTCAGACAGACCCTCTAACGATGGTGAGTTATTGTTGACCCAATACATAACTTCATATCAAAGTACTTAAATCAGTCCCACTATTTGTTGGTCATGTCTGTGCCACTATTAATGTTTAATAGTCTGATATGCTCATTATGTTTGTTCTAGACTCCATGCTAGAGGCTCCTCCTGGACATGTGGATGATGGTGATGCCTACACTGCCCAAGAAGAAGATACCAGTCAACAGAGTCAGGATGCCGTAGACGAGATAGTGGCTGAACTACCCACAACCAGTGACACAACTGATAATATAACTTCAAATAGGTACAAAAAGTTTTCTTGGTATCTAAACTAGCAAGACATGTCTATTTGTAAAACAATTTTTAGGGCATGCTGTTTTTTTGTTGTTGATTTGCGTCCGTTTCTGCCAACAAGATATTGTTTAAATTGTATTGAAATCAGTTGTGCAATGGTGAAAATGGTATGTGTCTAATAGTATTGAATCAATAATAAAAAAATCATGGTCATTGAAATTATATAATTATATAAGCAGGTTGACTTCATTCAAAATATTCATCATTCAATTTATTTTTTAAACAATAGACACTTGATTGGTGACCATGTGTTAGTCAAGTTCGGTACAACACTGCTGCCTGCAGTTGTAAGTAGTCCAAAAGTTGAAGTTCTTTGTTGATTTCTTGTTAATATTGTTATAATGTTCAGTAGATGGCTTCATCCCCCGATTGTGGCTTATTTTTACCTTAGTTTCTCAAAAGAGCAATAATAAAATGAATAAGAAAGTGTATGTACATTGGAATCTGTCTAATCAGTCAGGAATCTGTCTAATCAGTCACTGGAAAAAAGGGTTGGTCACTTGGACTGGAGGGATTCTAGTGTTTCTGCTGTTGCATTCTACTGTTAATTTATGATTATTTTCAGTTTGTATATATAGTAAAACCTCTCTAAAGCGGCCACTCTTTAAACAGGTATGGATTGATACAAAGGCAGGTGGTTGCTTAATGCAGTAAGAAAGTAATGCAGAAAGCTCCTGTCTTAAATATCTAAAATGAGTCACTATAGACAGGTTTGACTGTAATTTGTTTCTTTTTTTTACCCATAACATTTCAAAACATGTATGCTTTTACAGTGGTTGATTATATGATTATCACATGGCATTGCTGGTTTCCATGTAATATAACTATTATTATTATTACCATGTAAAATAACGTTTTCAAAATCTTATTTTAATAATAAAAGTTTATATGAAATGACAACTTATATCTATAGATAGATAGATTTATTTTGCATTCAATGTACAGGCAATACAATACATTATATATATCACAGTCAACATTTTCAAAACATATTATAAATAATAATAACATTTATCACAAATGAATTAATTAAATAAAAATGATCAAATATTTAAAATATCACAACTTACAATTTTAAAAATGGATCTTTGACTACAATGATGCCAGATACATGTACATCAAATACAAGGATAGCACAAAAAAGAATTAATTAAAACCCTTATTTCCATTGTGGTCCTTTAACTTATGTAAGATCATATATATATATGTATATGTACATTACTAAAAGTGGATAAGGACATTACAAGGTATAGATATCTTCATAGGACACTGTAAACCATATCATTATCTATACATGTCTCCTTATCTACTTTTAGTAATGTATATACATGTGTTTCAAGAATCTTGCATTTTGTCATAGTATGTATTATCATTGTAGGTTGTGGCGACTCCTGCAGATATGGAAGCTATGCCAGCTGTTGGTTTATGGGTCCAGTACTTCAAGAAAGTTAGGGCTGCCCTTTGGTCTCTGGAGGACAAACCATTTTTTCTAGATCTTCAAAATGTCTCAGGACGTCTTGAACCACCCTCACTCACTGCAGCAGGATCAAGATTTTACTATAAACTCAAACTTTAATAAATGTATGCAAATTTATGACAACACCAGTAATTTTCAACTGCATGTTGACAAAACAAAGTATGACTTTTTCAACTTGATAAATCATTAGCTGACATTTCAAGTCTTAAATTGACCTATATATGCCTGATGATAGATTCCTGTAAAATAAAGTTTCAACTCTGTTCAATAGTGTTGGCTATTTATCTTTGACTCTGTATTTATCTTGAAAATCTTTTAGTATTATAACCTCCAAGACACACCTGACATGCGGATTTGTGCTCTAGACACATTTAATTGGTGTTGTAACAGACGATCAGTTTCAGCCTAACCACTCGTCCCTGGTTATTAAAACTTTAAACGGTTTTATGTGTAGTTTTTGTTAAAAAATGTTGTTTTTGTTAAAACAATTGGGAATACTGTATGACTCTTTTTTTTGGAAAGATTGCATGTCAGGTGTGTTTCGTCCTAATATAGTTTGTGACCCGTACAGTGTTTCCAGGACTCGTCAGTTGGAGAAACACCATCAACTTGAGTCAACACAAAAGAAACTGTAATTTGTAATTAAACAAAATTTATTAAATGTGATCAGATCATGGCAGTAGTACTCAAGCTTACAAGGTTCATCCACACAGTTAGGGCACAGTTGAGACATCTGCATGCCTTAAAATACAAGTTTTGAATAGATCTGAAAGAGGCAATTTACATGCCTGCAATTTCCAGATAGCTAGTATTTGCCGAATTTCTTGAGTTTGAACCAGGCCCTAAAATAGTGTGTTTCGCCTGTGGGACTCTGAACTCGCCACCATGATCTACCACTGGGATTAAGCAAAAGGTTGATATAATGAAAATGATTAAATAAAACAAGAAATGTTCAACAAAACATAACTAGGAACAATAAAAAAACTGTCTAAAAGGGGCTTTTCATTTAGTATAAACAGTACTAATTTACCTTTGAATGATTCTGAGGAAATGTAGTAAATCTGGAAAAACAGTACTAAGCAATTATGGCTACTCGGTCATCCAGGAAATAGATAAATGATCAATTGGCCTATTGAAATAACCCAGAGACATTGTTTGTCTTGGGGTAGGCAGGCAGTTAGCATTTTGTCCTGTTTGATTTACTTTCTTACTTTCATATGTATTCCACTGTATTCCTGAATGTAAAATAAATTTAAATAGAACTTGTTTGTTTGTTTGTTTGGGTTTTACGGCGCACCAACACAAAAAGGTCATATCGCGCCGACAGCTATCAATGATACCAATAATTTAAACTATATATTAAATAGAACAAAATGTGAACAAATATGTAAGTCCACTTCACAAGTTTCATGGTGTATGACCGTTTGGTGTCCACTGTTACATCCCTTGGAAAGTTAAAGGTGTTTATTTGAAGGAATAAAGCAAAAAAAACTAATTGTTTCCCTCAAAAATGTTATTTCATTGAAATGGTACAAACATGCATGTTATTTTCATGTTTATGTCTTTCTTTTTCAAATTACATGTTATTTAATGTAGACTTTGGGTCCAGTTACATCACCGACAGATTATAGTGAAAATGATCACTTGTTCATATCGATGCTAATCATTTTGAAGTTGAGTATGAACGTTAAAGTGCCAGCAATGTTTACAATAAACAGAAAAACTTGACATCAACACATAAAATCAGATAATGCCTTCTTTCAGTCATTGTGTCCTTATTACATCACAAACAAAGTAAAATTTCTAAATGGCTGTATATACTTTTTCATGTGGTATTTCATATTGTCCTTTCATTATCTTGAAGCTTATGTGCCATATCTCATTTATAGAATATAATATATGCAAATATGACAACTTGAATAACTCTTACATGTTGGACACCAAGCCATTTGAGATGTAACGGAAATTCCTGGACAAAGAATTCTGTATCATATCTTAAAAATGAAGAATATCAGGAGGGTGAAAAATTGAGACAGGAAAGTGCGCCGTGATCGTGCGACCACATGCACGACTCGTGCAGTTTGTTCGTCTCCATTCGGAGACAAACGCAAAAACAACAGCGTAAGCCAACTCTTAGCAAAACATCAACAGCTTTTGGAAAAAATGTTGCTGTAAAACGATGGTGGACTGTCGGATCACAATCTAAAAGTCACTGAACCGACTGTGATTTTGGTGGACTCTGTCCACGGTCTACTGGCTTAATTCGAAGACTGTAGTAGTATAAAAACGAGATGAAAGTCAACCTTTTGGTAAACCGTTGAAAATGAACAATAACACTTTTGATTTTTGGAATAAACTTCCTGTAAACATATTCTGATGAAAACAATAGTAAAATACAACGTATGATTCAAGTTCATTATTTGAACAGAGACCAATTTGTGACCAATATGTAAAATTAAAACAAATGTATATGAGAAAGCAGATGATTAGGGATGGTGGAAGTCTAGCACTGGTGCATCACGGGAACGCTGGTTGGGTGAACTGTCCATCTCATGACTGAATATTTAATGGGATGTTAAAGTAAGTACTTCCGGATAGTTACTTTCAAAGTAAGATGAAAATCATAGTACCAAGATTAATACTAACAATGATCGCTAAATGTGCTACGGTTACATAATTTTCAGAAGAGGTTCAGCGTGCTTCATACCTTCATTTTAGTGGAATAGGTTAAAACAAGTGAAGTCCACTCGATGAATATGATCTGTTTTCGATTTAGTCGTTTTGTAGCAAGTATTGTTGTGAGTTGGCAACAGTTAATACCAATACATTCGCACTCTTAACAGAATTTTAACCACACCACACCACATATATAATTCAATTTCAATAATATAATATATATATAAAAAATAATTCAATTATTAATTAATGAAATAAACTTACATCAAAAGACTTCTTGTCAAATAATTTACTGTCGAGCATCTTGGGTGGCTCATTTTACGCAGATACTTGGAATTACATGTTTAAATACTTGTTGCATTAACCTAAGCCTATAAATCGAATATTCACTATCAATTCTCATTCAAAAGCACCAAACCCGTTTGTTGGTGTACATCATCACCTACGTTTGTGAGTTTTCCAGGGTAGATTTTGAATACCAAAATTCCATGATTTTTCCATGACTTTTCCATGATTCCTCTCTGTTTTCCATGATACAACAGAAACACTTACAGAACCCAAAACAAGCACAATTAAATTTTTGAAATGGTGTAGTACTTAGTGAAACTCTCATTTTCGTACCCAAGAGTGCAATTTTTACCCAAAATTTAAAGTAGTGATTTATGTTTGATTTCATTATTTTCCATTCATTTTTATGGGTTGAAATAAAATAGGCATATAATAGTTTTTCCATGACACATTAAACATTTTGCATGATTTCTAAGTTTCCATGACTTTTCCATTATATTTTCCTTAAAATCATAATTCCATGATTTTTCCAGAAAAAATCTCATTTTCCATGATTTTTCCAGTTTGTATACACCCTGGTTTTTAATATTCTTCAAAATATGATCAGACACTGTGTGGAGTATACGTACTAGTAACTTAATTATTTCAATCCAAGTATAACAACAATCTTCGGATTAGAACGAATTATTAGCTGACCCAGGGGCTGTATAATTTCCATACAGTATGGGAGATGGAATTATTTCTCCCTTTTTCAACTTGAAGTCTACTGCATTCGTTTTTCCTGTTTATAACAGTCGGAAGATGAGGAGAGTTCAACAAACATCTTCCTTCGGATTCACCGTTACAAGTCGGTTATTTCCACAAGCAGTTGCATATTTTCTTTATAAAAAGTATTGGTCGGAGCTGCGCTCGAATCCACAAAACACGACTTATGATACAATTCAAACTTCTGGACACACTGGACATAATTCGTATCGGTTAACATTTATTTGAACAAACAAAACAATTAGATTTTGGTAGAAAAAGTTTACTTCTCGTTAAATTAAACATAAGGTAAAATGTTTACAATAGTATGCATGTATTCTTTACATGGTTAATAAAACAAAACTTAATTAACAAGTAAATCTGTGAGCTAATGCTCACTAGTGATACCCCCGCAAAAATCTAAAAATATGCGACAAACAGGAAGTAGATGAGCAAGGAGCATGAAATCGCTTTACACTACATGGGACTATGGGATGAAGCAATATGCAAAGTATTAGGCTGCTGCATGTTATAGTTGCTGAGAAAACTGCGACGGAAATTTTGTAACGGACGGACGCACGGACAAGGGTAAAACAGTATACCCCCCTCTTCTTCGAAGCGGGGGTATAATAAATAACAAAACTAACAATTAATAAACATCGAGATGTGATGAGATAACATAACAAAATGTCCTATCAATCCATAAACACACACATTCTTTGTTCCGGTTTTACGGCGCACCAACACAGAAAGGTCATATCGCGCCGAAAGCAACCAATGGAACTATTAATTCAAACGAAAATAATGATCTAAAGCTCTATATCTTATTATATACGTTTATCAAAAAGTTAAGTAACGCATATGTTTACGAAACTATCACAAAATAAACAAAACTAACTGTTCAGTTACATGTTAAAAATGAATCTCCTCATGACATGTCGAAACAATATGTGTTAAAAGATAAAAAAATTAACAAAAAATAACTAGTAATCCAAGAACAAACCAAACTATCTATTCATGAACAATTATACCTGTGTACAAGAACCACCATCAATTAAACGAAAGCTAACTATTTATCAACATAAAATGTTTAAAGTGTCCACATACACATAGCTAGGTATTCATTAACTAAAATGTTTTTAAAAAGTCCACATAAAACATGGGAAAGTATTCCTTAACAGAAATGTGTTTTAAAGTCCACATAAAAACATAGGTGAGTATTCATTAGCTGAAATTTCTTTCAAAGTCCACATAAAATATAGGTAAGCATTCATTAACATAACTGTTTCAAATGTCAACATAAAATCATACAAATACACATGTATGTTTTAAAAATGTTTTAGAATACCAAAGCTAAGTATGTATTCATTAAAATTACTATGTTTAAAAACACAATTAACACTATATAATACTAAGTACTCATTAGCACTTGAACAAACAGCTATTCAAATATTGATACTGACAATTATCAATAAATGCGTATGGTTATTACAAGTCACACTCAGTTTGTTTACGATTGTGAACCACACATTTTCTTTGATGTCGTGATGAAGATGACCTCCAGGAAAATGTTTTTCCACATACGCATGGTTTATTCTCGTCCCCATGTTTGCCTTCAATGAGATCTTTAGGCTGGCCGTACATTTAAAAGATTTGGAACAAATATCACACAAAAACGTTTCACATTTTTCCGTACAGACAAGCGAATCGCGCCTCAAGCTTGTCTTATAGTAGAAAGCTCTGTTGCATAGACTACACACAAACGGTCTATTTCCAATATGACTGTTCATATGGCCATGGTAGTGATCTTTACTCTAAATACACGCTCACATGTACCACATAGGAATTTTGGCCCAGTGCCATGCTTTAACTGTTTGTGTACGTTGTATGATTTTCTAGATGAATACGTTCTAGAACAAACCTCGCATATGACCTTCATATTTTTGTGAATACTATTTATGTGCTCTCTCAAATCAAAACGTGAACTATATGATTTATCACTTGCTGAACATTCAAGCCGTATGTTCCTATGTACATGTACAGCTTTCTCGTGTCTACTTAAATTGCCACTTTTATATGTCCTGTATGTACATTTTTCACATGCATACACACGTTTTGTTAAGTTATTATTATTGTCACAAATTTCGACATTGAACGACACATTTAATTCATCCAGAAAAGATGCCTCTTCTTCATGAGATATTTCCAAGAGTAGATTATCCAGCTCCATATTCTATACAAAAATCTGTGATCCTATGGACAGAAAACAGTGACATAAGATACAACATCGTCATTAATTTCGTGACATATCGAATACTGCAAACGAAGTTCATAAAATGCGTTAAATCGCTTACCGACTTGTCCAAAACTTATTTTGTATTAAAACATAATCAAATAAATCGTCTGAGTGTAAAAGAAACATCATGTAACTTATGAATATTAAAACTACATGGAAAGTAAAATGCATATAAATTCACATATAACCTCTAAATATCGTTAAAACTATCGTTCAACGGCAATTTACAGGAATAATCTAAAGCAAAAAACAAGAAATGTAGCGCAAAATGAACTTACCTTTATAATATTTACGTTATTCTACGATAATTACGCTTTTCAGACAGTTTTGAATGTAATTGCTCGACAAAACTCCGATACACTATCGACAGTCATCCGTGCCGTTAGCTCGACAAAAATCCACTCACATTGTGACGGAGTTGGGCCCCCGTGTAAGTGTCCTGTTTCAACCACAAAATAAGTGCAAACTTAACTACCAGTCATCTTCTTAGTTTTACCTATGTCTTTTGTTAAGTATTAGTTCAAGCTTATGATTTTCTCAGATTCTCTATCTAATCTGTATTAATAGGTAAAAAATCGTAGTTCCGACTATATAACTATTTAAAACATCGAATTGAAATTACATGATATTCTAAACCCCAATCTCCGTAAACAGAGATCCTGTTCTACTCGCGTTGTCGTACTGGATCTCTACTTAGCCAATGCAAGGTCACGTCGAGATTAACTTTGTGTCGACCAATCATTGCGTAGCTTTCATCTAGACGAAAACACTATTAATCACATTTTGATTTCGTAATTTGTATTTTTAGACCTAGGTTTGCCTGCAGATTTAACAGCGGTATTATTCACACTCTGCGATGGGTGGCTCATTTCAAATTGCGTGACGTAGACGATGTAAACAAGTTACATATCATAACAATTTCGTCATGAATATTATGTTGAGAAAAGGTCACCTGAACGTGACCTTCGTTTGGAAAAGGCCAGATCTAAACTAGCGAGTATGCGAGCGGTAAAATTTTAGATCGGGTTTCAATCAGATTGTTCTAAACCCTAAAATAGTACACCTCTGCTGGATACCAAGTCATATTGAAACACATTGAAATTAAAAAATAGACATTTAAGCTAAAGAATCTTTAAATCTTCAACCAGTAGATCTCAAATTACCAAGCAGTGACTTCAAGTAGTCGATCAATACGTTAATTAAGTCAAAATGGCAAACAATGAGGAATAATGCTATATTTAATAAGTTACATTACATAAACATACTAATATAAAACAAATAAAACAAAGCAATATTATTCTTATGATGGCGAGGACTATGTCATCAAGATTTAAAACAAATGTATTTAATTCTTACTAGTCATAGAGAATCAGTTGAAACATTCATGAACTATTCTTACATTAACAAAGCCGCCCGGCTAGCTCAGTTGGTAGCACGCAAGGTTACTGAACGAAGGGTCGTGGGTACGACTCCCAGGAGGGGTATGCTTTCGTGGGATTGGTCATGAAATTATTTCTACTGCCATTCTCCCTTGTACAACTGATTCTTAAGTATGTAGGGCAGTTGTCAGTCACTGACGAAAGTAGGCACTCAGTAGTTGGTTAACAACTGAATCTAGAGACTTAGTCTTTGCAGGAACAGTGACTATGTTGACTGACCGCCGTTATATGACCAATCCAATGTGTTGCTACGGTGTTAAACCCAACAAAAAACAAACAAACAGTAACATCAACAAAGCTATACTATACCGTATGTTCATAAGTTTATGTTGGCTTTTTTCACTTGATTTCATAACCAAGTGTATTTCGACTTCATTACAGCATTATAATATGCACATTGTAGTACCCTAAGGCCATACCATGCCGGCATTCTGTTAAGCGTCCGCTTGCGCGGCGGTTTTAGAGTCCTTAATCCAAAAAGTTCCTTGTTTCCGTGTATTTGATTAATGAAAACGTACATGTGTATGTTGTTAATACTTGTTTTATAGAATTACTTTAATGTCACATTAATGTCATAAACATTTATGTACTACCAAGTACTTATTTGTGTGAATACTAGCTAGAATGAACATGTGTTTTCGATTTGTGTGATTGTGTGAATAGGTACCTAGGTTTGTCAATCTTGAGTTGACTTTAAACAAAATTCTAATTTGGCATGGCCTAAGCATACAACGCTACTGAAGTAATACAAGTATTAGCATTTCCAAAAATGCTAGAAATCGTCGTTTAGCCGTGTATTCTCCATAGAGAATAAAGAATCAAGCAATATGCAGATCAAACAGTGCATGTCTTTACAGTAGATTAATTTTACACACTGTAAGGCCAGATAAAAACCATCGAATTACCATGTGCGGTCCAGACATATTCTGACCGCGCTCGTTTCAAGAACATGTTCTGCCCTACATTCCGCCAGCTAATCGAACGTTCATATTTACTGATAAACTCGCTCGGAAATAGGGAAGATAGGTTGTTGTTTTTCAACAAAAACGAGCTTTCTTCGATAATGATATTTTCTTGTATTACAAACAGGTAACCGTATAATACACGCCGTGGACGATTCCATACACGCACCCCTTTTTTTTCTACTCGACGTCATCATTTTGGTCACGTGACCTCTAATGCAACGTTCTGATTGGCTAAAGTCAGCCGGTGTCGACACAAAAATGCTCAAATCTTGATAATTGTTATTATCGTCGACAGGTCGACGATAACAAAGAAAACTTGTCACTTTCTATCCACAGTGTTCATGCACTCTTGCTACGTATTTTCCCGAAAGTATTTCCTGTCTACTATACGTTTACTGTTGGTATCTCAATGCAGGGGGGGGGCACTCCAGCCAAAGAATCCATCATTTTGAAAAAGGCGACGGACATGAAATCAGTTGTTTTCTTTTAGAATATATGTATTGCAAGAGGTGAATGTGATTAAAAATGAAACAACCGCATTTTTTCGTACATTGTATTCATACATTAGGCCACAAGCTGATGATTTGTTCTACGGATTTTTCTAGAAAAAAAAATGGGGCGAGCGAGCGAAGAAAAAAAATTTGAAAAAATCTTAATTCAGTTGCTTTATATAGCGGTTTGACCAAATTTTTATGAGCGAGCAAGCAAATAAATATATATTTTTTGTAAAAACCGTCAAAATTAAGGTGCGAGCGAATCCATAGAACATATGATCAATTTGTTGTGGCCTTAAATGGTTTATTTCACATTGTTTTCTGTAGGACACTCAGTATTCATAACCATTTGTAATAAGTACCCAAGGCTTAAACATTAAACATTATCGTCCTTAATAGCCGATGTTACATCATGTCATCCTTAAATGCTAAATTTGCAATTCAAGTAGGGAAAATATGTATATCAAGTGCTTGATAAATAATCTATCACATAAATGTCTGCGGGGAGATGTATAGGCTGTTTTTCATTCACAATGAATGATGGTTGTATTAGAAATTCATTTTAAACAAAAAAGCTTCTAGCAGGGTTCAAGCCGCCCGGCTAGCTCAGTTGGTAGCACGCAAGTCTACTGATCGAGGGGTCGTGGGTTCAATTCCCGGGCGGGGCATACTTTCGTAGAGCTTGGTCATGAAATTATTTCTACTGCCAATCTCCCTCCTAATTATGAATTTTAATTATGTAGGGCAGTTGTCAGTCACTGACAAAAGTATGCGCTTAGTAGTTGGTAAACAGCTAAATCCAGAGATTTCGCCTTTCCAATAGGAGAGAGTAGATTGATTGGCCGCCGTTATATGACCTATACAATGTCAGTATGTGTTGCTCCAACAAACAAACAAACAAACAAACATAACATTTTGTTTGTCACTCATAATAAAAGTCTGTTCAAAATAGAAGTCTGAACTAAATGATCCTTAACTTGTATCTCATGACTTGTAAGTTATAAATTAACATTGTCTCTCATAACATCAACATTCTGGATTTCCGTAATGGCGTGGTTACCATGTAAATATGCAATACAACTACATAATATCCATTTATATTTTAGAGAGTGAACATCTTTAATTGAGTTAAAATAAAAACACTCATTATACAAATAAAATAGGGGAAGTAAAAATGTTTCCAATATTTTTGGTCAAACAAAAAAAATGACGGTCAGACTGTTAAAACACCAAAAACATAAACTCGTACATAGAATTTTACGCACCATTAAGATCACACTAGTTTAGTGCTACAGGTTTATGAAGAGAAATGCATTAAGAAGTATGTGATGAGTTGAGATGAGACGATATGGCAATATATCGATACAATTACTCTGGAATAGTTTGTACAGCCTGCTTCAGCCAGTTATAGACAGTGACGACCGTGAAAATTCAAAAAAGCACTTCGTTACAAATCCCTGTTACATGAATATAGAAGCTTTAGTTTATGGTGTAATTATTACAGATTTTTTTTCAACTCTATCTTGTGCCATCTGTGCAAGCAGTTTCCGGTCAGTTTTATGTCTAACAGAGCAAGGGAATCTCTTAAAGAACAAAATATAATCGATCATATAACGGCTCCGTTCTGACATATCAAAACTTTCCGTAAGAATATTGTCATAATTTCTTTTAACGATATCTACATTTAGAGCATCGTGTTCTGGTATAATGCATGCACAAATCTTGGGATAATGAAACCCAATATCCACCGGAACAACAACTGCCCATTGTATACCATCAAGTGACATAAGTTTTGATTCAATGATATCTGGGTCAATCTTTACTTCATCGTTGATGCTAATTCTGTGCTGTTTTCTTCCATATACATATAATTTCCTCTCCCCTTTTACCATGCCTATGTCGTTTGATCTGTACCAGCCATCACGAGTGAAAGCTTCTTCTGTTGCCTTGCTATCATCGATATAGTTTGTAAACATTTTAGGCGACTTTATTAGAATCTCTCCTCTCGTACCATTCGGCATTTCTTCATCGTCATCATTAACTATCTTTACCTCCACACCTGACTGAATCGTACCGGCACAATATTCTTCAAACTTGCTAAAATCTGTCAACACATAACTTGATACTAGACTGGATTCAGTAGTGCCGTAGTTAAACTTCACTAACTTTCCCATACGTTCAATCCCTTGAATAAGCGCTCGTGTTAAAGGCTGCCCTGAGGTAAAAATGGCCTTAAGTGGCCAGTTATCAGGATGACCATTTTCCTGCAAACAAAAATGCAGTATGGTTAAACTGTTAGATGAGGTAGAATTCAGTATTTGTCAGTTAACCTGATTAATATTGGATTTGTTCTGTATCGCCAAACATTGTATGTTTGATTGTGTTATTGCATGGCGCCTCGCGGGACGAAAATACGACAAAAATACCATTTTGTCGTACTTTCGTGTTTTCATGTGGCACCCCGCGGGACGACAATGCGACATGGCGTAATTCAGCCACCATAAAAAAACAGATGTATTCAGTGGTTGTAGATCTATATTTTATTAATCCAATAAATTGAATATTATTCCTTACTTAAAGTTATCAATTGAACTATGAGCAGATAAAACTCCTCACAGTGCTTACGTCACGCTTTGCACTTAACCACTGCCAACACGTAAATCACGTGACGCTAGTAATACCATGTGACAAACAATGGCTGCCGCCATGAAAACACCGCGGTTGTTTCGTAACTTTTACAAGTTACCTATTAAAACTATCATTTTTTATCTTTATTTACTTTGAACATCATAATCACAAGATGACTCAATTTATAGAAAATATTGGAATGTAAAAGAAAAGATGAAAATAATACTCGGCTCCCTCAGGGATGAATTTACGTTAGGTGGCAGTGGTTAAAATTGATCAAATAAAGGGAAATAACCGCTGCGGAGAGTTTGTGAGAAGATACTTCCGAATCGTCTTAATGTCGTTCAAGAATTTCTAACCATTTTCTATAAATCTTTCATAACTATTTTTAAACAACGTGTCATTGATACTTTTATCCAGGATTGCGGTTCTTCAAAGGAACAAAGCAATGTATTATTACTGTATAATAATTGTAAAACTGTAATTGAATACGAACAATATCTAGACATTTTACCATTTATTTACGATATTTGATTACAAGATTAAGAACATCAGCTCACTCTCTTAGAATACAAACTGGAAGATACTCGCGTAATAACATCCCTAGAAACGAAAGATATTGTCAGATATGTAACGATTTAGATATAGAAGATGAATTCCATTTTGTTATTACCTGTCCTGCATACTCAAACATTCGTAAAATTGATATTAAACCTTATTTCCTTAATAGACCTTGCATGATGAATACTGAATCGCATAATATACTGTAAGAAAGCAATTCGCATTAGAAACAATATATTAAATCCTCCAGCTTAAATTTACATGTATGTATCCTAATATATTTTCCCATTTTCCAAATATTGATATAACTGTTTATATATGTTTGTAAATGTTGATTGCCTTATATACATGTCTTTCAGGTTAAATTTACATGTACGTATCCTAATATATTTTCCTATTTTCCAAATATTGATATAACTGTTTATATATGTTTGTAAATGTCGTTTGCCATGTCCTCCAGGTTTAATTTACATGTATGTATTCTAATATATTTTCCTATTTTTTTCCAAATAGTGATATAACTGTTTATATATGTTTGTAAATGTTTATTGCCTTATGTCCGCCAGGTTTAATTTACATGTATGTATTCTAATATATTTTCCTATTTTTTCCAAATAGTGATATAACTGTTTATATATGTTTGTAAATGTTTATTGCCTTATGTCCGCCAGGTTTAATTTACATGTATGTATTCTAATATATTTTCCTATTTTTTCCCAAATAGTGATATAACTGTTCATATATGTTTGTAAATGTTTATTGCCTTATATAGGGATCCATTCCCGTGACAATGTATATTATATTTATATTTATTATATATCTAAGAAAATCTATAATAACCTATAAGTATTTAAAATTCAAAACTATGTACTATGTACACGTTTCTTGAATAAAATTCTGTTCTGTTCTGTTCTGTAATTGTACTATAACGAATCGCTGCCAGAAATATACATGAAAGTTATGACGATATTCATTGTATATATGATTGTGTCCGGGCCTATTTATATATTTATTTTATTGGATTTAACGCCGTGTCAACACAGTTTAGGTCATTTTACGGCGTCCAGCGCACCTAACCTAGTTTTCCCGGACCTTTGTCTATAACCCGTACTCACCTACCCTTCCACAAGGCCGGAAACTTCTCCATATTATCTAAACAATGGAGGAAAATTGACATTATTGTTAAATTTTCATGGAAAGGAATAACATCCCCGGACGGGATTCGAACCCGTACCCGCTTCGGGACACGAGATTCCGAGTGTCCGGGCCTATAAGACCATACCTGATTAACACATCACATTCAGATTGACAACAGAACAAATAATCTAGTATTTGATTTCAAGGTGCATTTGTTTGATTTAATTTTAATAGGAATTAAGGAATCTTATGCTATTCTATAATTCAGTAGTCTATACGATCTTGTTTAACATTGACAACTTGTATTTAATAATAGTGAATGCGTAACATATATATATGTATTTACATACCTGACCATTAACGATTTCTTTAAGTGGATGGACGAATGCTGTCAATATTTGACACTTTTCTCGAACAATGGTATCTGTTACTATTTTCACATAGTCTTTAGGGTCACATAACCACGCCTTAAGCATAACTACTGTTGTCCCATCAAGAATGGTTCGTGTGACTGTATTCATAGTCCCTAGATACTCCATGTTCAAAAACCATTTCATTTTTCTAAAGAGCTGAGTTTCTTTATTGAATCCAGAAACGTATTTTTCAATCGCTCGCATTGATTTTGGTGCATCAGTAGTGCCGGATGTTGACTTAATAATTTCAGTGACAGGTGGTAAAGGGAAGTCATCAACATGTTGATTCATCTTAATAAGTTGGTGAATACTTCTTAATCTCTCAGTATCTTTGTCGCGACCAATGTCGACGCACACTATATATCGCACATACGGCAACTCAGACTTAGTAATGAGACCATCGTCAGTGAAACAAGTGTTGTATTGTTTAATTCCTTCAAACGTACGTGTATACAATTCTGGGTCGACTACAAGCAGAGCACATTCTTTCAACTTCGTGATAACTGATTTTAAATCAAATTTCTCTTTGAAACGGTAGTCCCATAGTCTCGTAAAAGGGTGAGCCCCAACCATCATTGCGCCAGTCATGGCGAAAAGTCCTTCAGAACAATTCCGTGTGTCAATGAAAACAAATTCGCCTTTCTTAACACCCATGTTGACAAATCCAGCTGCTGTTCGACAAGTATTAAGATACAAATTCTTCCACGTAATTGGCTCTCTTTTACCGTCAGGTGAGACATAGATATATGCTTCAACGTTTGGTGTCTTTGTAGCGTAGTGCTTTATTGTACCGCATATTCCATATTTAGATTGCGCCATGTGGTCTGCTTACAACCAGGTAATTGGCTGTACTAAATATTGGCAAATAGTTTCCGTAGTCGACTTTCCGTCAAATAGTAAAATATGTTGCATTACAACAATATTTAAGTATAGTTTTATTAAAATAAGGCGATTACATTGTATAACCCGAGGTTTGTTCCATATGCCAATACATTCAAATGACTCTATAACATTAGATACAATGAAATCATTTTTGTTGAATAATTTTTTGTTCTTTACATCAATATGCAGGCAATGCAATGACCTAGTAATTAAGAGAAAATAATCGGAAAATCTGCGTGATCTCTTTTAAAGCAATGTATTACAATAATAATCTCATATATGCAGTTATAATATATGCATTTATTCAGTCGATAAAAAGGTTAATTTCTACCGAGTCCATAAAGTGACATTTTATTATACATTTGTTCTCACAATTATAACGTTTTTACGAAACGAAATTTCCTTGTTACGAAGTATTATTTTGTTTTTGCAAAATAATTTAAAAAAAAAACGAAATTAATTTTCGTAAAAAATGAAATAATGGTTCGTAAAAACGAAATGATATTTCGTTTAAATGAAATAATTATGGAAATTAAAAAAAGGTAGAAATGTCACTTTAGGAGCTCCGTATATTTCACATAGCCGAAAGATAATTATGATAATGAACTGCCATATTTACAAAAACACATCTGTTATACAATATGGGTCGATTGCATTATTCGAGTTCAAACCAGAGTTTAAACTCGAGCCATTGCATAAATATAGTTTAACTAGTCGCAGCAGAATAAGGAAAAAACTGGATGGATTGCATAAATACAGTTTAGACAAAACCTGGGTTTATATTTAGTCTAATACACCATAAAAATTAAACCTGCCATAGGGGTAGTTTAAGGACCAGTTTAAGAAAATATATACACGGGCATATTGTTTGCTTCTTCTTCATATTTGCAGAGGATAAATTTCAATATAGTACGCAATTGTCTAAGAAATAAACATTCAAAGCGAAACAAGTTCTCACAACCAAGATTAATCACTTTCAAGACTGCTTCCTTCTCCGGTACTTAGCAATACAGTTTCTTGTACATAGAAACAAAGTAGTGGCTTCTAAACAAGATTCGAACCAACGCAGAGGGAACAAGTCTACTGTCATAGCTGGTCTGCTACAATCACACCTCAAGAGTGCGATGAAATATCAATGAAGTTTTTCATTATAACTTATAATATATTTTATGTTATTTTCCAATTATGAAGTTTCTAATTAAATTCTGATGGCTTTGTGTGAGCTTTAAGAGCTCATAGCAGAGATTTCTCAATATTGCAAAATACTGACACAGTGCTATTGCTTAACTTGGGATAGGTCTAAATCCCGCCGGTAACCAAATATTAACACAATAGAAGCACAAAATAACAACAATACTTTTTATAATGATACTGTGATGTAATTTCGGGCTGACACAAGTATTTTTGTTTATCGTCGGAACCTGTCCGACGATAATAACAATTATCAAGATTTGAGCATTTTTGTGTCGACACCGGTTGTCTTTAGCCAATCAGAACGTTGCATTAGAGGTCACGTGACCAAAATGATGACGTCGAGTAGCAAAAAAAGGGGTGCGTGAATGGAATCGTCCACGGCGTGTATTATACGGTTACCTGTTTGTAATACAAGAAAATATCATTATCGATATATGAACGGGTATCAATTTCAAGGAGTAACAATATAAAACCAAAAAAACATTCATGCCTATTCGTAACATGTTCATTTATAGAAAAAAGCTCGCTTTTGTTGAAAAACAACAACCTATCTTCCCTATTTCCGAGCGAGTTTATTAGTAAATATGAACGTTCGATTAGCTGGCGGAATGTAGGGCAGAACATGTTCTTGAAACGAGCGCGGTCGGAATATGTCTGGACAGCACATGGTAATTCGATGGTTTTTATCTGGCCTTACAGTGTGTAAAATTAATCAAACGCTCTGTAGTCTATAAATAGACTTGGAACGGTTTAAAGCACTGACGAATACCTGAATCTGTGGTAATACGTCAGATGACCACTGCTGGTATTTATATCCGACGGGGATGGAGGCACTGCAGTCTTCACGAATGAATTTTCAGAGCGCAAGACCTTCGGTCTGGTAAACGCCAAAATTTTACCAGACCGAAAAGACTTTTACCGGACCGAAGGCTTACCAATCATATTTTGTTAATATGTTATTTTAGACTGCTTATGTTTCTACCTCATATATGATATTATTATATAATAAACATTAAATAAAGAATTGCTTGACTTACTTGCAACTGCAAGTTTTATGTTTGAATAAGCATTTTTAGTTATATTGCTACTGAAATTTCCACCAGACAGTCGGTCTTGGGATCTGTATATCTTAACCAGACCGTCAGTGTTTAAGACGGACTCGGCCTTCGGTCTGGTGGCTAAAGTCGAAGACTGGGCACTGTAGTCGAGCTTCTGAAGGTCTGATTTAAAGCCCTCTTCTGTAAATACATGCACTGTTTGATCTGCATATTGCTTGAATCTTTATTCTCTGTGGAGAATACACGGCTAAACGACGATTTCAAGCATTTTTGGAAATGCTAATACTTGTTTCTTTCATGCTTTACGATGAAATGCTGTGTTATACGATGAAAATAAACGATGAAAATATCGGTTTATATTTTCACTACGGTGAAAATATAAAAAATGACGGACTACTTTTTTCAAGGGAGACAGACAAGCTAGAGCCTTTTTCAAACATCATATAAGCGAGTTCAATGGTGACATATGCATTAGTTGATGCTAAAGCACGAGATCATATAAACAAATCCAACATATCCTATTGCTAACTAATTTTTAAAACGAAAGTCTACAAATTTAGTCGACACAGCTTCAGTCCAGATTACACGGCAATCACGCGACTGCATAAAAAGCCATAATGGATATTTTTTGTACATAATTGGGTTAAATGCGACAGTTTCGTGCTTTTAATGAATAGTCTGATACAGGTTTTCGAAAACGAGAAAATTCATTACAAATCTTAGAATAACTTACGTCACCATTCAAATCCAGCGAGGAAAAACTCAAACATGTCTGAACGTTGACTGTATCAAAGCTGCATCGTGTGCATTGCCATTGGATTCCATTCGTTGATTCATTTGACGAATATCCAGTCATTATACGGTAAATACAAAGGTTGGCTAGTATAAATCCAAGCCAATCTGTGCATAAATTAGATATAATGAACTGGCTTAAAACCATCGGCTTTCTTGAGTCTTCGCCATTTTGACAAATCAATGACACATCCCTTCAGCGCGTGGATCTAGATTCTATGTGTTTCCTTACATTATCCTTATATCCATATCATAATTGTGAAACATGTACTTTCCAGTCGCTTGATAATATCGTTTAAATCCTTCCGTTTAACCGCGTAATATGACATCACAATAAAAACTGTATTGATTTAAAATTCGCGTAGTCCAACTCCGACGTAAACACATTTAGATCTACCTTGACATTGACTGTTCATGCAGTACACATTTGTCTCCTTCCGCGTGAGGAAACTGTTACACGATTTTCGAGTTTAAAATTGTTTTCCCTCATACTTCTTTAATGTAACAAACATGGATTTATAAAATTTGGATGTGTCTTAAAAAATGAACGATTATATTAAAATAACTTATGCACACTGGGACTTCTTTTTTTCGCTCTATCACATTAATAATGAGTCATACGGTCTGTCCATGAACTGGCACAGGTAGAATCTAGATAGTCTTGCATCATTTTTCAGGTGAACAGCATGAAAGAAACAGAAAATTCGCCGATTTCGGTGTAAGATCGATTTATATTTCACCTTGTGAGCTTAGAAAATGACATTTTCACTCGTGGCTACGCCACTCGTGAAAATATGTTTTCTAAGCTCACTCGGTGAAATATAAATCGATCTTACACCAAAATTGGCGAATATCCTCTATATATTTATACACTACATATGTATAGACCAGTTCACGGATGACGTCACAAGCACCTGCTACCTACATTTAGCTGATTTACTGGTTGGCAGAAAGAAACCAATGCTTACATGCATTTGATAGCAGCAGAATTTTTAAATCATGATAACTTTTTTATTTGTGGGCCGATTTTTATTATATGCTGACACCAAAAAGAAACTGCACTTGTTTTATGATCAAATTTCTGTATAAAACCTTATTAAATTTCGTACCAAATTAAAACTTGTTCGAAAATCTTTCTTTATAATGTTCTGCCATGTTCCATTCAAATCGATGAAGTCAGATTTGTATTGTTTTAGTTTTAATTAAGTAGGGGTCAAATTAAAAAATAAAAAATTGCAGATCTCTAATATTCTTACAAATGTGTGGTTGTCATTGCTGTTCATCAAGAAATGTAACAATTATTCAATATCTGTTCTGTCCTTCTTGTCTGCGCAACAGTACAAGTATTCTGGAACCCATTGACCTGACATAGCGTCTTATAACGTCATCAGGTATGGCGTCCCATACATTAATCAGTGCTCTTCTGAAATCGTTGATATTGTTTATGACATGGTGTTTTCTAGCCCTCCGTTCTAGCCAGTCCCAGAGATGTTCGATGGGATTCATGTCTGGTGAGCATGCAGGCCACTCTAAGACATTGACGTTATGTCTTGCAAGGAAATTTCTGGTCAACAAAGTCGTGCGTGGTCTTGCATTATCATGCATTAAACAACTGGGATTTTGTCTCAAAAACAGAACGACTACTGGACGTAGCACTTGGTTCACATATTCCTGGGCATTTAACTTTCCAGGAATTACTACAAGTTCCGTTTTTCTCCCACCCATAATACCTCCCCATATAATAACACTTCCCCCTCCAAAACGGTTTTTCTTCAACAAACAGTTTGGGGCAAAATGTTCACCTTTACGTCTGAACACGCGAATCTTTCCCATCAGCAATGTTCAGATTAAAACGCGACTCGTCACTAAAGAGCAACATTGACCGCATGACACGGTTCCAACGAAGATGACGTCGGGCCAAACCCAATCGAAGGTTGCGATGACGATTGGTGAGGATCTGACCAACATAGGGTCTCCTAGTCCTTAATGGATAAGCATTGGCTCGAAGACGGTTTAAAACGGTTTGCCTACTCACCCCAAGCTTTACAGCAGTGCTTGTTGCTGTTTTGAACCTATGACGTAAATGCGTCAACGTCATGTATCTGTCCTGACGTACTGTCGTTACCTTTGGTCTACCGGACCGCGGCAAGTATTTAACAGTGTCAGTTTGTCGGTAGCGCTGACGCAAGTTAGTTATGGTGTTTCGATGGCTATTGAATTGCCTGGCGACGTCAGAGACGCTGACGCCAGATGCAAGTTGCAAAAGTACTTGAATTCTCTCGTTTTCTCGAAGCCGTGGCATCTTTAAAACTGGTGAAATTCAAATGACTAGTGGTTTTATCATTTGGTAACCTCTAAAGATATCGGTCAGTAACAAACTGTCCTTGTACACACACGGCACGGGCTGCACGTGCGAAAAATTGCATAATAGCGTTATGTCATTTTCAAGGACGACCACTGGCTGAAAAAGTCGGTCGAGTTGAGCAATATGTAGACCATGGCTTTATTACGCATGGTGGAAAATTTTATTTTTCCTTGTTTAGAAATAAAAATGTTATAATCGATATAAAAGTGCACAGTTTCTTTTTGGTGTCAGTATATTTATATTGATAGAAAGCTTTTAAAATTTTGTGGATTCGTCCTCAAACTCTTCGACCCAACTTTGTTTTGGTTACGAAAATTCTGGGGACGAAAGTTTGTTTACATTCTGATTCGTCGCCAAACTTTTCGACCCAACATTTTTTCTGGTTACGAAAATTCTGGGGACGAATCTTTGTTTTCATGTGGATTCGTCCTCAAACTTTTCGACCCAACTTTGTTTTGGTTACGAAAATTCTGGGGACGAATCTTTGTTTTCATGTGGATTCGTCCTAAAACTTTTCGACCAAACAATTTTTCTGGTTACGAAAATTCTGGGGACGAATCTTTGTTTACATTCTGATTCGTCGCCAAACTTTTCGACCCAACATTTTTTTGGTTACGAAAATTCTGGGGACGAATCTTTGTTTACATGTGAATTCGTCTTCAAACTTTTCGACCCAACTTTTGTCTGGTTACGAAAATTCTGGGGACAAAAGTTTGCTTACATTCTGATTCGTCCCTAAACTTTTCGACCCAACTTTTTTTCTGGTTACGAAAATTCTGGGGACGAATCTTTGTTTTCATGTGGATTCGTCCTCAAACTTTTCGACCCAACTTTGTTTTGGTTACGAAAATTCTGGGGACGAATCTTTGTTTTCATGTGGATTCGTCCTAAAACTTTTCGACCAAACAATTTTTCTGGTTACGAAAATTCTGGGGACGAATCTTTGTTTACATTCTGATTCGTCGCCAAACTTTTCGACCCAACATTTTTTTGGTTACGAAAATTCTGGGGACGAATCTTTGTTTACATGTGAATTCGTCTTCAAACTTTTCGACCCAACTTTTGTCTGGTTACGAAAATTCTGGGGACAAAAGTTTGCTTACATTCTGATTCGTCCCTAAACTTTTCGACCCAACTTTTTTTCTGGTTACGAACATTCTGGGGACGAATCTTTGTTACCATTCTGATTCGTCCCCGAACTTTTCGACCCATGTTTTTTTTGGTTACGAAAATTCTGGGGACGGATCTTTTTTACATTCTGATTCGTCCCCAAACTTTTCGACCCAACATTTTTTCTGGTTTCGAAAATTCTGGGGACGAATCTTTTTTACATTCTGATTCGTCCCTAAACTTTTCCACCCAACTTTTTTTCTGGCTACGAACATTCTGTGGACGAATCTTTGTTTACATTCTGATTCGTCCCCGAACTTTTCGACTCATGTTTTTTTTTGGTTACGAAAATTCTAAGGACGAATCTTTTTTACATTCTGATTCGTCCCCAAACTTTTCGACCCAACATTTTTTCTGATTACGAAAATTCTGGGGACGAATCTTTTTTTTCATGTGGATTCGTCGCCACACTTTTCGACCCAACATTTTTTCTGGTTACGAAAATTCTGGGGACGAATCTTTGTTTACATGTGGATTCGTCCTCAAACTTTTCGACCCAACTTTTTTTTGGTTACGAAAATTCTGGGGACGAATCTTTGTTTTCATGTGGATTCGTCCTCAAACTTTTCGACCCAACTTTTTTTTGGTTACGAAAATTCTAAGGACGAATCTTTTTTACATTCTGATTCGTCCCCAAACTTTTCGACCCAACATTTTTTTTGGTTACGAAAATTCTGGGGACGAAAGTTTGTTTACATTCGGGATTCGTCCCCAAACTTTTCGACCCAACATTTTTTTTGGTTACGAAAATTCTGGGGACGAGTTTGTTTACATTCTGATTCGTCCCCAAACTTTTCGACCCAACATTTTTTCTGGTTACGAAAATTCTGTGGACGAATCTTTGTTTACATGTGGATTCGTCCTCAAACTTTTCGACCCAACTTTTTTTTGGTAACGAAAATTCTGGGGACGAAAGTTTGTTTACATGTGGATTCGTCCTCAAACTTTTCGACCCAACTTTTTTTTGGTTACGAAAATTCTGGGTACGAATCTTTGTTTTCATGTGGATTCGTCCTCAAACTTTTCGACCCAACTTTTTTTTGGTTACGAAATTTCTGGGGACGAAAGTTAGTTTACATTCTGATTCGTCCCCAAACTTTTCGACCCAACATTTTTTTTGGTTACGAAAATTCTGGGGACGAAAGTTTGTTTACATTCTGATTCGTCCCCAAACTTTTCGACCCAACATTTTTTTTGGTTACGAAAATTCTGGGGACGAGTTTGTTTACATTCTGATTCGTCCCCAAACTTTTCGACCCAACATTTTTTCTGGTTACGAAAATTCTGGGGACGAATCTTTGTTTACATGTGGATTCGTCCTCAAACTTTTCGACCCAACTTTTTTTGGTAACGAAAATTCTGGGGACGAAAGTTTGTTTACATGTGGATTCGTCCTCAAACTTTTCGACCCAACTTTTTTTTGGTTACGAAAATTCTGGGGACGAGTTTGTTTACATTCTGATTCGTCCCCAAACTTTTCGACCCAACATTTTTTCTGGTTACGAAAATTCTGGGGACGAATCTTTGTTTACATTCTGATTCGTCGCCAAACTTTTGACCCAACATTTTTTGGTTACGAAAATTCTGGGGACGAATCTTTGTTTACATGTGAATTCGTCTTCAAACTTTTCGGCCCAACTTTTGTCTGGTTACGAAAATTCTGGGGACAAAAGTTTGCTTACATTCTGATTCGTCCCTAAACTTTTCGACCCAACATTTTTTTTGGTTACGAAAATTCTGGGGACGAATCTTTGTTACCATTCTGATTCGTCCCCGAACTTTTCGACCCAACTTTTTTTTGGTAACGAAAATTCTGGGGACGAAAGTTTGTTTACATTCTGATTCGTCCCCAAACTTTTCGACCCAACATTTTTTTTGGTTACGAAAATTCTTGGGACGAGTTTGTTTACATTCTGATTCGTCCCCAAACTTTTCGACCCAACATTTTTTCTGGTTTCGAAAATTCTGGGGACGAATCTTTGTTTACATGTGGATTCGTCCTCAAACTTTTCGACCCAACTTTTTTTTGGTAACGAAAATTCTGGGGACGAAAGTTTGTTTACATGTGGATTCGTCCTCAAACTTTTCGACCCAACTTTTTTTTGGTTACGAAAATTCTGGGGACGAGTTTGTTTACATTCTGATTCGTCCCCAAACTTTTCGACCCAACATTTTTTCTGGTTACGAAAATTCTGGGGACGAATCTTTGTTTACATGTGGATTCGTCCTCAAACTTTTCGACCCAACTTTTTTTTGGTTACGAAAATTCTGGGGACGAAAGTTTGTTTACATTCTGATTCGTCCCCAAACTTTTCGACCCAACATTTTTTCTGGTTACGAAAATTCTGGGGACGAATCTTTGTTTACCTTCTGATTCGTCCCCAAACTTTTCGACCCAACAATTTTTCTGGTTACAAAAATTCTGGGGACGAATCTTTGTTTACATTCTGATTCGTCGCCAAACTTTTCGACCCAACATTTTTTTGGTTTCGAAAATTCTGAGGACGAATCTTTGTTTACATTCTGATTCGTCCCCAAATTTTTCGACCCAACATTTTTTCTGGTTACGAAAATTCTGGGGACGAAAGTTTGTTTACATGTGGATTCGTCCTCAAACTTTTCGACCCAACTTTTTTTTGGTTACGAAAATTCTGGGGACGAGTTTGTTTACATTCTGATTCGTCCCCAAACTTTTCGACCCAACATTTTTTCTGGTTACGAAAATTCTGGGGACGAATCTTTGTTTACATGTGGATTCGTCCTCAAACTTTTCGACCCAACTTTTTTTTGGTTACGAAAATTCTGGGGACGAAAGTTTGTTTACATTCTGATTCGTCCCCAAACTTTTCGACCCAACATTTTTTCTGGTTACGAAAATCCTGGGGACAAATCTTTGTTTTCATGTGGATTCGTCCTCAAACTTTTCGACCCAACTTTGTTTTGGTTACGAAAATTCTGGGGACGAAAGTTCGTTTACATTCTGAATCGTCCTCAAACTTTTCGACACAACATTTTTTTGGTTACGAAAATTCTGGGGACGAATCTTTGTTTTCATGTGGATTCGTCCTCAAACTTTTTGAATCAACTTTGTTTTGATTACGAAAATTCTGGGGACGAAAGTTTGTTTACATTCTGATTCGTCCCAAAACTTTTCGACCCAACATTTTTTCTGGTTACGAAAATTCTGGGGACGAATCTTTGTTTTCATGTGGATTCGTCCTCAAACTTTTCGACCCAACTTTGTTTTGGTTACGAAAATTCTGGGGACGAAAGTTTGTTTACATTCTGATTCGTCCTCAAACTTTTCGACCCAACATTTTTTTGGTTACGAAAATTCTGGGGACGAAAGTTTGTTTACATTCTTATTCGTCCCCAAACTTTTCGACCCAACAATTTTTCTGGTTACGAAAATTCTGGGGACGAATCTTTGTTTACATGTGGATTCGTCCTCAAACTTTTCGACCCAACTTTTTTTCTCGTAATGAAAATTTTGGGGATGAATCTTTGTTTATATTCTTATTCGTTGTTGGAGATTTTTAACCTTACCTTTGACGAGTCAAATGGGCCTTACTTAAATGTCTACTTTACCTGTAATACTATTGTTTCCAGAAGTATAGTTGTGCTCCAAAATATGTTCTTGCATTATCATGTTGATGACTTGATGTGTAATTCTTGTCAGCAAGCATTTCATTTGCTTATAATTACTTCCCATAAAGGTTGTGGGGTGTATCACAAAAGAAAATAATAGCACCAGGATCTCTGAATTTATTGTACCATGGGTTTCTGGACCGGAGAGGTGGAGCAAGGAGTCTTTGGGTGTTGTCAGTTTTTTAGATACCAGGTGGAAAGCAAATACAATTCACAATGGAAATTGTTAATAGAATTCGCAATGTAAATTCTTTAATTTTATTCAACTGTCAGTGGCGCATACATAAACTCCGTCGATTTAAATATAATTATTTTTAAACAAACGTGAGAACAAAAAGCTAAAGTGAATATTTAAATCAGTGGAGTTAATGTATGTGTCACTGACAGTTAAATAAAATTCAACAGTACCGTTCCATTGTATGTTTTGTTAATGCTAGAATATAGATATGTGATTAATTAATTAAGATTATCTTTGAAAAACATTGATGAGGGATATTAGTCAGTTATCTATCCTTAATTAAGTCTGAAGCAATGCAATGGGCAAGTAGGTCCAATCAGTTGGAATCCTCAGAATTCATCATTGCTGTCCTATGTAAGAATAATATAATATTTCATCAAAAATCTGTCTTAATAATTAAGATATTAACAAGAGTGATAAAATTCAGGTCGTTTTTCAGAAAAACAATACTTTGTTTGACTTTCAAACAAATTAAAGGATTTACTAAAAAGTTATTTAAGATTAATTGAAGCAATTGGCATTGAGAAGTAAGTATACAATTCAAGTAATCTGACTGAATGGACCTAACTATTTGAAGAGTATGCAAAGGGGAAATAACTGACTAAAGTCCCTTATTAGTCCTCAAAGCACTGTTATATCTAAATACTGTTACTAGTATGGTTTTAATACATTGACTAGTTACATGGAGATTTTATTCTTTCTTTACTTAATATGTGTTCGTTTGGCATTTTCTTATTGTGTCACAGGTTAAAATAAAAAAGCATAGGCCTAACTGAAACTTTTATTTCCTTATCTTTAAACATGGCTATCCAGCTTGAATATAAAAAATAATATTAATTTTTACATTATTAATAAAGTAACCCATGTTTAAAGCAAACCCATGGTAACTTAACTGCCCTACATGTAGGCACATTAGCATTGTAAAATCATCAGTAATACCCCTGTCCTATTAATTGCAAGGGACTGGCTATAGTCCCCGATATTTTTGGCAAGAATACGATTCAATTGCAGATGTCTGGTAGCGCAAAGCTTGAAGATTAAAACATGGCTTGTATTTTCTGCTAAAAACCCCGCATATTGGCTAGGGATAGGATGTGTAGTTTACAAATGACTGGCACATAATCACAATAAGCAAATGCCAATATTAGGATTAATGTTTGTATGAGATGACTTCTAGAATTTTATAAATTCATTTTTTGTCTTGTAGATTTCTTAACTATTTGTTTTTGAGAAAATTACAATGTATGTTTTTGTCAAAATTATTGGTATTAATTGATTTAATGTTTTCTAATGAAATAAGTAATTAAGGGAAATACCATGTAGCCTAATGCTAGAGATCCAAATTAAACCCAACTCTTTTATTTATTGGTAAAAAAGCTGAGATTAACTTATTTCCAATACAATTTTCTAAAAAACATCAATGATTGTATGTATAACTTGTAAGCTTTCTGCTTAAGCAATAATCTTAAACAACAGCAGTGAAGTTTTATCAAACACTGAACAAAAACTTCAAACTTTTATGTAATTTTGTCGTAATAGTGTTTACCAGGATTTGAAGCTATTGATAAGATGGTATTCCCTCTAATTGCTTATAACATTTTACCCCAAATGTTGTACTGATGATCAACTATCTGTTGTCTCATTTCCATAAAGTCTTGATGTAATATCTTCACTAAATTGTTTATTGTGTGGTGAAGAAGAAACGCTGGGTCTCAATAAGTTTTCCATTAACTATATTTATTAGATTTATAGTTCGTTTTTGTCTCAACTGTCAAAAGATGAATAATTTCATGGTGACTTCATTTTCTTTGGCTAATATTCATGAAATTGTGTATTCAATCAGCCAGAAATTCCAACTTCTACAGTTAAGAAAAAATTGACTATATATTAGGTATGTTCCGCAAGGTGATTGCTAGCTAGTGCTTTGTAGTTTGATTTCCTACGTAACGGTTTGCTACGATCGAGCAAATTGAATCACTAGCTAGAGAAACGTAGCAAGTTTTTTTCTTGCTAGCCGTATCATTCGGAACATTGCTTATTTCAAAATGGCTGCCCCCTGTGGGAACGTGTTTCTTTTTCAAGAATACTGATATATATTTCATATAATGTATATATTTTTTCAAATGGATAAAAAGAATATTCATGGGGATAATTGATTTAAATATTTTTCATTTGTTACAATTCTGAACTTTTTGTTTGAGAAAGTCACCATTTGTTTTTGCTAGCTTGAAGCAAACCGTTTTCTAGACCTCTTGTGCTACAAAAAATCGCTTTCAAAAAGCGATAGCTAGCGATTGCCTTGCGGAACGTGCCCATTGTTTTGAAAATTTTGTATTGGATTGTTTTCATGTATAGTGTTATTACTGTTAGATTATAAAACAACTAAACAGTGCAAAACTATTCATGCTGTTAATATAATACAATCACCAAATTATACATAAATGTTTATGTTGTTAATAATTGTCAATAATTTTGTTAAACTAGTTAATAAAACAATACTATCACAAATGTTAAATGTAAATTTGATATAATAATCAAATTATACAGAAATGTACATGTAAAAATAATACTATAAAGTAAAGCCATAAATAAATTAACGCATCATCACATTCGGAACTCCTCGGCCATGGGCTACGGATAACCTCGGACATATTTAAGTGCCATTTTGAATCTACTGGTGTTGAAGTAAACAAATACACGATCGTTTAGGCGATGAGTGCTGTTTTTAGTCCGTATATTTGAGATAACACAGTTCAATGATATTGCTGAACAATATTTGGTTCAATATATAACATAGAATTATGTTTTGACTAGGGTCGTCATCAGAAATCGTAATATTGATGTATCGCCGATTCTTGACCGGCTCAATATGCAATAAAGAATGTCGATACAATCGAGTATTTTATAAAGCTATAAACTAAATGAAGGTGACCTATAATAGCATCACTGTGTTGTATTCATCTTATTTTCACATGAATAGATGAAACGGGCTGTCATAGACACAATTTGTTTTATGTCTGAAAAACCTTTAAACATCATGCATAACATCATGAGGGCATTATATAGTATATACTGTATAATGCCCTCATGAAGTTATGCATGATACACTGTATATATATAATGGAGTACTTTCTAGCAATTTTTATTACACTCCTTGTCTAACATGATATATCACCGAGTAACTTGCCTTTCGATACAAAATTTTCTATAAATGACAGCCCTAGTTTTGACAAAGATCTGAGTGTATACTACAAGAACTATTTTGCATAACCGTGACATGTTTCGCCTCGTGTAGGTTGTAAAAACCCAAGCCTCCAGGGTAGACCCCCCCCACAAATCCTTCCAAGATTATTCATTCATGAAAGGTCGAGGTGTTCTGAATGACATCATAAGTACATTGCATCATAAAATAATAAAAGGATACATAAATGTACATGTTGATAATATCATAAAATAATAAATTAAATATAAATGTACAAAGTGTTAATATATAAAAAAAAAAAAATAATCATAAATGTACAAGTTGTTAATACTATAAAACGATAAACATGCTATAAATAAATACATATGTATTTATATAATAAACATTATAAGTATAAAACATATATTTAAACATATTGTTTTATAATAAATAGAAAATATATAAAGTAATAAACATAATGTAAAAACTTCATATCTTATGATAAACTCAATATATATAAAGTATACATATATCTAAAAAAGATTTTATGATAAATACTCAAATACATGAAATATAGTTTAAGTATGAATAAAATAATTCTTTTTCAAGTTGATCAACTTGTCTTTCTTTAGTTTCATCTTACTACAGTGCCATCCATAATCACCTTCGCACTATCATTTATCTATATATTTTTACTTTGTTCTACCAATACTAAAGAAATTTAAAACATATCTTTAGATATGTACATGCATAACAATTACAATTGTATAAAGTATCATTATTGGCCTTTCAAATCCATTATGAATATCCTAATCTGTAAATACATCTGTGATCATTTTCACTAAAATCTTACCAAAAAATTATCTTAAGTCAATTAAAATATTTTAAAGATCAAAGCCTAAAAGATATGATATCATATAATGATATGAATTTCAGACTGAATTGATTATTCTACATAATTAAAGAATATTGTAAATTGATTAGACAAATAGAGCTTAAGGTTTCCAGCGAACCCTTGTATATTCTGTTAATGAACGGGTTTAATGCCGCATCTAATAACAAGAGCAGTCCAAGGACAGCGCGCTCGATTTTTCGGGTGTTTTGTTCATGGCAAGGCTTATCTTTAAACAAAAGTCATTTCAAGACAGGACATAATTTTGAAAGGATATAATTCAGTCAAACAATAATTACCAATTCATATTTGTAAAATATAAAAGGGGCATTACTCCTAAAAACAATCATCCATAGTAACGTCCCTTCAGAGTAAAGTAGACATAGTATCAACAAATAAGCATGCCTATCATTTAAATATCTTTATGAAGACCTATAAATATTTCAATTTGAACAAAATTAAACATAAAAGTAAAGGGGCATAACTTCAAAAAACATCAAGAGTTATGTCCCTTTGTAGTCGTGTAGATGTGGTACTGATGAATAAGCATACTAACTGTCATTTAAATATCTTTATAAGTATTGAAAATATTTTACTTCATAATACTTTCTCCCGGATTAAAAAGTTGAAAAGGGTCACAACTCTAACAATAATTCATCAATTATTACGTCCCTTTGTATACGACTAGATGTAGTACTGATGAAAAAATATACTAACTTTCTATCAAACAAAATATATTCAATTTGAGCAAACTTAACCCTTAAACATCTAAGTATAAAGAGGAATAACTCGGAAAGTAATTCATCCAGAGTTATGTCCCTTCATAGTCTGATAGATGAAGAACTGACGAATAAGCATTCCAACTTTCATTCAAATATATTTGTAAGTTCTAAATATATCCCATTAGTACAAATTTTAATCTTAAATGTTAAAGTATAAAGGGACATAACGCCAAAAATAATTCACCCACAGTAACATCCCCTTATAGTTGTGTAGATAGAGTACCGATAATTAAGTATACAAACTTAAAGTCAAATATCTTGATTAGTATTAAAGATATTACATTTAGAAACAATTTTAACCTTATATTTTGCAGTTTTTTAAGTATAAAAGGGCAATTACTCCAAAAATAATTAATCCATAGTTACATCCCTTCATAGTCGGGTAGATATAGTGCCGAGAAATAAGTATACAAACTTTAAGTCAAATATCTAGATCAGTATTGAAGATATTCCACATAGGAAAAACTTTAACCTCATATTTTGCAATTTCTTAAGTATAAAAGGGCAATTACTCTAAAAATAATTCATCCACAGTTAAGTGCCTTCACAGTCGTGTAGATATTGTACTGACAAATAAGTATACAAACTTTGAGTCAAATGTCTTGATCAGTATTGAAGATATTCTACATAGGAAAAACTTTAACCGCATATTTTGCAATTTTTTAAGTATAAAAGGGCAATAACTCAAAAAATAATTCATCCAGAGTTATCCCCTTTCACAGAATGGTTTATATAGTCCCATTAAATAAGTATACCAACTTTCAATAAAATAACTTTGATAGTGTTGAAGTTATAAATGTTTAAAAAAACTTTAACCTGAAAAACAACCCCAATGCCAACTCTGATGCCGACGCAAAAGTGATAGCAATAGCTCTCATTTTCTTCGAAAAGTCAAGCTAACAAAATGTTAAAAAAGCGGCTTATAAAGTTTTGGAAGCCAAAACTAGAACAAACAATGAAGGTATTACATTGTATATGTGTTTTCTGCTTTTAACTTACATTGATTTTTATTGTAAGATTTGCTTGTGAAAATGACATCTTAAATACAATTAAATTGTATTTATGAAAACCCCCCAGCTTTTTTACAAGTGTAAAGTTAATTTTAGATGGCACTGTATCTTCTAAATAACTCTCTGATATGTCTTGTCAGCAACCTGAAATAAATAAATACAAGTACCATAAAAGTAAAAGTAATGACATCATCTTTATATATCTTATTTCACTGGTTGTCCACCAAGTAACATGAATTATTCTATTGTATACATTAAGATATACTTAACGAAACTTCTAAGTACCCTGATTTCCATATTGTAGAAGACTTTTATTTTTTAACACTTATGTCCAATCGATAATGAAAATGTGTATAGGACCATACTGTCATCTGCTTGCTTGGTTTTCATGCTTTCTTATTGATGCAAAACCGATTTTGTAATTCCAACAATACAGAAATTTGGGTACTTACAAGTTTTTGTTAAGTGTATCAACAATCAATGTTAATAATTTGCATACATAACTGGGAACAATTGTACAAAAAATCCTCTCATTTTGGAAAAGAATACTAATACAAAAAAATGTATTTGGCACTTACATAAACTTCTAACTTATACTGTTAAATTTTATCCAACTGGCAACATTAACTCCACTGATTTAAATACTCAGAATTACTTTTATAATTCCATTATATAAATACAGATAACTTTTCACATCAGAAGTGAGTACAGAAGTACATGTTCTGTAATGAGTATACACTGAAATTATCAAACAAATATCAAGTATTTAAATCAAGGGGGTATTTTATGCGCCACAGACAGTTGAATAAGATTTAACAGTCGTCTAGAAAGAATATTCAAATGGATAAAGCCATAACTGAGACATTATGCCACAAATGTATAACAAGAGCTCCACTGAGCGGGGCATTATACGCCCATGTGCAGTCCATGCTGTGTTCTATCTCATATGAAGTCCTTGTGACCTTAACCAATGACCCCTCAGAGACCTCAGAATAGGTCACATCCTTAAGTCGAGGGCTATCCAAAGCAAAGATTTTGAGAACCTAGGTACAGCCGTGGTTGAGTTATCACAGGCCTTGACCCTGGGGCCTCAGAACCAAAAGTTCACACCTTTGACCCAGAGTATTGATACATAAAATTTGGTAAACCTAGATAAAGTGGTTGTTGAGTTTTTTTCTGGACAAGGTTTTTCCTTATGATGTCCTTGCGACCATGACCTTTAACCCAGGGGCCTCAAAACTAAAGGGGCATATGCTAGACATTAAGGCTACCCTTACATATAATTTGGTGAACCTAGGTACAGCCATTATTGAGTTATTGTCCAAACAATGTTTTAATATAAATTTAGTCCCAGTGACTTTGACCTTTGACCCTGGGGTCTCAAAACGGAACATTCTCTACTAAAGGGCTATCAACACATAAAATATGGTGAACCTAGGAAAAGTGGATGTTGAGTTATAGTCATGACAAGGCTTTTCCATATGATGTCCCCGCAACCTTGACATTTGACCCTGGGGCCTCAAAACTGAAAAGACACATCCTTGACACATGGAATATTATCACATAAAATTTGTTGAACATAGGTACAGTGGTAGTTGAGTTATTGTCCTGACCAAGTTTTCATATAAATTAGTCCCAGCGACCTTGACCTTTAACCCTTGGGTCTCAAAATATATAGGGTACATCCTCTACTCAAGGAGTATCCATACATAAAATTTGGCAAACCTAGGTACAGTGGTTGTTCAGTTATTGTCCGGACAAGGTTTTTCCATATCATTATAATGTTGATAAAAATCAAACTGGTACTCAATTATTTTCCATTTGAAATTGTAGCGACAGTAGTTTTGGTTATACTGGCCAATAGTCATTTTAATGAAATTACAAAGATACTGGTTTTAAACCTAATTATTTTGCTAATAATATCCAGACTGTTCACTTAAACACAATTGTATTATTTTAAAGGTATAAGAATAATAAAATTAGGGACTTTAGTCAGTTATCTTTCCTTGATAAAATCTTAAGCAACGCAACCCAAGTGGTAAGTAGGTCCTTACAGTTGGAATCCTCAGATTTTATCATTGAAGTCCTATGTAAGGATGACAAAATATTTCATCTAATATCTTTCTTGTTGATTAAGATATTAACAGAAGGGATGAAATTTAGATAGTCCTTAACCCTAACAACTCTTAGCTTGATTTTAAAAGAAATTGAAAGTTATTTAAGATTAATTTTGGCAAATTGTCATTGAAAGGTAAGGGTAAAATCCAAGTAATCCAACTAATTGGACCTACCTATTTGAAGAGCATACAAGGAGAAATAACAGACTAAGGTCCCTTATTGTGTTTAAGTAAACAGTCTGTATATGGTATTTCTTTAAAATTTTATTATGCTAATAATATCGTAACTAAAATTTGCACAGTATGAAAGCAAAATAGTGTCACATGAATTAACAAAATCAAATTCTGCTAAATTGTTACAATGAGATAATCATTTTACACATCCTAAAGAGATATGAACTCATAATTATAAGAAAACTAGTTTATTATAATGACATAAATAATTTGTTATAAATGTAATAGATTTATTGAAATAATGACATAATTATCAGGTCATAATGAGATAACTAACTTGCTATAACTGGATAATTTATCTGTTATAAATCTTAAAAGTTGTTGCCATCAATTTTAATGATGTAAATTATGCTAGAGTGATATAGTCACCAGAGAAAATGTCATTATTTGAGCTTATGAGTTGAATAAAAAATCTTATTCTAAAAATTGACAAATATTCTGTTTCTTACATGCTCTTTTCTGCCCTTATGCTCTTTTAGATATTATACTCAAATATTATGTAATGTTTTTATCTTATAAGATGATGTCATATATTTTTTAAAATTTAACAAATGATGTCATTTTGATGTTATATTCACAGGCGGATCCAGGTGGGGGCGGACCCGGCGTACGCCCCCCCCCCCTAAAATTGCCCAAGCAAAGTTTTTTTCTATCATAAACTATGATATTTATAAGACATATATATATACATGTCCAAAAAAATTCGCATGCTACGCATGCAACTAACATACATCATAAAAAAATTCCTTTCATTATTGTAAAATTTTTTAGAGCTAACATGATTCAGTGGCTTTTAGAAAATTACATGAAATAATTATCTAGATGCTTTATATCTTAAACTTTAGACAACGATAATTGAGGCTCTGAAAATGTGACTGAATTCCTTAGAAATAACCAAAATGAAGGAATTTCCGGGGCCGCCGGTCACCTGGTCCTCTGGTCAGAGTTTTGCCCTGGACCATTCGAGGCCCTTATGGCCCCTTGGAACCCCATTCTGCTTATTCATTTTACGCCCCCTCTAACTAGAATTTTCCGCCCTCTCTAACCAGAAATCCTGGATCCGTCTATGATATTTTCACTACAACAAATAAGTTACTCATATATTTTCACATAATAACACCACATTTCACAATAGAGCATGAAAGGATAACCCTTTCTAGATACAGGATCTATAGTCATGTGATCTACAAGTACATCTAATTAAGTTAACTAAGATTTGTTTTGAGGTGATTTTCCTTTTCAGACAAATAAATAAATGACAAAAAATGCATATATAATAATTACTACATTTCTTTTTAGGAAAATGAACATTAACCCAATGAATTTTTGTAGCTAGCTTCAAATCCTTTGCACAAAAATTAAATGGAGCAATAAACTAGATCATGTGCGAAGATATTTTGTGCAGAGGATTCAAAGTCACAAACTTGTCGGCAATTTTGGACAAAGAAATGTTATAGTTATTTTCTGGACCATGTGATTTTTTTCTTTATTTAATGTCTGCTGAAAGAATTTAAGGAAAATTAGAGTTTGTCTACATTCTGAAATCACATGACCATATACCTTAAGATATCAAATGATTTTAGCATAGAAATTATTACCAAAAGACAGCTGAAAAGACACAAAATTCACTGATTTTATAATTTTTACATGCATATAGGATTGCACAAAAAACCTCCATGGCAGAAGATAAGTTTCAGTTTGTGTAATTGATATCTGAGAATTTTAGAAATTTGAATTCTGGAATCAAAATTTATATTGAATTTGATGAAATAAAAAAATTTTCCACCATTTTTACCACTGTGCTAAAATGGACAGATTTTTAATAGACTATTAAGAACAGCATAATCTCTTTTAGATAGATTTAAAATCTACATCTTATAAGATCTACATAAATTTCAAAAATATGTATTGAGTGCCTGCTTAATAATTATCAAATATACATGTATTGACGCTACACAATACATCTGCTTCAATTATATTAAGTTTCAAACCTTGTAAAGTAAAAATGTGAATTTCATTTTAAGTTAAATGAATATACCTACCAATACATAGAATGCTGTGGAAATTGGCTTAGCTTGTCTATCTGAGTTAAGTTATTGCAAGTTTTAAATTCCACAATAAATACACAAAGAAGAAAGAATTTGGTATAAACAATGAGATTCCACACTCTAACTCTGAAAGTAAACATAATATATTTCATATACAAAAGCACATATAATACAACAATCAATTTGAAACTGAGAATTTAATTTAAGTTCAAACTTTTGAAATGATTCTTATTAATAAGAAATAGCTTTATACATAGCCCTCCCAGCTAGCCATGGTTTCGATTTCCAGATGGTGCACACTTTCATGGCATGTGGTCATGAAATAATTCGCACAGTCATCCTTCCTAATCCAACCAATTCACTGATGGAAGTATACGCCCCTCGTAACTAGTGTACAGCTAAATCCAAGAGTTTAGACTTTCCTGGACTGACGAGTAGTTAGACCACAGAGACATGACTTAAATACAATGTGATGAAATGGCAATAAACCAAACCATTTATACCCTTATTTATTTTCTAAATAAAAAAATCACATGTGGAACCTCATACTCACTATTGCATAGTATATTTTCTCAATGAACAAATTCATAAAATGTAAGTAAATTAAGTACAAAAGCCTGATTAAGTCAAATTAAAATACATAATGAAATGATGCTGTGTCGTAATAACAATATAATCAACTGATAATAATGAGAGAATTTACTTGTTAGGAAGATACCAAACTTGTATTAATTACAAGGTTGATACATAGCAGAAGAGGGTCTGATGGCAATCAGCAAGAACTTCAGCTTGTGTGCATTATTCATTGAGGGCTAATAGTTCCCATCAGGTAACCTCTGCAGTGTAAGTATGTATTTAATTGATACACTTGTTTCTTACAAGATTCAAAATTCAAACAATTATCTGGCTCCAATGCTTTCCGAAATGATCTTTAGATAAAATTATGCTAGGGAATTGAACCCACAATCCCTCAATCAGTAGGCTTGTGTGCTACCAACTGATCTAGCCGGTAGGCTTAGCCGTGTTTTATCATTACCATCTAATTAATGAGTAAGTTACATTGTTATTACAAGTTAGTCATCCCATTATTACAAAATATCATAATTTTATTTTTCATTTTTATGTGACACTATTTGACTTTTATAATAAAGATATTCAGGGCCTAGTGATCTAAAATAACATCTAAAGCCCGTCTCACACAGAACACACGGCTTATACCGTTATCCACCCGTGTAAACGGAACATGCAACCGAACAAACCGTATTCTGATCCGAGTCACACTCAGGCCATTCGAGTGTATCCGTGAAAGCCGTGTATGAATTTTAAAAATTAAAAAACTGGTACTGGTGTCATGTCCGTGTATGATCGTATAAGCGATCGTACACAACCCCGAGAGACTGTGTGAGACCGTATGAGACCGTATTTACAACAGAACATGAAGTCCACTAAATGAGTGAGCTCAACCGTGTCAATATCGTATATAAATCGTATGGAACGACATTCGGCGAGACCGTATGTAAACCGTGTGAACGCCGAGTAAATCGAGTAAAGGTCGTGTTTGATCGTACTAGACCGTAACAGACCTTACTTGGAAACATTTATCGAACGTATAAAAATCATTTGCAAATCGTGTTCAAATCGTTACAATCCTTGCTTGACCGAGTATAGCTGTGCTTTATTCGTACACACTCGTGCTACATTCGAGTCTAACTTGTACCAGCCGACCCGTGTATAACCGAGTATATCGTATGGGAACCGTGTCCCCAACCATGTTCTGTGTGAGACCGCCTTAAGGTAAACAAACACTTTTTTTTCATTCTCAAATATCTCTTACTAGACAATTGATATGAAATAAGATAGGGCATTAAGTACTTTCTACTTTTTATTAAGTCCTGTACAAAGCAACCCCTGGATGACTTAATGCTTGGACATCTCAACCTGAGTAATAGAAAACTCAACCGGTCATCGGAAACAACTCAACCTTTCACTTGAGACAATTCAACTTACAGAAAAATCAACCCATATTATATATATTTGCAACAAAATTGGTTAACATTTAATTTCAGACAAACAACAACTAAACTCAATTTGTTTTTTATTTATATAAAATTCATTCATTTGACCATACTTTTTCATAAAAAAGTAACATTTTCATGGTCGAATTATGCTGTAATTCGATTTAAAAGTAGTGCACCCCAAAACGAAAAGTCACACAAAGTAAGCCTAGTTATGGTACGCACCTCATTTACGTTAATAGCCACATCTGGCGCGAATAACAGTGGTGCATCATCCCCGCATTGAACCCACGAGCCTCCAGATAAATTCATGTGGCATAGCATCCCATTCTCGTTGCAAAGCTGCCTGCAATTCTCCAACGTTTTGAACATTTATTCCACGCATAATAGTTCAATAGAATTAAGATCCGGTGAGTATGCTGGCCATGGAAGGGTAGGAATATTGTTATCCGAAAGGAAATGCAGAGTTACACGAGCAATATAAGGTCAAGTGTTATCTTGTTGTAACACCATGCAAATTATGTTAAAACAACATGGCGCAGAATCTCATCCAAGTAACTTTGTGCAGTGAGTCCTTGGCGTTCACTTCCGTTATGCCGCACTGCCTCTCGTCCACGACCCTTGATAAAGATTAGGCCAGTTTTCTCCAGGAATCTCTGCTGAAGTTCGTGTTGCTGTCTTCTTGCAGTTTCGTAGGTGCATTAAACGTATAGTCTGGCCCTACGTAACGTGGTGACACATGGTCGTTTGGCACTTGGACGGTCAGCTACTGTGTCAGTCTCGCGAAATTACCTCTGCAAACGACTTATAGTCGACCTTTGCACACCAAATTCTCTAGCGACAACAGCTTGGTTAAGGCCAGCTTCCAACATCGCAATGCAAGTGCACATTGCTCATTTGAAAACTTTATGACGTAACCTAAAACCTAAACCTGTCAATATTGTATTGTTTTTCATACAACGACACTCTCATCTTTCAAATGTGTTGGAAGAATTGAATAAAAATAACATTTTGAATTCGTGCACATGCAAAGTGAGAAAATGGAGGAAAGTGCAATTCCGATACGCTCCATGAGCATATCCATGAAAAATACACACAATGTTTTTGTGAGAGTCCTGCACATCGATACATGTACTTAGTCAGGACATATTTTTATGAACATTGACTCATGCCTAATTGACCCTTAAATGTTGCATAACTTTTGTGTTTAAGTATATATGTAAATAGTTATTTGAGTTAAAAATCATCAGAGCTAAATATATAAAAAAAATCAGTTTATCATGTTGTGGAGATATTAAAATAATATTAGTGAAAAATTTATTCTTCTTTAGTCATAATTAAATTTAATTACATCATCATCATAAATAATCACTATTATCACAACCATCATCATGTAAAAATGAGAATTGTAAGAAAATGAAGATTGCTTAAAATTGTGTTAAGAGATATATTTATTTATTTATTGGAGTTAACGCAGTATCAACACAATATAGGTCATTTCACGGCGTCAAGCGCACCTAACCTAGCTTTCCTGGGCCATTGTCTATAACCAGTACTCACCTACTCTTTCACAAGGCTGGAAACTTCTTCATATTATCTAATCAATGGAGGAAAATCGACATTATTGTCAAATTTTCATGGAAGGGTATAACCTCCCCAGGTGGGATTCGAACCCGCACCCCCTTGGGCACGAGTATCCAAATCCCGGCGCGCTACCAACTGCGCTATCTACCCAGATTATGTTAAGAGAAAAGGTAGGTCTATGTATTGCTGATTAAAAATGTATCATTATAAATGCTATTATAACTATAGTTACTGTTTTCTGATAATTGAAGATTATTCTTTATGTCATGTTTTACTTGAATAATTTTATCTTAAGCAGTTAAAAATATTAATTGTAGAGAGGACTTGTTTGAAAATTTTGAAATTAATTAAGATAAAATTTAATAAACAAGTGATTAAAGGTAAGTTTAATTCATGTAATAAATATTCGAATTCTCGAATTTTAATATAATTTATTTACAAAAATGTATTTACATAACTTGCAGGCCCGTAGGAACAGGGGGGGGGGGCTTGGGGGGAGCTTAGCCCCCCCAATATTTCAGCAGTTATAGTGATTGAGGATCTTTATTTAATCTGTCACACTAAATTGATTGATACATGTGTGCTTTTTCGGCAAAATCAACTTTGCAAACACTTTTTATGGAACAAGATGCTCAAATGCAGTGTAAAATTGAACTTAAACATAAGTACTGTAACATTAGGAAACGTTTTCTTTTTCTTAAAATAAATCTCAACACATTAGCCCCCCCAATCTGAAAATGCTTCTTACGTGCCTGACTTCGAAACCTTATAGCCTCTAAAGACTAACACTGTCCATGGACTGCAAAGAAAATAGACATTTATCAGGCACAAACATGCTTTATATTATTTCAAACACCCTTATAAAATAAAGAGTTTTTTATTACATGATTATCATTTAAAAATGTTTATGTAATTTATTGCACTTCAAAATGAAAATAGATCAAACCCTAAGACAGAATTTAGTTGTCAATACTGAAACAATTGTTCGATTTCAATATTTTCAAGATAATATCTTGTGATAGAAAACACCTTCCTTAAGAAAAAATATAATTATATTTTCCGCAAACAGGCTGCATTCTACGTTCGATTTATTCAAACGAGACCAACATTCTTGCACAGTTTTCGAAGCACTAGTTATTAAATTATTTGTTGCTTAATAAGACTTTTATCACACTAAATACTAATAAATATCGTACATCTCAGTTTTATTTTCGTATTTTTACCTAAAAGGGCATTTAGTCTGAACGACTTAATTACTGATTTTCTTTTGGAAAAAAATCTTTTCACCATGGTTGTATAGAGCAGCAAGTACTTTTTTATCTTTTCAACATAAGTAAAGAATATTACTCAGACTGGAAATAATTTACTGTCAACTGTCCTTGTCTTATAAAGCATAAACAAGCATTCAATTAAAAAGGCACTTATAATGTCATCAAAACTTTACCTCCAGACCCTCCTCTCAAGGCCAAACCCCCTCTTAAGAGGTCACCCCGCTTAAGCAGCTAATTTGGCTGTTTCCCTTGACTGGCTGCTTAAGAGGGGTTGGACTGTATACTACAAAATAATTTTAATCATACATATTCAATGCTAACAAAATTGATTGTAATGTGCTCTTTTTAAAAAGAAATGGACACTAAGTCCCTTGAGCGCAAAAAGGTTGTAACTACCTTTTTGACAATTTTACAGGAGAGACAAAAAACATAACCATAAGTTAAATAATTAATAACAGCAAAGGATATTTAAACTTCTGTTTTCAATTAATAAATCAAATTTGTGGATAAATAAATAAAATTGAGAAAGTTGATAGTTAAAGAGTTATTTGATAAAGTTTGAGTTACAACCTTTTTGCGCTGAAATTCTACACATTTTTCAAATAAAAAGGGGTGCAACAAGGTTGTATCTCATTTAAGAGTTTAAATAATTTTTATATTTATATCATTTTATTTGATGTTTTGTCACTATTACATTGGCAAATTATAATATATATGATGTTACATGAAATAAATAGCTTCATGTCCAGTTTTAAATCATTGATTAAGGAGAATTTTGATTTTCAGCAAAAAATTTAAATATCTTAACCTTTTTTCTTAAATAAAGTCATTTGAACTGATAGTTTTAAATACTTACAATTTTAAATCCACTGATTAGTGTAATAAAATGACTGAGAACACAAAATTCAATAAAACAGAACCAATGCAATGTACTTCTGTTCGTATACCTTAAGACATAATAGAAGTCCAGTGATTTTAATCATTATAATGTAAGTAACTGTAGGAAAATAAATTTTCAGAATACAACAAAAAATGTGAAAACATGTACATTAGTAACTTCACAAGTGTACAACTTTTTTCATACAATACTACAAGTAGTAACAGTCTGAATAAATTCATCTTTACCATTGAATCTTAACTTGTCAATCCAACATTTTCATTTGTCTGGAACGGCCCCTCGAAAATGGCCGCCACCAGCCTTGAAATTGGTGTTTTCACTGGATTTAATGAATTTCACATTAAGAACAGTTTTTCTCAGAACAGCCCTTTTTGCACATCTTTCCCCTCAGAAGATGTCTCTGGGGACACAAATGGGGATTTGCCTCCCTTTGTAGCTTGAGTTTGAACAGGATGTAACACCTATCATGGCGAGAAATGCATTTTTGCCCTTTTCGCTTTGCCCCATTACTGCCTAGGTAATTTGAATTTTTTGCAAGATGGTCACCCATGGAATAACTTTGCCAAGTTTCATATCTATCATTAAATATTTGATGAAATTAGAGAGTATTGAACAAGCCCTAGCTTGTTAAGGTGGAAATGGTCACTTCTCACCCGTAATCACACTATAATGTTGCAGCCAGTAAGTCTAGTTCAATTAAATTAAAAGTTTTTCTGATATTTTCATAATTCCTCAATCAAAAGGTGTCTTAGGGCCATCATTAGTGCCCCACATTACCTGAAAAAATCTTGGTCAATGAGTGCAGAAAAATGATGATAAGATAGAATGTTTTCACTTTCTGAAAGGTACTAGTTCTCATTTTAGGAAAAATAACTAAATGAAATGCAAATTAGGGTTGAAAAGACCAAACTTGCATTTTATGCTCTTTTGCACCTCTCCAACATTGCTAAGGCAACTGGAATAGGGGTTCAAATGGCTTTTTCTGATGGCCAATCACACAGAGAATAACTTTGATAGCTGTACATTTATCAGTAATTTAGGAATGAAATAAGAGCATCTTGAAATAGTCCTTCATGTTAAGGTGAAAAATTGGCCATCCAGTATTGAGTCAAGAACATGTTTGGTAAGGTTTCATTTTTGGAATAAAATCATAAACAATGATTGGAAATAGTCAGAGGATTATCGATTATTTAATCAAAACAATTCACTCAGTATTGGCATTCAGGATTTCCTAAAATATATGATATTGAATTGCAATATTTTAAGTTACTTTGTTTCATACAATAGAATATTAAATCATACATAAACAACCTATAAATAGTGTTTTAGTGGTTGTTATGTAAATTATGTTTAATAAAAATATTGATTTTCCGATATTTTTTGTTTCATTTTTCGAGAAATGGAGCTTTAGTATATTGTCCAATAGTTGCCAATTCCATGTGGCCAACCAAAAATATCAACACAGATCTCAGTAATTAACAATAACATAGTAGTAGTAAAAATGTACCTATCAAGACTTAATTAAGAAGAGTTTAATCCCCATGAAATGTTTTTTCTTCATAAATATTAATTAATTAAAGCAAGTATGCCTAATTGTTAATAAAATGAATTTCGGCAGTAGCGATAATCGATTATTAAACTTCATAATCAATTGTCTCCCTACGGAAGCCCTGGAGGGACATTTTATGTTACATTTTATGACTTATTTGTTATTCCTTATTTGTTATCATAATCTTTCTTGCCCCTTCCTATGTTCAGGTATTTGTAATTAATCACTCAGAACAAATAAGGAATAACAAATAAGAAATAACGAATAAGGAACAACAAATAAGGAATAAGGATTAGCTAATGAGTATAATTTGACTAATGGGCACTACACTATCAACAAATGGAAATAAAATAACGGCTGGAATGGACACAAATAAAACAATTGTTTGCCATCTTTACTTAACAATGTACAAAACGGCTGAACGATCAGTCTACATTTAACTTGAAAATAAATCATAACAAATAAGTCATAACAAATAAGTCATAACAAGTAACATTAAATGTCCCTCCAGGGCTTCCGTATCTCCCACTTTAACTGAAACGATTGATTATTTATTATAATAGATCATCATTAAATCCCTAATGTTCTAAATAGAAAATATTACAGTTGAACAGAGTTTGTTTATACATTAATTTCAGTTATTACTTTCATTATGTATAAATTCATCTGAAATAAAATTATATTAATGAAAACATTTTTTTTACACGGCACCGGTTGTGATAAACATTGTTTTTTTAAGTGATCACAACATATCTTATCTATACAGATGTGTTTTTAAACTAGTTAATTCATTTGTAGGTAAACTATATGAGTTACAACCTCATTGTACTGAAAAAGTATCTTTGTTATAGAATATTTCAGTGCAAAAAGGTTGTAACTGGTGAGATACAACCTTTTTGCGGTGAACAAATTACCTCAATTTGAGTTACAACCTTTTGACACATTTTGATATAATGGCTTTAAATTTAGACTTTGATCTTCAGACTCAATTATAGTATGTATAAGCACTTACTGACTAAGAAAATGCAAAAAAATGATTTTTGAAAAAAATGGGAGTTACAACTTTTTTGCGCTCAAGGGACTTTAATGTCTGCATGAAATATCATCATGTATGATATATATCTTCTTTTTTTCTTAATCAAACAAAAGTTAATTTGAAACATAAAAACATTCCAAATCAATTTACACCCATGAACTTATGTTTGGTAACTTTACCTAAACTAAAACTATTATTATAATGTTAATATTAAAAAAAAGTTTTATAATTTTCTAATAAATGTATAATTTTTAATACAACCCATTTACAAGTTGTACTAAAAACTATGAATATTATACAATGAATATTTAAAAGGAATGAAAATAATTACAAAAACAATAATTTAGTCTGTCAATATCATCCATTAAAAAAACTCGATGATTGAAATGAGTCAATTTCGTGGCATTAGAAAAGGATTAAACTGAAAGAAAAATTGTCAATCTTCAAAGTGAATTTGGAATAAAATACACCTATGATAAAAAAACAATAATATTAGCCTAGCATGCTTGTTTTTAAATCATACAAGTCTTCACAGCATGACAAATTATATTTAAAATAAAAAAGATTTCTAAATGTTTTTTTTTAACTCACATAACTATTACTGATTTCAATGCTGAATTTCCACAATGCATTAGTCCATCTTCAATTCTTAGACCTACACATTGTCTTTTTTTGGGATTTTAGGATAAAAATTGGACAATGAATAGGGCTTTTACTAAAAAACACTTTGTTTGCCATTTACCGACACTACATTTTTGGGTTGGGTCATTACGAAGGAAAAATATTTTATTTTCTATCTAAAGCAGAATTATAAGCGTAAAGAAACTGCCGGAAATTAATACAACGAACGTTTGTGTCGGCAGCATTTTTTTCGGGTTGGTGGGTTAAAAGCAAACAAACTTAATTTTAATTTAGGCGTAGCCAACAACAAAAAGCCAGATCAGCTGGCATGTGTTGTGTCAGCTGACCTGGATCTTTGCTGGAGGCAAAGGCTTTTCATATTTGGCTCCAGCATTATAATTATTATTTATAAACATGTATACAACATGGGTTGAGTTACATTGTATAATGTAAGAGTGGGTCGAGTTGTCTCTACTTACAAGTTGAGTTGTCCTTATTTACAGGTTGAGTTGTCTCGGGTTGATTTATCTTCAGGAAGAGTTGTTCTGACTCCCTTTTCTCTTCCCTAAACATCCCAAATTGGTCCAGGGCTTTTTTATCTTTACTTCAAAATCCTCTGCACGAAAGTTGAGTTCGGCAGTGAACTAGATCATTTGCAAAAACATTTGTGCAGAGGTTTCAGAGTAAGCAATAATAATCCACAGGCAATTTTTGGAATAAAAAGTAACAGTAATTTATGCATCATTGGATTTTTTTTTGGCTGGTGCAAAAATTTGATGCAAAACAAATGTTTGTTTACCCTCTGATGTTTGCTTTTGTTGGGTTACACGCCATAGCAACACATTGTATAGGTCATATCACGGCAGTCAGTCCACCTACTCACTGTTCCTGGAAAGGCTAAATCTTTGAATATTTAACTAACTCAGGCCTTTTTTCCTTATATAACAGGGGCCGTTTACAGGTCCCTTCCCCTCTTGAAAGTTCTTTAAAATCATGCAGTTTTCCCCAACTTTGGAGTTTAACTTGGATTTTTTGTTCCCCTTTCCATGAAATTGCGATAAAATTTCCCCAAATGATCTATATAAGAAAAGGCCCTAGGCCCCTTCTCCAAACATTGGAAAAAAGCCCTATTAAACTACTAGGTGCATACTTCAATCAGTGAGTGTTCACCTTCTGAAGATCATGTGACTATACAGAGCCACCAATAATTACCACTATATTTTGTAAATGTATGATTTGATTTTAACATTTCACCAATACTTGAGAAATTAAAACATATTTTTAGATACATGTTCATGTAAAACAATTACTGTTGTACTAAGTATCATAACTCCCCTTCCATATGTTTCAGTCTATAATATAAACTATCCTAATGTGTAAGTACTTTTTAAGTAAAATTTAAAAGCTGGTTATTTTTACCTGTGTAAAGGTAATTTTGGATGGCTCAGTATAGTGGGTTTTTTTTTCACTATTATTTTTTTCATTTCCAAATTGCACCATCCCAAATGGATACAATTGATTTGTGTACTGTGATTCTTGTTTCATTAGAAAAATTCAATGAAAAATGAATGAAAATATTACCTCCTATGATCTGGCATCACTTCATCTTGGCAACCACATTATTGTGCTGCTCTTATCATTGTCTAGAGACATGGTCTGTATTCATCTAAAATCAGAATTTAAGGTTAAGTAGTCTAGGCCATACATGTACCTTTGGATTGTTGAGAATGTTGAGACATAAAGTCCAAGATATTTAAAAAAGATGCAAAAAAGTAATTTAATTTAAGGTATTCTTTAAATCCCACTTCATCAATTGTTCATTCATATTGAGGTGGTCAGTCAACCTAATTATGGTCCCTGTATGGCTTAGATTTTATGGCCTAAGTTTTTAACCTAGTATTAGCAGACAACTTGCCAGTAGAAGACAACTGCCCAAAACCCATACAGAGGCAGACGAGACAATGGCCTAAGAAAATATTTCATGACACAAACTCGCACATGTCCTACATGGGAATCAAACCCCAAAACCTGAAATTCCTAGTAAAACATGATACTGTATGAGCTAACTGGGTAGGAAAATAAACTGTTATACTATTGAGGACAAGTTTATTTTACTGCACTCACATAGAAGTTGAGTAAAAAATGCTGCACTCATATAAATATAGTGTAAGAAAGTGCAGTTCTCATACAGACAAAGAACAAAAACTAGCAGTGCTCATATAATTATAGTATAAAAAATGGGGCTCTCACATAGATAAAAATCAAACTTTTGCGACACTCATGAACTAAATAAAATTAGATCTAAACGATGCTTTTGTATGAAAATTGATTGGATATGTACAACATTCTTATATGATACTTAAAAGTATATATGTTTGGATATATTAATTATATTAAAAACTGAAATGAATTATAAAATGTTTTAATTTTGTACATGTTTTTAAAGAATGTTTAAAATGACCAATTATAATTTTAAGCCCATTCATCTATCGTAGAAGTGTTGCTAATCTTTTGAGTTTCATGTTTATAACCTCAGTGTTACTGTTTCTAAAAATATATTTTATGAATAATATGATTCATTGTTTTTCTATCGAATTTTCAATCTGTATTTATATAAATTTGTATGTGATTTAAGTTGTTTCCTATTACTCAGTGTAATTGATTTTTACTCATAAGTTTCAATTTTTTTTTTTTGCCTGTCTCATTTATACAGAAAGAATATAAAATTTTGAATCAAAGTAGAAAATGAATGCTATTAGATTGGGTAACACCAACAGAGACAGGTTTCCCTGACATTTTGAAATTTTTACATGATGGGTACTGACCTAAAGAAAACATACTTCACCTTTCACATCCTGGCTTGGAACTGGCATAGACAGAGTTAAATTTCCTTACTTAATTCAGTTTAATTAATCAAAACATTAATTAACTTCATGTTTAATCTTATTTGCATAACTAATTTTTCAATTTATGTTTATGGATAAAATTATTTACAATCTTTCAATTTTCTTTTAAATCCCTGATACTTACTAGTAATGAATTGATGATGTCTTAATATATTTTTTTTACCTAAAAAGTGCCTAGAATTAGGCCATGCCAAATTGGAATTCTGTTGAGCATCAACTCAAATTTGACAAACCTAGGTACCTATTTACAAAAACACACAAACCCAAAACACAAATATTTTTAAATGGCAAAAAACAATGCATTATATATATATTTTCAATGGAATAATGTCCTCATAATATGAAACAATGGTTTGAGTTGAATATAAAATGACTAGTGTTTTTTTCACGTAAAATATACATGTATATTGTATTAATGACGTGGTTGAGATAAAGTGCTTACGATGAATAATGTTGTTGCCGAACACAATTTTCCTTGAATTAGATTGTTCTTTCGAATCCCAGAACATCAGAATTATTTAAGAAAATTTTACCTAAAATTTTGTTTTTTATTTTGATTGAGGACTCTAAAACCTACGTGGATGCTTAACAAAACTCCTATATGGCATGGCCATAGTTTGTTATTTTTAAATAGATGTAGAATAAAATTCAATAAGTATAAGCAATGGCATAAAACAGGTCTGTTTTATTCTGTTAATAAGTTATGTAATAATACTTGACTATAATAATTTTGATATGCATGTTACTTCTTATTATATACAGTACCCACCAAAAAATTGTAGACTTAGTAAATTCAATAAAAGTTTTAAATTGCATTGATTTTTTTTACAATTATTTTTAATACCGGGTATATTCAAAATGGTAGATGATTAAATGAAAAAAAAATTCTTGAATGCATCGCATTTTTTAAGATTTAGCATCTGATATCACAAAGCCTCCAAAACCAAATTCAATGTAATGCTTTTCTACAACAGATTTTAAGCAATTTTGGTAGTCTCAACTACAAATAGTACCATAACAAGAAATTAAGCAAAACTAAAATGCATTTCAAAATAAATGGTATACAAATTTTATAAAGTAGTCTTTCAAATTGAAAATGTCCCCAACTTATGGTGGGTACTGTAGAATCAATTAACCTTACACAAAACTTGATTTAATTATAATTAATCACCTAAGCACAGTGCCATCCAAAATTACATGGACACGTGTAAAAAAGCTTATTTTTGACTTCTAAAAAATATTTATATCTGATGTATTTACCAACAAGGGTAGTTATAATAGATTATAAAATTTTAATGGGGAGGACTGAGTAATGATAATTTTTGCAATTTTAATTTTAGTTTGTTTTCATTTCATAAATATTGGTAAAAACTTAAAACCCAAATCATTAATTTACAAAAGAGTTAGGTAATTAAGGATGGCACTGTACATGTATTATTTCCAACTTTGAAAAAAGTTTCATTTCAGGGCTCGAATTCAAAATACTCGCAAAATGTGAGTGGATTTTATTTTTACTGGCAAATTTTTGCAAGTTGAAATCATTAAAAAATATTACAGTTAAAATTACTGTATAAACTAATGAGGCTAAAATTAGCATTGAAACTACCAGATAGATAGATGGTATAGTGTAATTAAAACATGTTTGATATTCTTTGCCTATCCCACAATAAGGCACTTGTTTATCTTTAGTTAAGTATAGCACAAGGTTGTTTTTACATTGCATTTACGAATAGTTACTATGTATGCCACTAAAATATAGAGAAAAAAGGTGAGTGATGTCATCATTCTGCGAGTTAAAATAAAATCAACTCAAAAAAATTTGCAAGTCCAAGTTTCTGTTAAATTCGAGCCCTGCGACTAACCATTAATTTATTCATTCTTAGCTTTACAAAGTGATTCAAAGTAAAACTTTATTCAGTAATGCTCTTTAAATAAAAATACTAAAATACTGTTTTACTAATTCTCTACAAGATTTCTAAATCAATTAATTCCTTTTCTATTTAGATGCCTCAAACATATTAAGATTAAATAACATACTTTAGACAGCAAATACATTTGTACTTACAAAAAAATCAAAATAATAAAAGGATATTTCTCAACTTTGAGGTTAGATTGATTTTTATTTCATCGAGTGTGCTCAGAAAACATATTTTCATGAAAGGAGTAGCTATGATGGTTTTCTGAGCTCTTGAAGTGAAATAAAAAAGATCTTATTACAAAATTGACAAATATTCGGTTGTTTTTTTATGCTTAGATCCGTGTTTTGTTAGAAGTATTTTACACAAATAATCATGAGACATTATTTCTATTTCATGATGATATCATTTATCTTCTAAGATGACATCATTTTGACAATGAAAATATAAGATCTTTATTATATGCTTTCCAGTGGAATACCAGGATTTATCGGTGAAATAAAAATATTCCACTGTTTTAAACTTTAAAAGCCAGTTTGAAGCATATTATAAACAGAAAATTTGTTTATTTCAGAGTAAGATCTATTCATTTCACCTGTGAGCTAATGATATTATATTTTTAAAATATTGCATCCTTAGCACACTCGTGAAATAAAAATCAATCTTACACTGAAATAAACAAATATCCTCTATGTATTTTTATTGTATAGTTTTATTGAATTACACCACATTTCATGGTAAAGCATCAAAGAAAAGAGAATCTTAGTTACTACATAATATGTTTTAAAGTTATAAATTTATTGTCCGGTTTTTTTTCAACTGTCAAAGCTTGAATAATTTCACGGTGACTGAATCCATTGTTTTTGTACTGGCGGCCTAATTGTTATTAAAAATATCGTGACTATTTAACATATAATACGGCATAAGCAGCTATATTCGATCATAATACACACTTTCAGAAACTCATGGATGTATTACGACAATACATTTAACAAACGCATTCACCGTGAATTTATTCATGTTTTGGCAGTTGAGAAAAAACGAACAATAATTTAATCTGTGTGTAAATGAGCACCACAAAGTTTTGTTCTACATGACTGTATAAGAGCACCAAGCTTTCATATTTTGTATCTACATGAGTGCTGCACAATAGGTGTTACAGAATAAACAAGTCCTATCATTGATAATATTTTAGTGTTGACACACAATACAGCAAAGTCATAAATATTATTTCATATGACATTCGCTCATATGAAGTAACATTTCAAAACATGTTGCATAAAACAAATTGCAAAGCGATACTCAGCATTGTGACAAATGCTTGGACAATTGATGTTCTACTCATAACTAAATTTTGTATAATACCATATTGCATACTCTTTTGTCTATTGTGCTTTGTAATATACTTCTTTCTCTCCAGCTAACAGTGCAGTCTATATTCATAGACATTTATAATATATAGGAAAAATAATTCTAATTACATTTCACATATTGTTGCTTTTCATTTGTGAGATTTGTGACTTTGTATGAAGAGCAAACAAAATTCTCAGTGAAAGCACACTCAGGTTCAAAAATTTCTTATCACATGTATTTTTTTCATATTTTCTCTTATTTTTTATGGAAAAATTATTGCAGACACATTATGATAAGATTTTTTCATTATTTTATAATATGACTAACGAGATGTAAGTAAACCAAAGTACATGTATACTTCCAAAACATCAAAATTTAATGTGTAAAGAAACTTTTGAACCCCTCTGTATGTACATTTATCAGGGCTCGAATTTAAGCTCACATACTCGCAAAATGCGAGTGGATTTTGAAAATAGCAAGTAACATTTAACTGTCTAAACTAATACAGCTCAAATCAGCATTGAAATGGCCAGATAGATGGGATATTTGGATATTTTTTGTTCATCCCACAATAACGCCCTTGATCTATCTAGTTCAATGTAGCACTATGTGGTTTTTATATTGCATATATGAATAGTTACTATGTATGCTATTAAAATTTGAAGAAAAAAATGCGAGTGATAATTTTCATTTTGTGAGTTGAAATAAAATCAACTCGCAAAAATTTGCGAGTCCAATTTTTTGTTAAATGAGCCCTGCATGTATAATTATGTTTTAATTTTAGATCATACATACCTTACAATCTAGTGTAAATGTATGTAACATGTCCATCACTTGATACCATGGCCTTCCTCATTTATTTATAGTGTAACAATCATGCATATTTTATTTACATTTATTAGTAAAATTCTGTTGGTATCTGAAAATAAACAAAAAAAAAAACATACTGAAAAACTTAGCTGCAATGAGATTTCTCCTTAATTTAAGAGATATCTTTTAAGGTACATTAATTGTTTGAAGACTGAATTTTAGCGTTAAGTTATTATTTTGACATTGTGTCATCATATATCATAGTTGTAGGGGCCATACGTATGAGCTTAATACATTAATATTTACAGTCTTTTAAATCTTTTAGTAAATGTGTTACAAGATTAACATGAAATCCTTTTACTCGATCGTCAGAAAACAAAATTTTATGAAAACTTTAAGTAGTTTTCAGTTCTTACTCTATTTTTCTAGAACTTATGAAAATTGGTGCATAACATTTTCAGGAAAACACATCACGTTTTACTTTTAAGCTCAAAAAACGAGTTCAGTAAGTAATAATTTTATGTCAGGAATTATAACAATAATGATATTTTGAAATGAACTCATATGTCTGTTAGTCAAAAACGTCAAACAAATTTTAATTTCCAGCCATTCTTGGTGACTAATTTTAGACTTTAAAGGATGGCAAATTCTACGGAAAAACCTAAACTCTTAAAAATATTTAGAAACTTTTTGCATTTATAGATAAAATATGAGACTTATAAGTTATTGAAAATAATCTTTTGTTCAAAGGTTTGCGCAACATCACTTGTGAAATGGAAACAGTTCCTCATGCAAATAACAGATAACAGATGATTGAAAACAAAGTATTAAATATTAAGCTGAAGGGATTTATGAATTTATTTTCATTACATTGTAATCTCCACTCATTCTGCTTTTTATTTGTGTATAATTTATAAAATTATGGTTGTTAACTGCTTAATTAATTAGTGTTTTCTAAATGAATGACGCCACTTGCCTGTGTATCTAATTTTGACCCATATATTTTGTCAGAAAATGTATTTGCTTAACACTTATCAGTTAAAAAAAACATCAACAAAATATTTGTGATAGTAACTATTGAACAAAATAACATTACTGATTCACAAGTGATCAACTGTATTAATTTACTCAGGACACTTTTTCATGTATATATGTTCAAATAAATAAATATAACACTAATTTAAAACTTCAAAGAACATAAAGTTGTAATTCTCAGTCCTTTGGATGCCATCAAACTATTACTGTACCAAATTGTAAGAATCAAAAAGAGCCTTCCACAAACAGCAAAATTGTTCAACAAACTTGTATATTTTGTCAAAACCAAAATAATTCTGTCAGATCAATTGCAATGACACAGTATGATTTCTGGATTCTGGTATAAAACTGTCCTGCTGTCAGGTAGATTTATATCCAATATGAAAGAAATGTTGTTGGCCTCATATATAAAGGTTAACTGTCAGTATCCAGGCAATTTGACCAGCATTTTTGCTTAAATACATTGTTAATGTACAGTACCCACCAAAAGTTTGGAGAAATTTTCACTTCTTAAGCCTACTACATAGGTTTTATCAAAAGTTTGATTACCATTCATTTTGAAATGCTTTTTAATTTTTCTTAATATGTTTTTTTGTTACAGTATTTTTTACATGTATTTGTAGTTGAGACTACTTAAGTAGCTTATAATCTAAGTTTTTGAAAAGAAATATACTGAAATTGGTTTTGGATGCTTTGGGATGCCAGGTGGTGAATCTTATAAACGTGATGCATTCAAAAATTTTGTCTTCATTTAATCATTAACCATACAAATATAATGAAAAAAATGGTTTTACCCAAAACAATCAATGTTATTATTTTTTTCCATTAAATCTCATTGTCTCCAAACTTTTGGTTGGTACTGTACATTGTCATGCATAGTACATTAGAAGCTGACAATACGGCAGAACTGACAATACTGTCCAGTTTTCTCAACTGTCCAGTTTTCTCAAATCCACATTAAGGAACAGGTGCTTTAATTAAAGTAATTTCATTTTGTAAATACATTTAAGATTACTTTTAATAGCATAACTAGAATCTCATATGTATATGTGCACCAAGTTTCAAAAAAGGATAGTTAAATTCTAAAAAATTGAAACTAATATTTTGTAACATATATACTTAAAAAGTAGTTTAAAAGCAATAAATATCAACATATTAAGAACTCCAGGTGGTAAAATGCACGGGCTTTATGTATGACACCTAAAACAAGGGCTGTAACGATTTACCGGTATAATGATATATTGCAATACGCAGCTGCGGCAATATGTACCGTGGTACAAATTTAACATACCAGTATTTAGCCATATTTTTTTATTTCCTTGGAAAATTCTTCCTAAATTGCGAAATGAAAGTAGCGGTGTCAGTTTTCCATGGTTCATTTGATTAAACTTAGGTTCCAAGAATTGAATCGATTTGAGCGTGTTCAATTGGTTGTTCGAACTTGTAAAAAACATGTTGTAGAATCTAATATTTAGGACAGGAAGTTGTGGAACAATCATGGCGCCCAGGAGCTAAATGATAGCTAGGGTGTTCTGCAGCTAAAGTAGAGATTCTTTCTTCCAAACCAAGTATCTTTTTATATGCAAAACATATTTTACAGTCCTAAAATATGGTATAAACAGAAAAAGTTTATGAAAAAAAAAATATTTTGAAAAAATATGCACTCCATAAATGTAAAGAAAACTAATTTTAACAAGTTTCCTACGCATCTGCTCCATATATGATAATGTTATCATAATTATACTTTTGTCAGTCCGCCATTTTCAATGCGTTATGACGTAACTGGATTCAATACACTACCTATTTTGCCGGCACAATAAGAACATGCCCCGTGCAACAACAACAACAACAACAACAACTTTTATTAATTGATTTAGGCCTCCGGCCCATTACATACATACGTTTCAAAGTAGTAGTATTATAAAGGTTCACCATGATAATAACAAATTATACAATTCACTAGTTATAGAGGTAATAAAGATAATGTACTTATGTAATACTTCACCATTGCTGGAATGCATTTCTAATTTTAAGGAGGTGGTATATGAATGTGGAACATCTTTTAATTATTTCAATATTTTGGGTTGACATGATTCTATAATATTCATTGTGACACTTACTAAGATATAAATTATGAATATATTGTAAACGAATGTCTGAGTATAATTTACAAAAGAAGAATGCATGAATTTCATCTTCAATTACCTCGATACCCTCGTGCATTAAACAAAAATTACAAAATCGCAGTTGCCTGTCTATATTATTGTGACGTCCGGTTTCTATACATAATTTATGGTTTGAACAGCGAAAACGGCATAATGCTTTCCTAAGATAAAATGGCATATTACAAGTGAGATAGCGTTCTACATCAAGCAGAGATTTGAAGTTTTGATATAAAGTACATCTATTAGATGCATGTATATCATTGCTCCAATCCTGCCTAATACAGTCCACTACTCTTTGTTTAAATAAAAACAAAAATGCCTTTGAGTTACCTAACTCTTGTGTTAACCACACATGACCGAAACCATAACGAAAAAGTAATGCCTTTACTTTACTTGCCCAGTTATGACGACCAATGTCGTCTTGTTGTTTAAGCATCAAATAACAATTACGCGGGTATCTATGAGATTCCATTTCTAACAGACGACACCAATATTGAATACAACGCACGTAGTAAGTTGAACACAAAGCAATTCTACCGCATTCTCCAAGAGCCATGCTATCATTTATATGTCTAGATAAACCAAGATATTTTTTACAAAAATTGGCATGAATAGATTCAATTTGATGACAGTATTCGAACCCCCAAATTTGGCTACCGTAGCAAAGAATAGGCTTAACCATTGTATCAAAGAGCTTAAAAATATCTTCATGTTCAAAATATCCAAATTTTCGTTGGAATGAATGTATTGACATAATAGCTTTTCTAGCTTGTGATGCGAGCGTGATCTTCGCGCGGGTCCATGATAGTTTAGGAGTAAAGAGTATACCCATGTACCTATAAAATGATACTACCTCAATTAATGAATTCCTATAAAACCATTTTTCATAACTACGCAGAGGTCCCCCATTTCTGAAAACGATAATTTTTGTTTTATTTACGTTAACTTCCATACCGGTTTGTTGACAGAATAAATCAACGGTATCGATTTGTTTTTGAAGTTTGATTGCTGTTTCGGCACAATTTGCAATATCGTCAGCGAACATAATATTGAGGATATCTGGTATGTCATTATTAATAAAGATTCCAGAACCACATTCTCTACGTAATAAAGAAGATAAGTCATCTATGAACAATGAAAATAATAACGGGCTGCTAACACATCCTTGTCTTGTGCCAATTGAACATTTAAAATACTCGGTGAGTCCATTAGGGGTTCGAATACATGCCGATAGTTTTTCATACATAACTTGAAATATTTTAAGAAATTTTCCATGAACTCCTTTTTGTGCAAGGCTATCCCATAATTTATCATGTCTAATACGATCGAATGCCTTTGAAAAATCTACAAAAAGGCAGTAAAACCTACCCTTTGGTTTACTTAGATATTTCTGAGCAATACTTTGTAATGTAAAAATATTGTCAACGGTGGAATAGCCGGTTCGGAATCCAGCCTGTGATTCATCTATAATATTATTTTCATGTGCCCATTTAGAGAGCCTATTATTCAAAACTGACGTAAAAATTTTGCTTATGATGTTTATTAGAGAAATTGCTCGGAAATGATTCGGATCATCTAGCGACCCAGATTTATGAATAGGGTATATTATACTCTGAGACCACGTGTCAGGAAATTCTCCTGAGTCAAAAATTGCATTAAATATGTTTGTTAAAATAACATCAATGTGATCGATCGTAGCTTTAAAAAATTCAGCCCCAATACCGTCTGGACCGGGAGATTTAGACATTTTCAACTTATTGATCGCATGCCTTATTTCGTTAACCGAGAACGGATCGTTTAAACAGTGCGCCGCGTCAATGAGTGTGTGGTTTACATCTTCTACCATCGATATATTGTCTGACTGGTTTTGGTTTGAAAACAGGGTTTTAAAATATGATAACCAATCATTTGGTGAAATAGTTGAAACCACTTTTTGTGAGACTTTACTAGTTTTAACACATCGCCAGAACTGAGATGGATTGTGTCTTGCAGTAACAAGTTCGTTACGGAGTCTCGTTTCATATGCTAGCCGTTTAACTCGACATAAAGATTTAAAATTATTTCTGGCATCAATATAGATAGCGAGATCATTTCTATTATCTGTGAGTCTAAATGTACGTAACATAGAGCATTTGTGGGATCTTGAATTTTCACATTCATCGTCCCACCATTCAGCATTCCATTGTTTGTAGCCTACAACATTTTTCGTTTTAATCTGCATACATTTAGCAGATGTTTGAAACATTTGAATGAATAAATTTACTACCTGGTTTACATTGTCACTAATAATCTGAGTAACAGTAGTACGAAAATGTTCCAATTGAGAGTGAAATGTATAAATAAACTCATCCGACTTTTCATCAGACCATTTATAGAATAAGTCATCAGAGCAAGTTTTATTATTTGTGCATGTATTTGTACGAGTAAAACGCTTTAACTGTAGGCTACAAACTAATGGAAAATGAACAGATTCATCTCTGTCATGAATATTAAAATAAGATATATGGTGAAAAATATCAGACGAAACAATATTATAATCAACTACACTGGCTCCGTTGTTTGCTGTACATGTGTATTCACCAGAAATGTCACCATCAACTCGCCCGTTTACAATATGTATATCTAATAAACAACACATATCAACTAATGATACACCAAATGAATTGTATCTAGTGTTATCCTTAGAGTTCCTTGGAATATCGAAATGATCTCCGTTATATTCTGAATCTCCAAAAATTAATTCAAGTGAGTCAGACGGTATATAATCAAGAAAATCTTTACATCGAGCATTCAGATCTCCAGCTACAAAAAACGCACAGTTAGGATAATCAGATTTTACTCTTTGCAAAAGATTTTCAAGAAGTTTAATTCCATTTTTTTCATCGCTTTGGAGATATATAGGCGAACCTTCTGGTGATACATATGCACAACAAAGTATAATATCTCTACATGCATCAAAAATAGATGTTTTACAATATAAAAGAACACAGTTATCAAATTGCTTATATATATGAGTTATATGTAGTAAACTAACTAAAGATTGTCTAACAAAAACAGCTACACCGCCACTATTCCGTATACCACCAGTTCTGTGTCGAACATGGTCAAAACATTTAAAACCTGGTAAAAAGTCGTCAAATGCAGATTTAGTGTTCGCCCAGGTTTCCACTAAACAAATAATGTCATATTGCTTCAAATAGTTGATAAAATTAAAGTTACATGTGTATTTTTTCAAACCTTCAATGTTCCACGTTACAATATTTAATACTGTTTGTATATTATGTGGTAACTGGCCTTGACCGTTATCCTATGTAAATGACTCATCATCACTAACATCAGTCTGTGTTGTATTATGGCCAACTTTCACAGGTTTCTTTGAGTTGGGGTCCATTTTAAACACTTCACCGTCAATTATAAGTTTATCAAATTTAATTGACGCACTACGTCCTGCCTTACGAGCTTCAACTAGGTGTGTACCTAGAATTTTTCTAGTTTCTCTCACTCTATGTGTGAAATCTTCGGCAACACGGATTTGGTTTGATTTATCCAGATGTTCTCGAGCAGCCTTTCTCACATTTTCACGTTGCTTATAATTAGTGAATTTAACAATTATTGGACCATTCGGACGATTGCCCCTTGTTCTTAGACGGTGAGCTCTTTCTATTGAAATATCTCTGTCGTCTGCTGGTAACAATAATGTTTCAGATAAAATAGTTCTGACCTTTGCTTCACTGTCCTCCCACTTTTCATTAGCTGGACCCTTGATGCCGTGAAAAATTAAGTTGTTTCTACGCGACTGACCTTCAACACTGTCAAGTTTAGATTCAAGATTACTAACTTTGTCAACAAGTACTTTGTTTTGTTGTTTTAGGTGTTCATTTTCGGCTTTTAACTCTTCACATGAGTTTGATATATGGTCAACTTTATTGTTCAGGTTGCTCAGGTTAGATTGTATGTCTGATAATTTAGCATTCATATCCTTTCTCATTTCTATCAGGAGTTCGTTTAATGTTGGAGGGTCATTGTTGGGTTGAGATCGTGCAACATGTATATCTCCACTTTCATCGATATCAAGTAGTGACTGACTAGACTGACTGGATAATCTTTTATTTTGGCGGTTGGTGTTTGATCTACTTGAACCTCTGCCTGTAGGGCCTGGATTGGGCTCAATTCCACTCATAATTAATAATATACTGAGTACAAGAGTTAGTCGGATAAGCTTAGATGCATTTATTCTTATTTTGGGAACGATGAACTTATATTTAGCTCCAGGCATCACAAATTGTCCGATACGACATCTCCAGACCGCAATGCACACTCCCATTATGAATTATTACGAGCGACAAATCTTGTACGACTGTTTCAAAGTTTTATCGTAGTAGTCTCCCTTGTTCACAGTAAAATCGGGCGTGGGTGGTTGGCAATGTCTCACTTCACTGATTTTAACTTAGTAAATTGACCGATGGACGGATTAGTATGGCCACCATTATACATGTGTCAGTAAATGTCAGCAAAATTTCACATCAGAAAATCTAAACATACGTTGCACTGACGAAGTTCTGTTGTTGTCCTTAGGTTGACGATATATTTACCCACTCTCCGATGTGCAATATAGTGTCCTTCGAGACTTTATAACGATGAAAATCTTGTTTAAACCTGTGTTAGATTTAAAACGGTGTGTACCCATCAATGGCGACCTTTACTCCCGACGTAACTGGATTCAATACACTACCTATTTTGCCGGCACAATAAGAACATGCCCCGTGCACTGTTTATGGATATGCGATTGTTTTATTCTCAATTGGGAGCGTTGTGCACAGTGATTCAAACATGTCCGGGTTACACAGGCGCTTGGGTTTTATAATTTGTGTGTATCCATTCTTTACTGTGAAGTATTTAGAAATAAATATCTTGGCAAGCAAAAATTATTTTAAGATTGTGGTAATTAAAAAAGCCAAAAGTGGACTCTGGGCTCATTTCGGCTTAAAAATTATATACCAAAACAAACAAAATTGTCGACATAGCTGTATCTAAGATTTTCAATGATTCTGTTAAATTCAGCGGAGGCACAGCAAATCTAAAACTCCACAATATATTGTGGTATGAATCACGATACAGTGCTGGCGTTTTGCAAAATATTGCGATACATTTCTGACATATTGTGACAGCCCTACTTATAACCATAGTATATGTCGCCACAATGTTGACATAATTACTTTAACTCTAATATGCAGTCTTTTATACAATTATTGTTCAAATTTTATTCAAATCGGCGTACTTTCACTTTTATGAGAGGATAGAGTTTAGGAACCCTAAATCATACATACCTTAAAATTATGTAGTTGAACTGTAATATGGCCATTCACTTGAAACCATGTTCTTCCTCATTTATTTATTACATCATACATATTTTCTTTACATTTTACAGTACAATTCTGTTGGTATCTTAAAGAAAAACAAAAAAAACAAGTAAATCTGTGAGCTAATGCTCACTAGTGATACCCCCGCAAAAATCTAAAAATATGCGTCAAACAGGAAGTAGATGAGCAAGGAGCATGAAATCGCTTAACACCACATGGGACTATGGGATGAAGCAATATGCAAAGTATTAGGCTGCTGCATGTTATAGTTGCTGAGAAAACTGCGACGGAAATTTTGTAACGGACGGACGCACGCACGCACAGACGGACGCGGGTAAAACAGTATACCCCCCTCTTCTTCGAAGCGGGGGTATAATTATGAAACACTATGAAGCAAACTACAGACCAGCAGTCTAGTTATAGATTTATTTATTTTATTTATTTATTTTATTGGATTTAACGCTGTATCAACACATTTTAGGTCATTTCACGGCGTCCAGCACACCTAACCTAGCTTTCCTGGACCTTTGTCTTTAACCAGTACTCACCTACCCTTCCACAAGGCCGGAAACTTCTCCATATTATCTAATCAATGGAAGAAAATTGACAGAATTGTCTAATTTTCATGGAAGGGTATAACCTCCCCGGGTGGGATTCGAACCTGTACCCCCCTCGGGACATGAGATTCCGAATCCCGGCGCGCTACCAAATGCGCTATCGACCCGGGTTCTCTAGTTATAGATTCATAATAACAAATATGTGGGCGACATTGTATGTACAGTAATAAAATTAAGGTGTATCTATAAGTGAAATTTGGTGTTTTTTTATGAACAAAAATGTAAAAAAAATAATGAAATTACATTCCTGTTCTTGGGTAATATAAGACTTTTGAGCAAGCAGACAAAAGATTGTTATAGCGTTAAGAAAAATTACCTGTGCTGACTAACATAAGATCATATATGTATATTGCATTATATTCTAAACACATGCAGATAGATTATGAAGAGCAACAGATTTTATTTATGTTGTGAAGAGATGGAATTACAGTTTTGTCAACCACTTGAATATTAAAAATTTTGAGTCAGCAAATTATCCTATTAAATAGACAGTCTTTTAGACCAAGGTTTAGGTCACACATAAAACATCACCATTACCATCACCAAAAGTAACAAACAGCAACAACCGTATCATAATGATTACATATTTATTATTGAGTATGTCATCATGAAAAGTTATTTATATCATTATAACGATATAGCATATTTTCACTTTTTTTATCTTCATAAGGGGGAATAGATTTTTTTAATTTTGATGAAAAAATTACATCAAGCTTTTCCAAGATAGAATCATTATTACACTTTATTTTCTATTTGTTTACATTTTATTATTAATATTTTATAAGAACAAGTTTACCCTGTATGCGTGATCTACATTATGACCAAAGATCCACAAAATTTTACCCTTAATTAAAACAAGTAAATCTGTGAGCTAATGCTCACTGGTGATACCCCCGCAAAAATCTAAAAATATGCGACAAACAGGAAGTAGATGAGCAAGGAGCATGAAATCGCTTTACACCACATGGGACTATGGGATGAACAATATGCAAAGTATTAGGCTGCTGCATGTTATAGCTGCTGAGAAAACTGCGACGGAAATTTTGTAACGGACGGACACACGCACGGTCAAGGGTAAAACAGTATACCCCCCTCTTCTTCGAAGCGGGGGTATAATAAGTGGTCAGCTACATTGGAACCTTTAACTTGTTAGACCATCAATACATCATGGATAGTCTGCATAATTTTATACAGTCTGCTAAAAATAATCTTATATATGATCGTTCTATCAACTGGGCTATGTTTCAGGAATGCATTCTTATCTTAAATTGCTAGATTAATCATTAATTATCTTTCCTAAGTCAAGGTGTATTTCAAATTCATTCTAAGATTCAATCTACTCATTAAAAGCTAAGTTAATAGAAAATATTAAATCATGTTTAGGTACATTAAAGATATAAAAAAATGCTTATACATGTACTGTGTACGTCTAAATCCACCATTATGCTGCAAAAAGTTATGGGGAGTCAGGCATTCCAATATAAAGAAAAATATAAATTGATATCAGGAAATGGATAGAAACAATTCATTCTAAAAGTCCCAATAATTCTAATCATAATACCCATTTGTCACCACTATGTTATCATAATCTTACCATTTTATCATAAATTATCAGAGTAATAATTTTTTCAGGTTATTATTTCATTATATCTCAAGTCTAAACACAGGGTAAAATAATAGAAATTATGTCTGAGCCTTATTTACTCAAATGTTCATACATATACATGTTTAAAAGCATTTATTTTGTATGAGTATCTAATGAATTGAAATTGATTGTATAAGGCGTAGCCGTATATGTTATTTGGGTCAGAGGCCTATATTACTTAATAAATCTTTGTATCTTTGTATCTGGGAATTAGATGTATCTGTCAGACACGGAAAATAAAACTTGCGTTAATGTGCTAGCTCAACTGACTTAGTTTTTTGTGAATGTATTACTCGTTTCGGGCGTCGGGCAAAATGTTTACTTTGAAGACTGACCATAAAACCAATTTATAGATGCAACATTAGTTAGACACCCAGCTCTGGCCAATCACAAGCTTGCCGTAATCAAGCCTATGAAAACAGTTTGTTACAAGAAACATAGGACTGTTTTGCCGTAAAACTGGAACTCATAAACATGAAAATTAATTCATAATTTTTACTTTCCTATAGTCTTAACAAAGAGCCTACTTTCTTACTCTAAAAGACATGTTCTATAGCTTGGCTCTAAACATAAAACAAAAACCTAGTATGTCACAGATTCGTCAATTTACAGGAATTTCATGTAATCAAAAAACTGATAAGTGCTGACCCCCTAATATTTCCATTTGACCCCCAATTTTTGAACATGAAGGTCATGCGTGACCCCCAAAATCCTGACCCAAGGTAAGATAGATATTGCATAAAAGGAAGACAAAATGATTAAAAACCTCCTAAGAGTACAAGTTAATAAAACTACATTAACAAATGATATTGAGCGTGAAATTTCACCGTATAAATTAATGATCAGTTTTTTCCTTAGAATTCATTTGTCATCTTTTTGTAATGGCATTTTAGAGTTTCATGCTTATGCTTGTTTGCCAATTGTTACAGCTATTACACCTGGTTATTGGACTACTGGTATCTATACTACAATCTCCCCGGGGAGCCTTTTTTACACCGCTAAGTGAAGCCGACAAATTGGCGCAACAAAATTTTACAATTGAGTGAAACAATTGTAGGTAAATGTCTTGCTCAAGGAAATAAGCAGTGCTCTTTTTGGGATTCGAACACAGGATTTCTGAATACCTAAGCGTGCATCCTATTACTGGACTACTGCTCTGACATGCTATTCTTATATTGATGCCAACAAAATCCATTTACCATTACATATATTTGATTTCAGAATTAAAACATTTTAACAACATACATCAACTATTTTATTTAAGAACATGTTGCAACCTCCCAAAAATGCCGAGGAAAGGGAGAAAATTTAAGTTGATTCTATTTTTTTTTCTGAAAACCTAAACATCTTGAAAAGGGAATTTGGTAAGTTATATTGACATTATCCTTTATAAATTTATAAACACGTAATATTAGAGTATTATTATAAGTATAAGTTAAAGTGAAAACATATCTGTATTTTCTAAATATCTTAATATAGTTCCATAGTATTTTGAGATCTCAAAATTTGAATTGCACACAATTGTTCCATAATAGTAGAAACATTCTGTCTTTTTAGATTTCAGAAGGAAAATGCCAATTATGATCTGATACATTTTTATTGTTGTTTCCATCTGACAGTTACCGAGATAACATTTTAGAGACCAGATTTGATCGAATTACTTATAACAATGACATAAATCATTGGAACTAAAAAACAACCACTAATTAGGGCTTAAAATACTAAATACCTGTTTAAAACTTTGTCAGCTTTTTCATTCTTTATGATAGTTATTGCTCAAAAAGTTAAATCCAACAGTACACTGCACTAATATATTCCTCCATATACGGTAATAGTTACAATGAAATATAAATCCCATTGGTGCTCTAAAATAGAAACACAATATTCTTAACCTTAAAGTGTGGTTTAAAAATTGCTTTTATATACGTGCTAAGCCAATTTAACAATTTTGTATGATCAACACTGACCTTCAAAATCACCTTCAGGCAGGTGATCCCTCACAGAGCCTATCAACATTTACAAGTGTGGAGTGGAGCAATTGTAGGTAGATTTCTTGCTCAAGGAACAAAAATGAGTCTACATTTATTTGTATTGATAATTACAGATGAGACAATGTTGTTGACTGACACACTTATATGTTTAATAATCAATTTCAGCATTAGAATGTGACTGTTCCCAGCATATTTCTCAAAATATCAAGACTTGGACTAGAATTGATATTCATGGCACATCAACACAAAAATGTTCTATAGTGTCGAAAACAGTTCTATGAAAATAAAGGTTGAGATGGTACGGAGTACAGGACTTACCTTAGAAATTGTTGATAAATGGCCTTTAGTGTCCCATGTTTAGTATGGCCTACATAACATAGATGAATATACATGTAATCAAATAATAATTGCACATGTTGATGTAAATCTTTTGTTAGATTTAAACATATATATTTGCTTTTCTAGCACTCACAAACTGCTTCTTAGTCCCATTTATATGTATATTAACTTATTATGTACCATCACTTTGCTTAGCTACAAATGTAATGTGGAAGACCTGCAATTAAGAGAAATAAATCAAACAAAATAATTATACCTGAAACGATAAGAAACATCAATGTTTAAAGCATGGGTAAAAGTTCAGCATTTTGAAAATTCAGAATTTTTTCAGCAGCTAAAACATAAGCAAAATTAAGCACATCTTTTCTTTGTTGGGTTAAACGCGGTAAATACACATTGAATATGTCACATAACAGGGGTCAGTCAACCTACTCACTGTTCCTGGAAAGGCTAAATCTCTAGATTTAGTTGTTAACCAACTACTAGCTGAAAACTTTTGTCAGTGACTGACACAATCCTGAACTTCAGGACCAAGAATCCTATTTGAGATTTTAAAAATCCTCGATTTCAGAACAAGTCCAGAAAACTATGTTTAAGTATTGAAAAGTATCAGAATTCTCTGTAAGTAGTGATACTTGATTTAGACTAGAGGAATTTGGGTTAGAGGAATTTACATAAAATTATTTTCACAGTTTTCATATTTGCTAGTTGACAATTTTGCAAATTGCTATAAAATGTAACAAATCAGGCTAGAGCAATGATCTTACTGTTACATTTTACAACATTTTCAACAGATAATTTACATATTCATACACAAAATTTGATAGATAAAAGAACAAGTTTTTGTTTGATATTACATTTATAACTAGATCTAGTCATTCATTTTCCTCCAATTTCTCTTTCCAGTTAAATAGTTGAACGACATCAAATAGCATATAAAAATCTATTTTCTTTTCTTCCTCAAAAAATCAAAATTAACCTAGTGTGTTTTGATTGATAGCTCCAAATCCACAGCATAAAAATTTAATCAAGTGGTTAATAATGTCATGCACAAAATTTTATTTGAGCAATGGTATCATAGTAAGCAATTATTACAACTCATGGGCTAATGAAAGCATTTTAGGACAAAGATTATGCCCCACCCGGGAATCGAACCCACAACCCCTTGATCAGTAGACTTGCATGCTATCAAATGAGCTAGCCGGGCAGCTTGCAAAATTTGGTTTGAGCAAAGGTATCACAGTAAGCAATTATAACAACTCATGGGCTAATGAAAGCATTTTAGGACAAAGAGTTTTAATGATTAATTTATGCACTGTTTGAAACTTTCCTATCTATGGCTGCAGCAAGAAATAATAAGTGCTTGTTTACATTTTGATTGATTTTGTTTGTTTTGATGAGTTTAACGCCGTAGCAACACATTGTATAGGTCATATAACGGCCGTCAGTCAACCTACTCACTGTTTCAGGAAAGGCTAAATCTCTGGGTTAAGCTGTTAACCAACTACTAAGCGCATACTTTCCTCAGTGAGTGACAACTGCCCTACATAATTAAACATCATTGGCAGGAGAGAGAGTGGCCGTAGAAATAATTTCATGACGAAGCTCCAGAAAAGAGTGCCCCGCCTGGGAATCAAACCCACAACCCAGTGATCAGTAGGCTTGTGTTGTACCAACTGAGTTAGCCAGGTGGCATTTACATTTTGAAGATCATGTGAATACATACCATGTTCGTATTACATCATTGTGTTACTTCTGTTAATGACAATGAGCATAGTGATAACTTCAACCTGAAATAAACAAAGACAGAGACGAGAAACCCAAAAGAACTGTTTCGTGTTAAATACAGATAAATAGCAATTTTCAGAATCAGGTTTGAATAATTGTGAAAAACAGATTGCAACAATGTTGTGTCACATGTATTATGTCCTAGTTGTTATAAATTAAAAAATTGAATTTTTAATCGGAACATGAAGAAAACATGTTTCGAAAAAAGATGCATTTCAATCATATTATGACAAAAAATGAAAAAAATAAAATACCTTAGAAATACTGAAATATGATAAGAAGAATGAACGTGGAGCTGGGATTGTGAGAATAGAAAATGAGAACTGGCAAGCATGCATAAAGTTCAAGGAACAGGGGGCAAGGGTAGGGGAGATTATAGCCCTGAGGCCCTTGTTATGTTAATGGTGGCCATTTGCGCTACCATTCCCAACTATATACCTTGAATATAGGAAGTCTCTGATCACATTATTCCAAAATAGCTTACTGATTAGAAATTTCTTTTTTACCAAGTCAAGGCATATACAGTAAAATTGAGAATCTTGATAACCTTTAAATACAGAATGCCCTAACTCAAGCTGTATGATAGACTGTATGATATATACAATTATTTAAGTCTAATACCATTCTAATACCCTACCAAAATACCCCTTACCCTCCCCTGAGAATAAAACAGTACTTGATTTGAAATGACATCACCTCAATCTAAAACTACACAGAGTTTGAGAACTTAAACCCTACCTATAATGAAACCAAGAATTTTGAAAGGTTATATGTATTAATATACGTAATATGGGTTTATTTTAATGTACCCTGAAATAATCCATGGTCTTAACGGGGATTGAATCTATAACATTCAGGGTTGTAAGTGGACATTCTACATGTACCACATTGTCGTAAAAACTTGAAGGCAAGGGAGTACAAGTGCTGTTTTATATGTCAGCTAAATTCATGTAAATAAATCAGTGTTATAATCTGTTAAAGAGTTTGATTACGAGAGAATGGATGACTTGTCAGCCTCACAGTCTAAGTGACTATATTATTGTTATGTAATCTGAAGATTACATATGATTTTATGCGATGACCAAAGTACGAAGTAATTAAGTTAACTCATTATACCCTTGGGCTACCGGATATACATTTTATATGTATGTTAGACTAATTAGTTGTACTTACGTACAGTTGTTGAGCTGTCAACTCAACTGTATAAAATGTATCGCATCTCAGTGACCATTGCTCAGAGGCCCAGAGAGCCTGGTGGCCGTTGGCCAGAACCTTAGGTCCACGCTGGACATAAGGCTTATGTACCGTAGACTATGGATGCTAGTACTTGTATGTTTGGCTACCTTACAATCATGACATTTGATATGTGTTTACATGTGATGTTGAAATGAATATTAAACTAGTTAACTATCAGTGTTGTACTGTTTTATCCTGGGTTGTTAATACATCACTATACGTAAGCGGCTATGCGACATTATGTACTGGTAAGTAAATGTTTGTAGGACAAAATGTAACTGTAAGCCTCTGGTTAAATATGCTAGTAAGTAAAGTCTAGGAAAGGTCCATTGAGAAAGAAGCATCAATGTTCAAAGAAATATTTTCAAGAATATGTTACTTTTGAGATATGCAGTGTGCTATGTGACTAGTATTGACTCTTCAGGGATTGAAATCATGTTGTGAATTAACAGGTGAGAAGGGCACAAGAAATTACAGATACATGATTTTGTAATATTCATGTTATAGAGCAATTTATAGAGACAATTTGAGTAACAAGGAAAATTGGCAATATTATAGTGATATTTCTTCTAATTTTGTTTGTGTCATGTTGTCATGGATACATGTTCATGAAATCAGCTTTTATAAGTAAGAATTACATTATTACATTTCTGAAACCAAGCGTAAACCACAATTTTAACCAGATTCAATGCAGAACTCCAACATTTGGGATTGAGTGAACACATAAATTCACTTATCAAGACTAAACAATAAATATATTCATACTTGATAATCTACAGCTAACCAAACTTGTACATTAAACATTGCAAAAATTAATCAAAGCACTGGAGTGCTGAAGGAACGATGTCCTGAACTTAATTTATTTAATAAAGAATATAATTATGTCAAAATATCAAACTTGTTTAGACATATGGTTCCAAAAATAGTAAAAATTTTCCTTAAAAATATACCATCATGTAAATATTGCAAAAATAAAACCTTTAACTACATCATCATGTAAAAATTTAAAAAATACCATAAAAATGGTGGATATCTAATCTTTACTTATACCATCGTGTAAATATAGCAAAAATACCGCAAAAACAGTGGATATCTAACCTTTACTTATACCATCATGTAAAATGTTAAAAAATACCACAAAAATGGTGGATATCTAACCTTTACTTATATCATCATGTAAAATTTTAAAAAATACCACAAAAACAGTGGATATCTAACCTTTACTTATACCATCATGTAAAATTTTAAAAAATACCACAAAAACGGTGGATATCTAACCTTTACTTATATCATCATGTAAAATTTTAAAAAATACCACAAAAATGGTGGATATCTAACCTTTACTTATACCATCATGTAAAATTTAAAAAATACCGCAAAAACAGTGGATATCTAACCTTTACTTATACCATCATGTAAAATTCAAAAAAATACCACAAAAATGGTGGATATCTAACCTTTACTTATACCATCATGTAAAATTTTAAAAAATACCACAAAAATGGTGGATATCTAACCTTTACTTATACCATCATGTAAAATTTTAAAAAATACCACAAAAATGGTGGATATCTAACCTTTACTTATATCATCATGTAAAATTTTAAAAAATACCACAAAAATGGTGGATATCTAACCTTTACTTATACCATCATGTAAAATTTGAAAAAATACCACAAAAAAGGTGGATGTCTAACCTTAAGTTTAGATTCTGCTTGTTTTACAAAACATACATGTAAATAACACCCTAGCAAGACTTAGTACCTTGAACACTTAACTATATTGCTTAGAATAATATTTTACATTAAGCATATCATTCTGATCTAGCTATCCTCCCAGTAAACTGGGCCCTTCACTAGATTGCTCAGAATTGTATTTCCGATCTAGCTATCCTCCCAGTAAACTGGGCCCTTCACTAGATTGCTCAGAATTGTATTTCCGATCTAGCTATCCTCCCAGTAAACTGGGCCCTTCACTAGATTGCTCAGAATTGTATTTCCGATCTAGCTATCCTCCCAGTAAACTGGGCCCTTCACTAGATTACTCACAAATATGCTTTTTTAGTGTAAAATTCTGATCTAGCTATCCTCCCAGTAAACTGGGCCCTTCACTAGATTGCTCAGAATTTTCACTATCTAGTTAGACTTCGATCTAGTTATCCCCCCAGAAATATGGGTCCTTCACTAGATTGCTCGAAAGTCTCTAAAAACAATTTGAATTAGTTTCAAAATTAGCAATCAAAGTTTATGTTTTTAGACTACAGTCTTAGTACATCATTATCAAGCATCATTAGTGTTACCTTCATGTATTTACAAATGATGTTTTAAACTAATTTAGAAATACTGATTATTTATTTGTGTCAAAATGCCAACATCAAAAATAAATAACTACATAACTATATACTGAAAATGAAGTTTTAAAGTAATTCAGAAATAATGATGATTTATTTGTACAAAAATACCAAAAACAAAAAAAAGCAAAAATTATAAAAAATGGTGTATACCTTACCTTAAAATATAAATATGTTAACTGCAAAAATAGAATAAAAAATGATAGATATCTAAATTTAAGATAATTTATCATTTAAACATTGCAAAAATAAAAAAAATGATGGATATCTAAATCTAAAATATATTATCATTTAAGCATTGCAAAAATAGAACAAAAATGATGGATATCTAAATCTAAAATATATTGTCATTTAAACATTGCAAAAATAAAACAAAAATGGTGAATACCTAACCCTAAAATATACAATGTTAACATAGCAAAATAAAACAAAAAATGGTGTATATCTAACCATAAAATATATTAGCATGTAATCATTGCAAAAATAGAACAAAAATGGTTGATATCTAACCTTAAAATATATTAGCATGTAAACATTGCAAAAATAGAACAAAAATGGTTGATATCTAACCTTAAAATCACCATTATGTAAACATTGCAAAAATACGGCAAAAAAATATGGATATTTTACCTTAAAATGTAACATAATGACAATTGATTTGTTTCATTTTTAGATATAATGTAAATTATTATACAACAATTCTTTCAAGTTTTTTTATTTGTTTAGGTAAATTTTATACAAAAATATGAACAACATTCAATACCTGTTCATGTACAAGTATAGCAAAAAACAAGTCATGTAAGGTACAATACTACTTTTATAATATCAAATAAAACACAATAAATTTATAATCTAAGAAGAGTTTAAAGCAAATATTGAATTATGATGCTTTAACTTGTTTTACAAATATACATGTAAATAACACCCTAGCAAGACTTAGTACCTTAAACATTTAACTATATTGCTTATAATGTTTTACATTAAGCATATCATCCTGATCTAGCTATCCTCCCAGTAAACTGGGCCCTTCACTAGATTGCTCAGAATTGTATTTCCGATCTAGCTATCCTCCCAGTAAACTGGGTCCTTCACTAGATTGCTCAGAATTGTATTTCCGATCTAGCTATCCTCCCAGTAAAATGGGCCCTTCACTAGATTGCTCAGAAATATGCTTTTTTAGTGTAAAATTCTGATCTAGCTATCCTCCCAGTAAACTGGGCCCTTCACTAGATTGCTCAGAATTTTCACTATCTAGTTAGACTTCGATCTAGTTATCCCCCCAGAAATATGGGTCCTTCACTAGATTGCTCGAAAGTCTCTAAAAACAATTTGAGTTAGTTTCAAAATTAGCAATCAAAGTTTATGTTTTTAGACTACAGTCTTAGTACATCATTATCAAGCATCATTAGTGTTACCTACATGTATTTACAAATGATGTTATAAAATAATTTAGAAATACTGATTATTGATTTGTGTCAAAATGCCAACATCAAAAATAAATAACTAAAAATGTTTATATATTATTTCTATGATTTCAATTTGTAATTATCAATAAGTCAGGCAACAGTCTACATTTATGTGAACTCAATACATGAGTATCACCAAGTCTGAATACAGTCTACATGAATGTGAACTCAATACATGAGTATCACCAAGTCGGAAAACAGTCTACATTAATGTGAACTCAATACATGAGTATCACCAAGTCTGAATACAGTCTACATAAATGTGAACTCAATACATGAGTATCACCAAGTCTGAATACAGTCTACATTAATGTGAACTCAATACATGAGTATCACCAAGTCTGGCAACAGTCTACATAAATGTGAACTCAATACATGAGTATCACCAAGTCTGGATACAGTCTACATAAATGTGAACTCAATACATGAGTATCACCAAGTCTGAATACAGTCTACATAAATGTGAACTCAATACATGAGTATCACCAAGTCTGAATACAGTCTACATGAATGTGAACTCAATACATGAGTATCACCAAGTCTGGCAACAGTCTACATAAATGTGAACTCAATACATGAGTATCACCAAGTCGGAAAACAGTCTACATTAATGTGAACTCAATACATGAGTATCACCAAGTCTGAATACAGTCTACATAAATGTGAACTCAATACATGAGTATCACCAAGTCTGAATACAGTCTACATGAATGTGAACTCAATACATGAGTATCACCAAGTCAGGCAACAGTCTACATAAATGTGAACTCAATACATGAGTATCACCAAGTCGGAAAACAGTCTACATTAATGTGAACTCAATACATGAGTATCACCAAGTCTGAATACAGTCTACATTAATGTGAACTCAATACATGAGTATCACCAAGTCTGAATACAGTCTACATAAATGTGAACTCAATACATGAGTATCACCAAGTCTGAATACAGTCTACATTAATGTGAACTCAATACATGAGTATCACCAAGTCTGAATACAGTCTACATAAATGTGAACTCAATACATGAGTATCACCAAGTCTGAATACAGTCTACATAAATGTGAACTCAATACATGAGTATCACCAAGTCTGAATACAGTCTACATTAATGTGAACTCAATACATGAGTATCACTAAGTCTGAATACAGTCTACATTAATGTGAACTCAATACATGAGTATCACTAAGTCTGAATACAGTCTACATTAATGTGAACTCAATACATGAGTATCACCAAGTCTGGATACAGTCTACATTAATGTGAACTCAATACATGAGTATCACCAAGTCTGGATACAGTCTACATTTATGTGAACACAATACATGAGTATCACTTAGTCTGGATACAGTCTACATAAACGTGAACTCAATACATGAGTATCACTTAGTCAGGATACATTCAATCTGAATGAAAAAGTTAATGTTTTAGCGTTTCAGGTACAGTCATATTTATATAGTTTAGTTTGAAACATCGCAATCTCCATGAAAAGATATCCTGTAGACTGCTGTTGTAATTTTTCAGCAAAAAACAAAACGAAATTTGTTTTGAAAAATTACAAATGTAAATAAACTTTCGGACCAATGCATATGTGTTTTAATAAGGAGTGAATTCTGATCTAGCTATCCTCCCATAAATGGGCCCTTCACTAGATTGCTCAGAATTTTGTGTTTCATTTGAAAAAAAATAATTCCGATCTAGGTATTATAAATCCCATTAAATGGGCCCTTCACTAGATTGCTCAGAATTATGTGTTTTATTTCTAAGTACTGAATTCTGATCTAGGTATCCTCCCATAAAATGGGCCCTTCACTAGATTGCTCAGAATTATGTGTTTTATTTCTAAGTACTGAATTCTGATCTAGGTATCCTCCCATAAAATGGGTCCTTCACTAGATTGCTCAGAATTATGTGTTTTATTTCTAAGTACTGAATTCCGATCTAGGTATCCTCCCATAGAATGGGCCCTTCACTAGATTGCTCGGAATTATGGATTGTTTACTAAGAACAATTCCTATTTAGCATCAATGTATTAAATAATACAAGTACATTTTCCAGGAACTTATTTTAATGTCTAGACAGGTTGGTCAGCTAGTAATTTTATCTTTATGAAATTAAAGTAAAAGCTGATTTCACGCTATAAAAAGACAGAAACCGGCAGTAGGAACACCAAGTTACAAGTTGGAATGTAAATTATTTAAAGAATGATACCTGCATTCAGGTAAAGGTGTATATTATTGACACTTAGGTATGATTGTTAAAATATTAAATAAGAAAGAAACCTACATGAGCAATGGTACCTATTGATAGTCAACAATGTGTGAATGTCAACTTTTAAATAAAAGAAACCTACATGCGAAAAGGTATAAATGATAGCTGAAAATGAGAGAATGTCAATGGAATAGAATGTTCATGTGAATGGAATACAGATATTTATTATAAGAAAGAAACCTGCATGAGGAATAAACCAAATGATAGTTGACATTGTGTAAATGTCAATATTTGAAGACAGATACTTACCTGAGGAAAGGTACCAAGTGATAGCTGACAGAGTGTGAATGACAATTTAAGTAAATTTATTATAAGAAAGAAACCTGCATGGAGAAAGGTACCATGTAAAAATTGACAATGTACAGACTCAATATATTGGAAGAAAGGTATACTTACCTGTGGGAAAAGTACCAAGTGATAGCTGACAATGTGTGAACTTTAACTTATCATAAGAAAGAAACCTACATGAGAAATGGTACCAAGTGATAGTTGAAAATGTTCTTATGTCAATTTATTGAAAGACAGATACTTATCTGTAGGAAGATACTAAGTAATTTAAGCTTTCAATGTGTAAATCTAAACTTAATAAAAGAAAGAAACCTACATGGAGAAATATACCAAGAGATAGGTGACAATGTATGAATGTCAATGTATTGGAAGAAAGATACTTTCCTGTTAGAAGGTACCAAAAGTAATTTTAGCTTTCAATACAATGTGTGAATGTTAACTTTATATAAGAAAGAGACCTACATGAGGAATGATACCAAGTGATAGCTGACAATGTGTGAATGTAAACTTTTCATAAGAACGAAATCTACATAAGAAAGTACCAAGTGATAGCTGACAATTTATGGGTGTCAATATATTGGAAGACAGATACTTACCTGTGGAAAGATACCAAGTAATGTAAACTTTTAAATTATTATAAGAAAGAAACCTGCAGGATGAGTGGTACCAACTGATAGCTGACATTGTGTAAATGTCAATATATTGGAAGACATATACTTACCTGTGGAAAGATACCAAGTAACTTAAACTTTTAATATGTGATAAGAAAGAAACCTGCATGAGGAGTGGTACTCAGTGATAGCTGACAATGTGCGAATGTCAATTCATTATAAAAAAGAAACCTTTATGAGAAATAGTACCCAGTGATAGCTGACAATATGTGAATGTCAAGATATTGTAAGGAAGATGCTTTGTAGTGGTCAAGTTGCCTAGTATGTCCCTAGATATGCTTAGAACTCTAGCCTAAAGTTCTGTTTGTTTGTTTTGGTTTTATGGCACACCAACACAGAAAGGTCATATCGCGTGCCTAAAGTTCTTAGCACAAACTCTCGCTAGTGGCTGAAACTGATTTACTTGATACAGATTTAGCAGGGAAAATGACTTCGGTACATGTTGTATATATACTGTTTATATTTATGATGGAACTTATATATTATTATTTACTACAGGTATTTATGAATGGCTTGAGAATGAAACCAATGAAGCCTACGGAATGCCCTAGCCTGGCAGGTTTTAAAATATTTTATTATAAAATAAGTAATAAAGTATTAAAATACATGTATTTTAAAAGAGAATGAATTCTTCATCAGAATGTTTTACATTATTTAAAATACACCAAATAATGTCAGGTTACGATCACATTATAATGTTCATAACAAATACACAAGAAAATCACCTGTACTTATATTAATGTAAGAACGTCTTATATCTATATTTCCCATTTGAAACCTAACCCATCCCCAAACTACCCTGTGAAACCCTAATGTCCACTTTATTACCTAATTGAAATCCCCTCATCCAGTGAAAGTAAACCATCTAACCCATTTCCCATAGTAAAGTGAAATCACCATCCCATTCTCTATTACCTAACAACTTTACATTTCACTACTTATATTTTGGGTAAGACAAATGTGAAATTTCTCATTCCAGCAAACACATGTAGATATATAATAGTGATCATTGCATTCCAAATCCTGATAAGCACTCTGGGATATGAAGCCAATAACTTTAAACCTAAACAGACACCACCCTCTTTCATGGGGGGGGCGTGACACATGAAATGAAAAATGCAAATGAGATCAACATCCCAACTTCAAAGTATATCCAGGTTCAACAAACCATACTTCTCATAATCTATCCCACAATCCAAGACAGAAAGTTCAGACTTACTTATAAATTGACATCTGCACACCTCAACAAGAACATTATTCTATTTATACTTTTTAAAAATACCAAAGCAAAAATAATAGCTTTAAAAGATTCCTGACAGTAGAAGCAGACAGTTGTTACAGCTAAAATCAGACCCTTCATATAAAAATTATTTACAAAAAAAAAAGAATTTAATATAAGCCTGGACCATTTAAGCCTATATATTAAGCAACAAAACGAATCAATAAACATTGCAATATTATACTCTAAATTGAATGATATTGATCAAAGGGAGACAATTCAATATGCAGTAATCTTATACTGATAATTTCATGTTGAATTATCTCCCTTTAAAACATAAATTCTATTAGGGCTGTGACCGTTGAGCAAAAGACGATCCGATCCGAACCACGATTCGTGTTTAGCGATTCACCAATCAAACCACGAATCACTTGTTAAAGGAGAAGCATACAGGAGTTCATGTTATAACAAAAATAAGTGAAGAGTTACTGAAGCTTTTACTGAATGGAAAACCATGAACTCCAAACATTACTATTATCAGGTGTTTCATGGGCATTTTCAGTGAGAACATTTTTGTTTAAATGTGAATCATTCGAAATTTTGAATTAAATTAAAATTTTCATTAGTAGTGCAGCTTGTTTTCGGTGGTAATTAAGCTGAAAAATGTTCTTTCATTATTTCCAAAAATAGATCGAGATCCGAAGATTTCGGACGTGACGAATATTCATACTCAATTTTTTGGTCGGGATCACGAAAATCCGAGTACTCAGATACTCACAGCAGCCCTATCTTCTATCTTGATTTTAAAAATATTTTGGAAGCTTATTCTTTAGTAATTGAATAAGAAGTATTGAATTAAAAAAATTAGAAACAGGTTCTTGCTGAGATATAACAAACAGAAAAAAACTAATACCTTTGAAAAACTTATAAATAATTCTACTATTATCCTAAATTACAAAATACCTCTAAGACTACATTTGTATTTCCATGTACGCCTCACATGGTCCGATTCATATTTTTCATATCTTCTTCAATTTTTTAACATAGTATATAACAGGATTTTTTTTAAATATGTTTGTTTCCATCAACATGATCAGGACAGAAATATTACAAAACAGAAATATGGAATCACAAAAGATCTGTTGATGCAACATGTAGACTGAGACAGTCTCCTCCCATAGAAATCCAAGATTTTAGATTATACTCTCACTGAAAATTAAGTTCTCTTAATTTTGTAATCTGAGAAGCAACCCAGGTCGATAGCGCAGTTGGTAGCGTGCCAGGATATGGATACTCGTGCCCGAGGGGGTGTGGGTTCAAATCCCACCCGGGGAGGTTATACCCTTCCATGAAAATTTGACTATAATGTCGATTTTCCTCCATTGATTAGATAATATGGAGAAGTTTCCGGCCTTGTGGAAGGGTAGGTGAGTACTGGTTATAGACAAGGGTCCGGGAAAGCTAGGTTAGGTGCGCTGGACGCCGTAAAATGACCAATATTGTGTTGACACGGCGTTAACTCCAATAAATAAATAATTCAAGCAGCTGATTTGTGAAGCTTTACTGGACAACACAATTTTTTATACCAGTACATGTTAATAGATTGCAAAAGAAGTCAACAGGATCTCCCTATACAGAGACAAATTAACATGGAAGTGATTGCAGGAATCAAACCAAGATCACTGGATTCTAAGTATAGAATATTTACCATGGCAACATGAATTGATGACATTAATATCTAAAATTTATTCAAGGTAAACAAATACAAGCAATAATTAATAAAGTGTTTTCCTTAGGCCACAACAAATTGATCATATGTTCTACGGATTCGCTCGCACCTTAATTTTAAAGGTTTCTACAAAAAAAAATATTTTTATTTCCTCGCTCGCTCATAAAAATTTGGTCAAACCGCTATATAAAGCAAGAGAATAAAGACTTTTTTTATTTTTTGTTTTCGCTCGCTTGCCCCATTTTTTTTCCAGAAAAATACATAGAACATATGATCAACTTGTTGTGGCCTTAATAAGAAACAAAACTAAAAACTTAGCTTGTATACACTCTTCTCTTCATGCAGTCTTTAATGGTTTAGTCAGCTTTATACATAATTTATTCATCTTTGTTTTCTTCAAATTCCACATGTGTACATTTTGTATATGTATGATGAATAATAGTTCATTAATTAGAGTGTCCTCTTATCTCCTGATCATCAAACTACAAACATAAAAATTATAATTATACATACGAATGTAGTAGACATTGCACTGATGCTACTATAACCACACACTAACACAAGCGGCTAATTTTTTTCACAAAGTAATCCTTTGTGTCCAAAGACATGAAGCTGTGTTTGTCCATGCAACATTGGTGGATGAATTATGAATTTTTATATCTGGGAGGTAACATAAGATAACAAAATGTCCAATTTAATACAAATTACAAGCTGAATTTAAACAGTACTTGCAAAATGGCTGTTTAATTTGGACAAACTATGAAAATAAATAACTCTTTCAATTAAATAGTTATAAAGTGTGGTATAAAATCTTCTTTCAATTACATCTGGGTGAAAGTAGAACAACTGTAAGTAAATTTCTTCTTCAATAAAATTGCCAATGTTCCAAGCACTAGTACGGTTGGAACCTGTGACCTCTTGATCCCAGACACCCAATCACTAGACCTCTGCATCTAACATTTATTTATATTCATGATTTCATCTCACAGTGATACAATCCTCATTTAAATACAAAATTTTGAGCATCCAGGTATTTGAATTTGGTTGGATCATGAACCACTAAATGTAGAGTTAAGATTAAGACAGAAATGGAAAGAAATCTATTATCTATGAATAAAAAGAATAAGTATAACACTATACTTACATAGATGTGTTATTCCAGGGCCCATGTATAATATGTACAGCTACAAAGATCTGTATGAACAATAATCACCAATTCTATGAGTAGACAGCAACACATAAACAAACTATTTGTATTATGAACTCTGTGAGACGGCATGAAATAATACAAAGATAATATTGTTAGAATATATTGATATCTAGTAGAAGGGGGACCTACCTAAGAGCATGTGTAAAACTATAAAAGAACACGATTTATTTAGGCAAAGGACCTACAATAAGACTAACCCTTGAAACTATGCAGAATCGCCAAAATCTCTATCTCTATCTCTTGGGTAATGTGCTGGACTCTTCTTAGAGCAATGTCGCACAATTGTGAACTATTTACATTTGTGAAGGGAAGTAAAAACAGGTTTAAAAAAACAGGCTAAAAACATATTGCTCTAGAGTTGATTGTACAGCTCACCCATCCTGGTCTTGAAGACATCTATAGATGGGGAGACGATCACCACTTCTGGGAGGTTGTTCCAAAGTCGTATGCCAGTTGGAAAGAAAGATGCACGGTAGGTATTGACGCTGGTGAAGGGTACCAGAAAACGACATGCATGGCCTCTTGTGTGAACCCCTGCAGGTATGAGTAGTCTGCTGGTGTCAAGATCAACCAGGTGGTTCACGATCTTGTACATCAGGAATGTTCTTAACAAAATAATCTATGTGCTCAGTAAGAACAAATTTACATGTACATGAGCTGGAATCGTTGACAAGTTGACCACAATAGATTGCATATCAGATCTGACATGTTTCTCATGACCGAAGCTCGGCGTTGTAAAAATGTACCAATTTTTAACAGACAAAGGCGTAAATCTAAGACTAAAAGATTAAAATAGGACTTCAAACTAAGTTACAATAAGCCACGAAGATGCATTTAATGTACAAACCTTTAGTTTTAAATAAGTAAATTCCATTATAAATTCAAATTTCAATTTGCTTACCTGTCCATATCCGGTAAAAATTGAACAAAACCTGTAACAGGTGCTTGCTATGTAAATGGACCAACCAATCAAAATGCCAGCCGACTACACGTACACGTTTGTCAACTCATGGAAACACCACGAACACGACGCACGAGAAAATTGAGTTCACTCATTCGACCGTCACCTCATCGACCAATCAAATTACAGCTTTCTTGGTTAACGGTAAATATAATTTTTATCTGTTGAAACACATAACCCAATGAATAAGCATTAGTTTTACCTTTTTGTACTTTTATCAATTCAATTTAAATAGGTTTAAATTTAACGCTTTATATAAGACAAAAGTGATTAAACTTTATTTCAACGACTTTACGTCTACGTTAAATGAATTGCTTTGGCCATGGATGTATTAGGAAATATTTCATATACAGTGTTTTATGTAGGTTGCGGTTAGACCCCCACCATGTCTTGATTTTTTAATGGTTTGTCTGGCACTCATTGAGACAAGTGCATGCAAGCGCAAGGAGTGGCGTAATGTACCCCACACTTAAAACGACGCCTATAATTCCGGTCATATGTCGGACCATGAACGAAAAGTTGGCAGACCCAGCAGAAGGAACGATCCTTCTGCTGTGTCTGCTGGCAAAAGGATACATCAACAGCAGACGGATCAATCTTTCTGCTGGGTCTGTTGGCAGAAGGATATTGAACTATAACAGAAAGATGTGTCTGTTGGCAGAAGGATTGAATTATAACAGAAAGATGTGTCTGCTGGCAGAAGGATTGAATTATAACAGAAAGATGTGTCTGCTGGCAGAAGGATTGAATTATAACAGAAAGATGTGTCTGCTGGCCGAAGGATTATACAGCAACAGAAGAATCAATCTTTCTGCTGCGTCTGTTGGCAGAAGAATTGAATTATAACAGAAGGATCAATCTTTCTGCTGGGTTTGTTAGAAAAAAGAAAACATAACAGCGATATGATAATAAGTATAAATTAATACAAATGTATGTATACAAGAAAAAAATCAACAATAACAACATGGACTGTATAGAAAGTCGCCCTATTGTCGGATGTCATTTTGTGTTGAAACTGACATCCTTCTGTTGTTAATTATAGCGTGTATTCTAATCATTACACAAATTCATTCACAAAATTAGACTAACAATATAACAACATTTCTTTTGGTGTATAAATTTGTGAATGAATCGTTTTTATTTGGACAAAATATATGTTAATATTTAAAGTACGAAAATTTGCCCTACCACAGTATGGTTTGATTTTTTCTTTAAAAATGTGCAAATAAATGCTGATTACCGAGTCTAATTTTAGACCACAGTTTAGACAAAACATGTGATATTATGCATCATTTTAAAGCTGAGTGTTTTGACGGGTACATTTTGAAAAATAAATAAACAATAAGACAACAATCTATTCACAAAATCAAATTATATATAGAACAAGCTTTCTTTTGGTGTATAAATGTGAGATAAACTCATTTTAATTGCGACAAAATATATGTAAATATATCAAGTACGAAAATTCTCAGTACGAAAGTTCGGTTCGATATTTTCAATAAAAATGTGCAAATACATGCTGATTACCGACTCTTATTTTAAACTACAATTTGGTCAACACATGTGATATCTGCTGTGTCTGCTGAGTCTGCCAACATTTCGTTCATTTTCTACAATTGGAACGGTTGACATCCAGACTCAACAAATTAAATTATTCTTAATCGGTTAGCATCCAGAATCTACAAATTGTCAAAAATAGCAAATGCAAATAAACCCTACAATCGAACAAAATCGGTTGGCATCTTGACTATATAAATAAATGAAATCGTTTTGCATCCAGAGTCTACAAATGCACCAAAATTGGTTGGAAGCCATCCTATCAAAACTTAAAAATCCGTTGGCATCCAAGTTATACAAAACGTCAATTCGTTGGTTCATTTTTACTTAATGAACTGAACGAAATTATGCACACATTAATGTCGAAGGCATTATTATAATACTCATATCGTTGAAGAAGCAAAACTATTTTATTTATAAATAAAATATGTATTATTCAAAAATCTTAAAAACTACAAAAATGTTGTTGTTATAGTCTAGCGAAGTTCCATTTTTCCTTTTTGTCCCTTATGCATTAAAATCTAGTCATATTGTCACAGCATGAAATTATAAAAGTAAACGAGTGTTTTATAAATGAAATCTTGTTTGACTTGCAGGCCCGTAGGAACCGGGGAGGTCATGGGGCTCAGTCCTGTCACACTCAATTGATTGATACATTCGTGCTTTTTCATCAAAATCTAAATTGCACGCTATATATAACTAAAACTGCCTAGTCAGTCTAAAGCCTGAGAAAAGGGAGAGGGTTTTTATAAGACAAGACTAGATGTATATGAAAAATTTAAATTAAGTACTGTTTTCTTGAAACATTGAATCCGTGAATGGAGTCACGGTTCAGTATAAGGGAGACAAATCTTGAATTACTATCACATTTGACAAAGCCTACACAATTAACGCCCTCTGACAAATCGAAAGGAAATTGAAGCTGTTAAAAATTGCTTAAATGAAATTAAACTCGGTCATCTTTGTTAAATTAGTCAAATATTTCAATATATTTTTGTTAGTTACGAATTCATCGCGCGTAAATAGTTTTATTACAACAGTTATTAAATTTGAATAACAATTTTAAGACGAATATCGGAAATAGTATTCTCAAAATCCTTTCGAGTAGCATTTCCGTGTTGACAGGAATTATTGTCGAACGTTGATTACAGGTGTGTTGAAACAGGTAAAAATAGGTATTAAGCCCGATCAAAGGGGCCGTGGATTTATTTGTGTTTATTTTTTTATACTACTAAATAATCAAAATGCCATTATTCGGTAAAAAGAACAAAAGTAAGGATAATTTAGCGGATTCACAACAAAATTCAAATAGTGGTTCGCCGACACGCCCCAGAGATGAAACGCCTTCATCAAATGGCACAGCAAAAAACGATGTTGTACAGAAAAATGAGACACCACCACCTCCAACCAGACCAAAACTTGTGTTCCATTGTCAACAAGCTCACGGTAGTCCTACTGGCATAATATCTGGATTTACAAATGTCAAAGAATTGTACCAAAAAATAGCTGACTGCTATGACATGGATGTTACTGATGTAAGTACGAATTATTTCATTTTATATTTTTCATACACAGAACTGTTTTATACAAAATAATTTTATGTTAAATCTCCCCATTTACTTGGTTTTTGTGTATTGATGTACACATTAAAAAGGTCCGTTTTGGTATGAATCCTCATGTGGTTTTTTTCTGTGTATTGGGTATGAAGATACTATCGCATCAAGGACCCTATATTTAATATTACAGGGTCCTTTATTGAAGTAATGTATTGCATGTACATGTACTTCTATGAACTGATAAAACATTTTACCCTCAGAATATCTCAATATGGGTATTTATTACAGTAAGAGAGTTAAGGAAGCCATACAACCCCCTAGAATTTCAAAGTTAATAACAAACAAGTCTATACTTCCTTGTAAGAAGTCTTCGTCCTTACACACTTAAAAAATCTGTCTCAACCCCTTTGTTGTATTTCTCCGACTGTTTTATTATCATACATTAAGTTCATACAGTGTTCTCTATGTATCTATGTCCATTTTTTCTCAACTGTCAAAGTTTGAATAATTTCACTGTCTTTGAAAACACACTATAGTTATCACAATATCATGAGTGCTGGACAAAGAACATGAAGTCACTGTGAAAATATTTATGTTTTGACAGTTGGGAAAAAGTGAACTATAGTTATTCATGGTAAAGAATCATCATATTGAAATACTTAGCATAATTAATGGCATTAAAGTGAACTAGATCTATTTACAGTGCCGGTTAACATTCATTAAGGCTGGTAGTCATCCATTAACTCAATAAGCTTTTCTTCTTCTCCAAACTTTCTCTGCAGCATACTCATACATTATATTGTTATTGTTTATTTTCAGATATTATTTTGCACACTAAATACACATAAAGTTGATATGTCGAAATTACTGGGTGGCCAGATTGGTTTAGAAGATTTTATATTCGCACACATCAAAGGTCAACCTAAAGAAGTTGAAGTTACAAAATCTGAGGATGCCTTAGGACTTACAATTACAGACAATGGTGCAGGCTATGCCTTTATTAAACGTATTAAGGAAGGTAGTATTATGGACAAAACCCCGTTAGTGGCAGTGGGAGATCATATCGAGAAGATTGATGGAAAAAGTTTAGTAGGTTGCCGGCACTTTGAAGTTGCAAGGATGTTAAAAGAAATTCCAAAAGGACAAACATTTCTTATACGAACAGTTGAACCTATGAAATCAGGTTTCTGTAAGTATATTAAATTTTCAAAGTTTGAGTATGTATTTAATGGCTTTTAGTCAACTGTGACCTTTTTTGAAAGTCAGTCTAACCTTTGCATATGATCGACAGTTTTGACTAATGGAATCTCAGAGTATTTGTTCTAGTTTAATACCTGGTAAGGGAATTCAGAACTACCAATCCAACATCATAAATCATGTTTGATCTATTATGTTATTTAATTGGTGGTGAACCCCCTCCCCCATTGAAAAAGAGTAATGTATTTATGATTTAAAGGATATTGCAGCTTATTCACTTTGACCTAAGCCAAGGTCTACAATTTCATTGTCTCGGCCAAACTGTAGCTACTATGTTCTGTAATATAATCTAACTATGATATGTACTGTATACATTTTAAGTTTATCGTGTTACAAGATTTACAATTATTGATGTTTCAAAAGTTTGAGTGACAGGAGGATTACATATGTACAAGAATTGATCTTTTTAGTTAAATGATTGACATGGACATATTGTTGATGTACAGTCCATGTTACCAATTGATATCACTGATGCCAGTGTTGCACCTTGTCACAGAGATGACTGTATTGTTGGTCAAAATCAACATAAGAAGTTTTAAAGCTCTACCCATAACTAAAAACTCAGAATTTTAAATAAAATGTTAGGATTTTAGATGGTATTGTGTGTAGAAATATTGCCACTGATGTTTGGGTTACAAGTTCAATGGGTTGGAATAGTTGAATTTAGTTAAATCATACTTGCATAGACCATTGAAGCAATTAAATTTGCTTAATTATGATGTCTTTGTAACTATAGCATCATTTTTTTCGTAAAACATTATTTTGTTTCCATTTATTTAGCTTATTTTGTCTCACCTGCAGTGTAACACATTTATAACCCATCGAAAGGTTGAGCACAATGATTTAAATGTATTTTATGTGAACTCTTATCATTGATTGACATCCATGTATTATGTTTAACTATGTCACATAAAGTCTGTCGATAATGAATAAACTGTTCTTAACTGATCAACTATTAGATCCACATACAGCCATTTAATTCTTCATTTGAATGACATGGTAAATTTTCAATTAAAAATCAATTAATGTACATGATCTTGCTTATTTGAAATGATTTATTTTTCAAACATTGTACTTGGATTTGATAGGTAACTTAACTATTACCCTATTATTGTTTGGTGAACATGTGTATTGCGCAATCTCCTAGTCTTGTTTTTATTACTTCATTTGATAAATTCAATGTTCTTAAAAATTTTGATTTCCTGTAACTAAATTTTGCATGTTTACTGAATGTGCTAGTAAAATCATTTGCGAATGCAGGATATTGTGCTTCATCTAAAATAAGTGGTCATTTCATATCAGGGCTTTTTTCGATGATTGGGGAAGGGGCCTGGGGCCTTTCTGATGTAGAACATTTGGGGAAATTTTATCGCAAGGTCATAGAAAGGGGAACAAAAAATCCAAGTTAAACCCAAAATTTGGAGAAAACTGCATGATTTCAAAGAAATTTTCAAGTTGGGAAGGCGCCTGTAAACAGCCCCTGTTATATAAGGAAAAAAAGGCCTGCATATGTATTGCAGTCCAAGCGCGGGGTTAGCAATTCCTGAAAAATTGATTAGTTTGCATGTCTCTATTGGATATCAAATGTGATGGACTGTCAGTTTTCTTCCTAATGTCAATGTTAATATTTGATGTACAGCTACAACTAAATACATTGTCATAGTATTTATCACATGTATACTTAATTTAGATAATGGTTGCTATGGCAACCGATTTATATACATATAAGTATAATACACCTGTCTGTTGCCACAATATACCATGAACTTGTTGAAACTAATATATTGATATTTCATGGTTAAAAATAGACATCTATTAAAGTAGGGCATGCCTCATATTAAAAACTCATCTCAAGAGATTCAATTAATGATATTTTTTTCTTGACTTGTTGTGCTCCTTTCGATTTGTTATACTTGTAATGTATATTGTAATGAGAGTGTTTTTTTCTTTCCTTGTATTGTATAGTTCTTGCTAGGTAATTTGTCTTGACTTGCCATATTGATTGGTCTATATGTTCCTAGTTTAAAATTGTTGAAATAGGATATCATTCTATATGTTAAGTGAGGTAATTTTGCAAAAAAATAACATTGTTCAAACAAGGAAGTGATTCCTGTAAATGATTTATAAGATGAATAAATATGAATTTGTCCAAGGTTGTAACAAAATGTTATTTATTTAACTCAATGCTGACAAGAACAATTTCAAAAGGTCTTTTAATATAAATAATAATTGTTTAATGCCATAAGGCATATTGTTTTTTTTATTGCATGCCTTTATAAGGATGTGAACTAATTATTAACTAAGTTATTTTTGATGTTCTAAATGCCTTAATCTATCAGTTATAGCTTTATATCCTCTATCTTTAGTGGTTCTAAAATCAGGAAACTATTAGAAGCCTTCAGTGTTATCAATCTTGTCATTTATCGTGGTCATCAGCTCATCACTAACAGTGCTGGTAAACCTTTGAATTTGCAACATGTGTATAACCAAATCGCCTGGGAAGTCTGTTTCTATTATAACCATAATGTTCAGGCAGTATCATGAAATTTGAAATGAAACAGGTTAAATTTTGATAAATTGTACTAAACTGATAGCTTGTCTTCAACCTGATTAATTAACTTGATATTGTCTTGCATGTTATTGTGTAATATGTTGTCTGATTGATGTAAAATAATGACTATTAATAATGTCAGTCATTAATATATACACATTTATTTTAGCAAGATTCATCCCATTTGCTTGAGTCCTTGTCTTGTTTCCACTCCCCTTTGTGGCAAGCTGTTAGGACCTATAAACCAATACCTCTAAAGTAGTTGATCTTTTATCTGATTTAAAAAAAACACATACATTTTGGCAGCTCATCCCTATAGCTATATTACAATTAAGTCATTATGAGTAAATACTTTTCTTCCCAGATGTATATACATAAGTATTATTTCTAAGTAACTAAGTGCATACATTAACATCTGAGCAGTTGTTGCAAGATATAAAGTCATTGAATTGATGACAAAGGGTTTCAGATTGTATTTAATATTAACAGAAAGCATCATATTCCAAGCTTGTGGTATTAACTGACTAACAGTATTTCACCCTTCTATACCAAAAATCAATAGAGAACAGGTGAAAACATCAAGGTTTTTTCAGTACCCGGTAAGTTATACATCATTGTTGCTATTATATGAAAGCTGTGTATGGTTGCCATGGTAACAAAATCATGAAGATTGCCATAACTGATTTATAATGGAAGACTAGTACAGCAACCAAGTATAGACAATTAAGACTAAATGCCTGTCTCTTGTTATTCAGTAATCTGAGTACATTTGTTATAATGATACTTTGATGTAAAGTTTGAAGAAAATTACAGAAAAAGTTGGCATGATACTTAGTATGTCACTTTCTACGTAGTAAAAATACAAAATAAGGATAAAGGATTGTTGAATCTAATAGTATAATGTTTACCAATGAGTTAGTTTAGACCAACAAAGAATTGTATTTAACATAGTCTGTAAATATTGACTCTTGAAAGAATTAGAAATCTTGTGAGCAAACAAAAAATGTAAACATGACATTAATTCATTGATATTGAAATGGGGAACATACATGTTTCCTTTAAAGCTTTCCTTTAAACAACTCATACATTGAGCCTGTGTTGATAAATATGACAGCTGAACTACTTTAATAGTGGTTATTATAGTACAAGAAATTATTATTTTAATAACACCTAGTGCCTATAATGCATTGAACATTCTGAATATTACAATCACTGTGATTCCTAGTTTAGCTCATTTATAATTTATTGTAAATTTATTGAGATTTTAACACAAAGTAATTCTAAACTTATTCAAATAATTGAAATGTCACTAGTTTAGAATATTGAACACAACATGTTTGTACAGATCAGCTGAATACATCTTATATCAAAAGAACTTCCTACTTCCTTATTCTTAACAGTGAAATAGTCTGACATACCTATAATAAAATATAAATATGCTATGTATACGGTTGATTGTTCATGAAAGTCCCCTCTCAAGCTTTACATATCTTTATCAAACCATAAAAACTTGGTTTACTCCTTAAAAAATACTGTTAATTTATTTTTTAAGCAATTACATCTTTATCAAATCATAAAAACACTCACAGAAGTATAATACTGTTTCATTTTTAGACTTTCGGCGATTTCGAGGAGTAATCATTAGTATGAATTGGTTAGATTTCAATGTGCACGAAAGTCTTTCTGTTATTCAATACTTAGATTTTCTTTCATTATAATGATGGTAGTTAGATAATTTTTACTCAGGACCCATAGTAACCAATCTGCTGGCTTTATGTGTTTCAAATTCTGTATGAATAATTTATATAATAGTAATTAATATTACCAATAATGTGTTCATGTCTATATGACTTTTATGTTTTATTTTGGTACTTTGGGTGCTATAAATACATTGTAGATATTAGAAATTGTCTGTGCTTGTATCTATATATAGTGAACATCTGTCTGGAAATTAAAACTTACTGTTACATTGTACTTTATAGATAGAAGGGGAATTTGAAAGTTTCATGCGATTGCATAATACAACTGGCTTGAGTGTACAATAAATATTTGTTTCACTGCCAAAACTTACTGCTTACTTTAACGTGGATTGATCAAAATCTAAGGTTGAGTTTATGTAACTTGAGTGTTTGTTCTAGAGTCTGAGACCATAAAAGAGTATTACTTGTAACAAGGTGATTGCCTGGCTAGATCATGATTGTAAAATTAGCTTTATTATGTGATCCATAAGTGCAAACATCAACAGACTTGTCTTAGGACGGGTGCTTAGAGATCTAGAGGTCCTTGGTTCGAAACCCACTAGGGGCACTGCTAATTTCTTTGAGCAAGAAATTTACCTGGGATTGCTCCACTCCACTCTGGTGTAAATGGGTACCTGATAGAGTCATGCACTAGCTGCTGTGGCTGTATGTTAACAGCTGGTGTGTGACTCTATGATCGGGGAAGTTAATGTCAAGAGTTGACTGAATAGTGAAAGTAGAAATGGACTTTAAAACCAATTGCTTTAACTTTAAGTCTAGGGATTCGCATGTGAAAAAACCTTAGATCTCTTTACTCCTTTACTGAAAATCAAGGGTTCCATGATTGTCTTTGATTCATTGCTTGTATTATATGAATGATCTGACATATAATGGTTGTTGGTGGTATAGTCATAGTTCAGACCTTTAAAGGTTTGATTTAAGAACACCCAGGCAGGTTTGTCCATTACAGATTCTTCTCTTAGGACACAGTCATGCAATTTGTTTGTGAAGTAGGTTCTTTCGGTGCTTATTTGACTCAGAAAATCTTGTTCTATAAAACCTCACACTGAATTAGCTATGTATATTGGAGTCCCTGGACATATCCTTAAGAGCATGGTTTTAAGTCTTTGTTTGTTTTTGTTGGGTTTAATTCCATAGCAACACATTGTATTGGTCATATAGCAGCAGTCAGTCAACCTACTCACTCCCCCTGGAAAGGCTAAATCTCTGGATTTAGCTGTTAACCAACTACTAAGTGCATACTTTCGTCAGTGACTGACAACTGCCCTACATAATTAAGAATCATTGGTAGGAGGGAGAATGGGCGTAGAAATAATTTCATGACCAAGCGCCACGAAAGTATGCCCTGCCCTGAGGAATCGATTCAACAATCCCTCTATCAGTAAACTTGCGTGCTACTAACTGAGCTAGCCAGGCGGCTAACTGGTGCTTTAATGACTCTGAAAATCTTGTTCTATAAAACCTTGTTCTAGAAAATCCCTGCTCTGAATTAGCTATGTATATTGAAGTCCTTGGACATGTCCTTAAGGGCATGGTTTTAAGTCATTTGTTTATGATATTATCTGTATAATTATAATTTTGAAACTGTTGTATATCTATCTGATGGTTTAAGATAGTAAACTAAATGGATGATTACATGGATGACTGTTCATGGTTGATGCTTGTTAAATACATATATAGATATATGTAATATATAATAATGAGAGATAAAATAACTAGCTGATAAAATACCACAAGTACAGATATAAGGTGATATTAATTACATTGTACCTAGATCTAATAGATTACCTCTTCATTTATGACTGTAACTGATACCTTGTAACAAAATGGTTTTATAAACAACATGTAATACTACACCCAGCCTCTGATAGAATGATGTTATTTAGCTTGGAGATAGATTTTTATAAGACATGGGTCTCTACTAAGTAAAATGCATTTGCACCAAAATTACTAAAACATTATTTCTGTATTTTTTTATTTGTTAAGAATCATTCTTAAGCATGTACATTTAAGCATGTTATTACATTCCTTTGTTTGAAATGTTTATGTTTGCCACTGGCATCCCTGTTGTGGGTGTATGATCAATTTAAGTAGGACCTACAAGAATTCAGATTTAGATTATAGCATTACTTAAAAAAAGATGTTTTAAAATTGTACTGTTTATTGAACCTTCCGTATGCGGCAAGTTCCAGCTATGTGGACTACATGTATTATAAATGCAATTTCATGTTACCTCTCGATTTTCAAAGGTATGGTCGTAAATTCCCCTGTTTATCGATTTCTGGAATAAACTCTGACCCAGCAATAAAATTGATAGAAAAATAGCTTCTCAATTTATCAAGTCACAGTTATCAACAATCATACATTGTGAATAAGTATATAGACTAGGGCTGTAACGATTCACCGATGCATCGTGAGATCGTATTCGCGATTGTCCGATACGAGTGTATCGAATCGCGTCCTAAAAAATCGCGATTCAGAGGGTCTTTTAGTTTACAAGAAATCAGTTAAAACAAAATATATTATATACATTTGTATCTATAGCATTTAACTTGCAATTGCAATATTTACCAAGTGTCCAGTCTAGAGCGCGCCATTGGCCCCTCATAAAAGCAAATGGCGCAATATCAATCGTCTATTGGGCCCGGTGCACTCGCCGAAAATATGGCTATATCGCGAATTTGACAACTTTTCGTATATTCTATGCCATTTGGTTTCGTTACATCCAGTTTGCTAAATTAAACGGGTACCTTAGTCTTTGAATCTAGCTACCAAGCCGAAGACTGAGTCCGTCTTAAACGCCGACGGTTCGTTAAAAAGATACGGATCGCAAGACCGAATGTCTGGTAGCAATTTCAATAGCAATATTACTAAAATGGATAATTGAACATAAAAATTTCAGTTACTAGCAATTTATTATTTGGACGCTAAAAATCTAGCCGAGAGTCCGCAATACGCATTAAATTTTTATCCACGCTTGTAACAATCGTAGACAATATCACTTATGTGTAAGACGTCCAATAAAAAATCAATAGTGCTACTTATATGACGGCTCGATAAAATTGATTACGTAATCAAACGGTTGCAATTACAGGGTTCCCACGCTTCCTTGAAAACGGGAAAAGTCCTTGAATTTCAAAATTGCTTTTCAAGGCCTGGAAAAGTCCTTAAATTCCGAAAAAACGGTGGAAAACCGGGAAAAAGTCGGGATTTTTGCACGCACCAGGAACGACAACTCTGACTGTGATATTTAGTGGTGTTTGACCATAAAAATGTCAGGAACGACAACTATGGATGTAACTTTTAGTGGTGTCTTACCATCAAAATTAAACAGAGTTGTCGTTATTTGAAAAAAACAAGCTTCTTGTTTACAATGATGAAATAAACTTTTGCTCGTGTTTTAAACCATATATCTAACCCAAATTAAGGTAAGTAACTTTATTTTGAATGAATTATCCCTTATAATATATAATGATGCTATGATATTTATGTCTCTGTGCTGGTATAAAAAAATCAGCACCTTATTTGTGACCCAAATAACCTTGTACGATGTCACTGATAATTTGGCTTCAAAACAGTGCCAATAAATGTGGTCAGAGATAAGAAAATCAGGGATGCTTTAGTCAAGTATGTAAATTTATGTTGTTTGTAATTTTTGCTATACTAGTAATGCAAAACAGTGGTACGCATCTGCATGTGTAAATTCATTTGTCAGAAGTAAATTATATTCAGACTTTTATCTAGAATATGCTGATACTGTACATGTATAGTTTCTGTGAAGTTATTGATAATACAATTAAACAAATTTGAATACATTCAGGTCTGCAATTCAGTATACCCATTTGATTAAGTAAGGAATCTTCATAAGATCATTTATGCAAAACACAGATTGTAATGAATTAGATTGTTCACATCCAGTGTGGATTATCCTGTTCATCACATGTCAGTATTAATATTTACTATTCAGTTTTAATTTTGAAACTTTTCTTTATTTCAGATGCCTGGCAAGTGTTCATTTCAAAACGCTTGGCTGCAAGATGAGAATTGCTCAAGTTGGCTCAAGAAAGGGAGTACTCCCTTTGAAGCACATTGTTGTCTGTGTAGAAAAAATTTTGACATTTCTTCTATGGGAAAAAGTGCTTTATCATCTCATGCTAAAGGAAAAAAACATTTAATAAATAAAGACCGTAGTACTTGTAATAATAACAATCTTGAAATTTATATGAACAAATCTAGTTCAAGTAAGACACCATCTGATTCTGCATGTGCTGTTATTCATAATGAAGAACAATCTATATGCGTTGTTGATAAACCTCATTCTAAAAACAGTCTCAGTGAGTATGTCTCAAAAAGTAATGTCATGACTGCAGAAGTTTGGTGGGCTTTAAGAATGATTGACAGCAACTCATCCTTTTCTTCCAATAACAATGCTGGTTTTGTATTTCAGAAGATGTTCACTGATTCTGTTATTGCTAAGCAATTTAGTTTGGCTGAAACAAAGTCTATGTACCTTTCATGCTTTGGTATTGCACCATATTTGAGTACCTTACTTGAAAAGAAATTGAAGCAGTCCAACTACGTCTTATTATTTGATGAATCTTTGAACAAGGAACTTCAAAAAAAACAACTTGATATTTGGGTAAGAATATGGGACCATGATAAAGTCTCCAGTAGGTACCTATCTTCAGAATTTCTCGGACACAGTTGTGCTAATGATTTACTTGAATGTTTTGAGTCAACAATTGACAAAAAAGTGGGACTTAGTAATTTGGTCCAACTGTCTATGGATGGCCCTAATGTAAACTGGGCAACATTTGAGAAACTAAACGCCAAAGTATTTCATGATACTGGGAGAAAGCTAATAGATGTTGGTTCTTGCGGCTTACATACTATCCATAATGCATTTCATAGTGCTGTGAATGCGACCAAGTGGAATTTGTCTGATATATTATATTCACTACACCGGCTATTTAAGGATACTCCAGCTAGAAGAAATGACTTTGAAAGTGTCACTAGGCAAAATGTGTATCCACTAAAGTATTGTGCCCATCGTTGGGTTGAAAATGCCAAAGTCTGTGAACGGGCAGTTCAAGTCCTCCCACATTTAAGAGTGTATGTGGAAAGTGTAGAAAAGAAAAATGTAAAAGATCCAGCTACAAAATCATTTGAAACTGTGAAAAACTTTTGTAAAGATCCTTTTGCAAAAGCAAAATTAGCCTTTATAAAATCTGTTGCAGAACCAGTGGAAATTTTTCTTACTGAATATCAGAGTGATGCACCCATGCTGCCATTTCTTGCTGGCCAATTAGAAGTTTTGCTTAGGGATACCATGAAGCGGTTTGTTAAAACTGATGTACTTTTAAATGCCACCTCACAATCAAAACTAGTTTCTATTGATATTTCTGATGTAGCCAATCATAAACACACAAGTAGAGTAGATGTAGGCTTTGCTGCTCAAAATGAACTAAAGAATTTAAACAAAGACAAGCATGTAAGTGAAAGAAGTGTTCTTGAATTTAAAGGATCATGTAAAACTCTGTTGGTAACGCTTGCAAGTAAACTTGTTACTAAATCTCCATTATGTAAAAGTGTTGTAAGAAAAGTGTCATGTATAGACCCGAATGAGATCATTAAAAATCCTCAACAATCTATTGAAAAGTTTAAAGGTATCCTTTCTTTGTTAATTACTGATGGACATATTCCCATTCAAGATGGTGACCAAATTCAACGTCAGTTTGAACATTTTGTGGAAGAAAAAATGAATGATGAGCGGTTTACAACATTTTCCAAGGATATTGCTAGACTTGATGTTTTATATTTTTCAGTTATGAACAATGAAAAAATGTACGACAAACTATGGCCTGTTGTATCAAAACTGTTACTTCTGTCACATGGACAGGCAACTGTTGAACGTGGTTTTTCCACCAATAAGGAAGTTACTGAACAAAACCTGTCTGAAAAGAATCTCATTGCAAGAAGAGTGATCAAGGATCACATTTTTCATATAGATGGTTTAAAGAACTTTGAAGTGTCAAATGAGTTGCTTCAGTATGTCCAATGTGCTCGTCATAAGTACATTTCATACCTTGAAAAACAAAAAAAGGATGTCCAATCACAAGGTTCTGCTGACAAAAGAAAATTCTTAGAGGAAGAGGTGGAACATTTAAAAAAGAAACGTAAACAGATTGAAAAAGATGTTGAAATATTGAATGAATCTGCTGATAAAAACATGCGTCTTGCTGAAGAAAAGCAAAATTTGAGTTTTGTATCGAAAGCAAATGCTTTGAGAAACAAAGCGAAGGAAAAATTAGAAGACAGTAAATCATTAGAAAAGCTCTTAGGTGAAAAGAACAAAATGTTGTCCAATATGTGAAAACTTTCAATGCTTTCATTGGAGAAGTTTCAATATTCTCAAAATATTTTAAGTGCACTGTCTGTTTTCACTGTATACTGTCATGTTTTAATATTAGGCATTGTTTTAAACTAGAACAAGTTTATTCATGATGACTTGTTAAATGTTAAATTTGTTCATTCTGCATTTTTTCTGTTTTATGAAAAACTGATTATAATAATAGTAAATATTATTAATAATAATAAAGACTTTTTATTAGTTTCATCTGGTTTTTTTTTAATTCCTTGAATTCACTTTTTAATAACATCAATATCATCATTGTGTTGTAAATGTGTCAGTTTTCAGATGGATACAATTTTCCAGGGCAATCCTTGACTCCAGTACTTGCCAAGTCCGAAAATGCCTTATGTATAAATTTCTTATGATTGTTCTTGTTTCTCTGAAAATGAAACAGTTGTGAATTATGATTATTAGTTTGTTATGCAACCTTGATATTCATCTATCTGTTGTTTTTGGGAAGCACAAGCATTTGTAAAAGTAATTTGAAGTATTAGCAATCTTAACCACTTGACCATGAAGCTTGGTGTAAATTATTGAATTAAGTAATAAGCATTAATCTAGAGCAGTCCTTGAAATTTGCGAAAGTTTCCTTGAAAAGTCCTTGAAAAGTCCTTGAATTTTGTTCTTAGAAAAGAGTGGGAACCCTGCAATTAACAAACACGTGACAAACTTTGGTGAACATTGATTGAAGAAGATAACACTTTCTTTTATGTTTGCCGATAAGCTGATAATTGTTATTAATTATTAGCGTGTTGTGTGGCAGTTTAAATAGACATAATTAGTTGATTTTTTAAAGGAACTAATTCGTTAAATTCCACTAGAAACAAACAACTTTGTCATTATTTTACAACAAATAAAGTTATTTGTATTTATTATTCATAATGTGGTATTCCATTTCGTAAAAATAAAATTCCTCCGATCATTATTTCGTTATGTCATACATTTTCGCGACCCACGCTATCGCTTTTTTTTAATTTTATGATTGTTTGATAAAAATATCATTATTTGTCTATGCATTCATACCAAATTTACAAATTACATCGTATCGCGATTAATATCGTAATCGCGAGGCATATATCGCGATACGTATCGTATCGCGACCTTGGCCACGATACGCAGCCCTAATATAGACATTGTACATTGTACAAGTAAAATGATAATTAGAAGTGGATTTTAGTAGTTGAAATATGAAAATTCTTTATGTCTTAAAAAGTATGTTGGAAAGGTAATGGCAAAATATGTGTCACAAATTGTAAAATATGTGTCGCGAATAGTGAAATGTTTGTCATGAATAAATCTCCCTCATTGAGATTTGCAAAAGTTGGCAGGTCTGAGAATGTATATTTTTAAATTGGTCTAGCCAAGATATGTTTACTATTTTCTGATTCATGCACTTGACACACACATTATATACAATTTTAAACATGGAAGTCTAGTTCTGAATGTAATCCTTCCTGACAACCATTTCTTAAGATTCATTGTAAATGGCTGTGTTATTTACTATTTTATTTGTTGCTGTAAATTTCTATTGAATTTATTTGCTTTTGTGATATTTTAAAATTGTCAGAACATATGGTTACAATACTAATCAGAAAGTTGCTGATCTCACAGTTTCCATGTTTGATTTTATTATGTGACTTGTGCTTGGTTGAATAAATCACAACTTCACAAGAAGTGCCTGCTTGTTATATTAAACTACCCTATATATTGGTTGGCACAAATTTGTGTTCAGAAAAATGAATACTTACTTTTACACATAAACTGATTCTAGATATAGTATCCTTTGGCCTTGCCTGGCAAGGTTTTCATAGACTGATTCTAGATATAGTCTCCTTTGGCCTTGCCTGGCAAGCTGTTCAGAAACTGATTCTAGATATAGTCTCCTTTGGCCTTGTCTGGCAAGCTGTTCATAGACTGATTCTAGATATAGTCTCCTTTAGCCTTGCCTGGCAAGCTGTTCATACACTGATTCTAGATATAGTCTCCTTTGGCCTTGCCTGGCAAGCTGTTCATAAACAGATTCTAGATATAGTCTCCTTTGGCCTTGTCTGGCAAGCTGTTCATAGACTGATTCTAGATATAGTCTCCTTTAGCCTTGCCTGGCAAGCTGTTCATAAACAGATTCTAGATATAGTCTCCTTTAGCCTTGCCTGGCAAGCTGTTCATAAACAGATTCTAGATATAGTCTCCTTTGGCCTTGCCTGGCAAGCTGTTCATAGACTGATTCTAGATATAGTCTCCTTTAGCCTTGCCTGGCAAGCTGTTCATAAACAGATTCTAGATATAGTCTCCTTTGGCCTTGCCTGGCAAGCTGTTCAAAGACTAATTCTAGATATAGTTTCCTTTGGCCTTGCCTGGCAAGCTGTTCAAAGACTAATTCTAGATATAGTTTCCTTTGGCCTTGCCTGGCAAGCTGTTCATAGACTGATTCTAGATATAGTCTCCTTTGGCCTTGCCTGGCAAGCTGTTCATAGACTGATTCTAGATATAGTCTCCTTTGGCCTTGCCTGGCAAGCTGTTCATAGACTGATTCTAGATATAGTCTTCTTAGCCTTGCCTGGCAAGCTGTTCAGAAACTGGTTCACCACTATAACATTTTTTGCATTTTTGACAATTGCTGTTAATGTAGGACATTATCCTCTAGTACTTCTATGATAATCCTCTTTAAAACATTGCCAAAGCTGAATATATTAGAAAGAGATGTAAAAGATTATTGCATACCTTTGTTAATCTTTATTTCATTATCTTATTTTAGATCTACTTGTAATTTTAGTGAAGGGGACTTTTTTTGAAAACTGAAGATGAAAAAATAACTTCCTCATGTAAATGTACAGTGACCTTCGAAAATGAGTCATTGAATTTGTACTTTATGTGATTTATATATTTATTTCATTAGTTATTACATTATTTATTACATATTTTATAGCTGAGCTACATTTAATGTTGACTTACAATATATTACATACTGTCACGTACCATTTTGTAACAGCAATTTATCTCTTAAAATTTATTGGCCAGTCTTATATAGCTGCTACCGTTTGCTACCATTTGTCATACAGATTTGGGAGGGTTTGTTAGTATAGATTCACAATGATGGTAGGGGTAAATGTAGAGAAGTTCTGAATAACATAACCTGCAGGAATTTGGTAGCATAGCAGCAACAATATTGCTTTTTTATGTTAATTCAAAATGTTACTAAAGTTAATGCCTACATTTCAAAATCCATTTTGAAGACTTTGCCTAAGGAAGTCTGTGCAAGTCTGGCTCGCAGAATAGTTCCAACATTATATAACAACCATTCAGCTATCTTTCACTGCTTGTTTTAATTGTCTTTCTCATATTAAAGGACAGACTTCATGCCATTCTAAGAATTAAAAAATATTTTGATTCAGTTATGTTGTTAACTACCATAACCTATGAAAGATACATTTAATATTGAATGTATGCTAGGTGTCTTGACTTGAGTATAAAGTTAGATTTTATCTTTGTGTAGCCAGAGTCTACTGTGGTACACTCTCCGTGAACAGATATCCTGTAGAGCGTTGTCGTACAGGCTCTCTACTTTCTCCGTAGAAGGTCACGTCGAGATGAACTTTGTGTCGACCAATCAATGCATAGCTTTCATCTAGACGAAAGCACTATTAAACACATTTTGATTTCGTAATTTCTATTTTTAGACCAAGGTTTGCATGCTTATTTAACAGCAGTATTATTCACAGTCTGCGATTGGGCAGCTCATTTCAAATTGCGTGACGTAGATGATGTAAACAAGTTACGTATCATAACAATTTAGTCATGAATATTTTGATGAGAAAAGGTCACCCAAACTTGAACTTCATTTGGAAAAGGCCAGATCTAAATTAGCGAGTATGCGAGTGTAAAATTTTAGATCGGGTTTTAATCAGATTGACTGTGGTACATTACTTGTGGAATGTTGTATTTGTGTCAACTAGTCTTGTTAAATATTTATATTGTATTGTTACCCATGTGTCATGTATTGATCTTTTTATTTATATAATAAATCAAAAGTATCAGTGTAATATAAAACTGGTAAAAGACAAATATTGTATCATTTAATGTCTGCCTATACTTGTTTGTATTTTATGAGCAAAAATTTTTTATGGACTTCAGATTATATCCCAGTTTATCAGATTGTGAAACTGTATAGGTAATTTTGACCTGTTGGAAAGTACTTAATTTTTCAATTTCATTTCTTCTGTTTAAATATTAGACTAACTACTGCCTTACTTGATTAGGAATCAGTGGTAGGTAGGAGAATGGCTGTAGAAATCATTGAAATCATGAAAATTGAAAGTAACCCCCGCTAGGAATCAAATCCACAACCCCTGACTTAGTTGACTTGTGTGCTACCAACTGAGCTAACCGGGCAGCTTTAGGACTATTATTAGCAATAACAACAATTACTCTAACTGTGTTTTAAATGTTAGAAGGGGAAAATTGCTTTAAAATTTTACATATCACCTTCCCACTGACTCTGCAGATGACTGATTCGGCACCCAAGTTGTATTGATTCTGAAATGGCTTTAAAAGGCTATATTGAATTGACTATGAATCTTTATTTACTCAATCAAATCTAATCAATAACATTTAACAATAATTGTCTTAAATTTTCTCAAGCACTATCCTGATTCACTATATTGTAAAAGGAAATATTATTAACTAGCCTGACTAAATGAAAAAAGTAATTCTCACTAGACTAAATCAATTTTCACTTTCCCTTGAGGTAGGGCTAGTTGGTTAAGACAATGACTGATTTAATAGATTTCAGATGAGCTTTGCAAGTTGGATTCGTACAGTAATATATGTCGTGAATAATTTACAACATATTATGTGCTGGCATGTATCACGGTATAGATTATTTATCAGTCGTGTAACACACAAATAAATTCAAAATATTTGTTCAGTCAGTAGTCACATATCAGATTAAATTTTATACAAAATCCATGTACACATTGATAAGGCAATGATTTGTTTAATTGATTTAAGGGGAGATAATTTGTCTGTACAAGTACATTTGGTGAGACATTCTAGCTTCTACGTCAGTCTGATGATAAGCGGTTGTGGTCTATGATTGCTTAAGATTTATACTTTGAATGCCTTTATGGTATGTGTTCTTAAGATTTAAATATTAACATGTGGGTGAAAAGGTCATTATATGATTAGTTTTAACTGTCTTAGAAAATGAACATTTATTCATATTAAATGATATCTTTTTGTTACTAACTCCTTTAAACATTTGGGGTTTTACCTGATATTTTTTCATACCATGTGACCTCCGGGTATTTGATTCTAAATTTTAGTAAAATAAATAGAAAAAAAACTTGTATATGTATGTCAAATTGTTGAAGAGGGGCAAAAATCTAAACTTTTTGTCACAATCTTGTAATGTCCATGAAATGCATTTAATGTAATATAATCAGAAAGACAAAAGATATATAACAGTATCATGAAAAATTCATATTATCTGTATACAACTGTATTAAAAAAATAGACTTTTATGAATCATTGGGCAAACTTTGAGAGGCGGTATAATATAATAATAATAATAAAGACTTTATTTAAAGAGGCTACACATTTAGATAAATCCAATCTTCCATGTGGGCCTCTAGATCCAATCTTCCATGTGGGAAGTATTTAGTTCAAATACTTTCATTTTGTTATAAAGTTACAAAGAATTGTCAGTCTGTAGGTGTATAAATGAGTTCTGTATAGATCATCTTGTATCATAGTTTGTTCTCTATCTATTACAGCATTTGTTGGTCAAGCCACTGGTAAAAAAGGAAGTAGCAGTTTAGGAACAGGAAAACAAACATTACGAATTAGTTCTAAAGGTCAAGCCAAGGTCGAAGAGGTGAGTGAATGTATAATATTTCTTTTAAACAGTGTTTGAACTATGATTTAAAATGTGTCATGATTTCCTTAATCATCAGGGAACAAAATAAATGTACTTAGGTAGCTCATTATGCTGATTAGTTTGGCTAAATTGACCCCTTTTTCATCATTTTGACTCAAATCAGAGGCAGCTCACACTGCCCCAAACTAGCAAAGATGATAAATATACAGTATGGTTTTATTACGGAGTGTACATTTATTGTCTTTAATGGTTCTGGACCATGTCGACCATGTTTAGTTTAACATTTACAGATATGTAAATTGGATCTATTTTTATCATTTAAATTGTCATTTAATACTTTTTTAATTTTTGTGCCTGTTATAGCTTGTGCAAATGAACTTAAATTGTAGTCCATGGGTAGATTGTTGGAAAAAAAATGTTGTTAAAATATGTATGACTGTTGTCTATGGTTTTTACCCTATTTATCGTGATTCATTATATTAAAGTTGTTCATATTATATTTGTGCTATGACTGTGTTTTTTACACTACAAATCGTGATCTAGATTGTATTACTTTTGTGATATGACTTCATATTTTTATAAATGATTCTTAGCTAGATAAAAGTAAAAAATTGAATCATTCAGCTAGGTATAACACCTACACACCCAGTTAGTAAGAGATATTTATAAAATATTTTATCATAGGTTGGAGAGAATTTTAATGGTATATTTGGTATATACACTACATTAAACATGTTTTAAATGCTTTATTACTTCCATTTGTATTTTACTATCAGGCCTAATATAAAGTATTGTTAGTTTTTTATATTGTGACCAAATCTGGAAAAATTGCTGCAGTTCAAAATTTTTATTGCCTACATGTATCAAAAAAAAACCACAAAAAAATTGGTACATGTACTTCAGTTCTGAACATTTCTAAACACATGTATTAAGATAATTTAAAGGACAATCAATTCATTTTTGGTAGAAAACAATAATATCAGTGAGTACATGTACATTCTTTTTTAATATAATGAATTGGACACAGATTTTGTTTCAATAATATAAAACATACATTTTACCTATCTACCTACCAAAGCCTATCCTAAATGGAGTGAATAGTGGGAGTGGAAACTTAATTATTATTTAGAATGGCCTAATAAAAAACTATATATTACCCAGTGTATTTTATGGCAATTTTCAATGCAAGTTACAGTAAATCTTTTTAACTAAACTTGAATGGTAAAGTTTGAGGAATGTAAAACACATTGAATGACAATCTTTGGCGGAAAAAAAATGAGAACAGGATGAACGAATGAAGTAATGTAGTTCTCTTTGTTCAGAAGCTTGTTATTTGTGTATGATTTCATATTTTGTGTACTGATTGACTGATTGATTCATGTCAGTTTGGGTTTGAATAGATTATTCATTGTCAGTTTTACTTGTTAGTGTTACATGTATATTGTTGAATAGTGATAAAAGGGAGTTAACTAGGTCTCTGTATAAAGCATTGACTAAGGCTAAGATGGTTTGATCATGTGACACGCTCTTCGGAGTGCGTCTTCTCAATCACAAGTTTGAGCATCCCATCCTCTAGAAATGTGGGCAGCCAAGTAAGTCTTAGTCTGAGTGCGTGAAAGCTGATTTGTTGACCGTGCCTGCATCACAGTGATACGCTAAAAAGGGTTTTGTGGTGGTCAGATGTAAGAAGATCTAGCTGTCTGCTGCCTACCCCATTTCCTGGGACACCAGCAGCAGATGACAAATAAACTATCTGGATTTGATTGTTTGAATGATATTGGATATATCTTAGCTTTATTGTGAAACAAGCTATCATTACTGATACTTGTAACACTTAGGTCTGTTTTGTGGTCGTTTTGCAATTTTATTGTTTATGTTTAGTCTTCCATCCACTGCAGTATAGCTTTCGGGGGTATTTTTAACAAGTTATTGAGATAGGTTTCTATGACATACATGTATATGTTGTAAGTGATATCAGATCTTTACTGTAAAATTTAACACCTGTGACCTTGTATTTATGTTTATGGTTATTATAAATGTAACTTGATCTTACAGAGATGTGTTCAATCCTTGCTTGACACTTTTGCTTGGTTTGTCAAATTACATCAGTCTGTCAACTTATATTATGTTGATCTACTCTTATATTTTGTTATACAAGTTGTATATTTAAAAAGTTTGCTTTCATCCTAAATTTATAATTTGCTTTCACCTTAAATTATTGGGTGTCTGGTTGCCCGGGACAACCATGTTTTAGTTTGGGAAACCATCAATTTCTTTCAGGCAACCAAACTCTGCAAATAAGATATAGTGCTTGCTGTTAAATGATCTGTTCAAGCAACCATTTTCATATACATGTACTAATTTAGTAGACTGGTACTATGTATTGTTGCTAGGACTGGTACAAATTATCTATAACACCTTTTATATTTAATTTATAAGTCATATTTGCTACTTCCATCAAATTTGCACTTGTCAGAAGCTTCAGGGTAGAGGATTAAGGTCAAGATGGGTTTGAAACTTGATCAATTTAATGGAATGTTAGTTTATATCTAGTATGGGTGTGTGTGATGTTGTTATCAATTAACAAATTAAATAGATGGCAGACCTTAACATTATTTGTACTGTTTACAATTATTTATCTTAATGTTGAAGTTAAATGGTGCAACTTCAACCAGTATAGTGTGTCTATTATCAGATAAACTTCCATTATGTTGACTATATATAACTGTGTACATTTCAAACTGCAAATAGTTTAATTGTGAAATGATGTTTTAAGGGACGAAGATATAGCATGTCTCTTAAAAGTTGGCTGTTTTATTATAATGAAATAATATTTTTAGGGACCAGCACTGTTTTATTATAATGAAATAATATTTTTAGGGACCAGCGCTGGTTTATTATAATGAAATAATATTTTTAGGGACCAGCGCTGGTTTGTTATAAGGAAATGATATTTTTAGGGACCAGCGCTGGTTTATTATAATGAAATAATATTTTTAGGGACCAGCGCTGGTTTGTTATAAGGAAATGATATTTTTAGGGACCAGCACTGTTTTATTATAAGGAAATGATATTTTTAGGGACCAGCACTGTTTTATTATAATGAAATAATATTTTTAGGGACCAGCACTGGTTTGTTATAAGGAAATGATACTTTAGGGACCAGCACTGTTTTATTATAATGAAATAATATTTTTAGGGACCAGCACTGTTTTATTATAATGAAATGATATTTTTAGGGACCAGCGCTGGTTTGTTATAAGGAAATGATATTTTTAGGGACCAGCGCTGGTTTATTATAATGAAATGATATTTTTAGGGACCAGCACTGGTTTGTTATAAGCAGCAGTGTCTTGGCTGTAGTTTGAACCCATATTGCTTATGATATCAACTTTTATTTGACTTCATTATGCCTTTTAGAAAAGTGAGACATTGTGAACTTTAAATATCTGTCATAGTACCTTTGTATGAAACCGATTTGTATCATAAACACTCATAAAGCAAGTATATCTCTTTCTAAGACAGAAATACAATCAGTGTGTGTCACGTAATCTAGCTACTACTGTGCTAGACAGATGTCTCAATATGGTTTTATGTAAAGGTTAAATGAGTGTTACTAAGAAGGAAGTAAATTTTTCATGAGCTTGCCTAGCACTGGAGTCCTCATGGTAAAAAACTCCAATTATGAATGGTCAAGTAAATTTCTATTGCTCAAAGTAGTATTGCAGTGAAAGTTCTTATCCTTAATATTTCTTGTACAGTAAAATAGTTCCTATGTTTTCATTTATGACTAATGTCAAAATGTTACTATTTCAGGCTGAAGATGTAGTTAGTACTGCAGTAGATAAGATTAATGGATTATTGGAATCATTTATGGGTATCAATGATACTGATTTAGGTTTGTATATAAATGATGTTAATTAAAAGATAAACAAAACATTGTAGTTGTAATGAAAAATTATGATGATATTGATAGAAATTATGGCACTTGTCCACTTTGCTCAGAATGAATCATACATGACTATGAATCTAGGGATTGTAGGTTCAATATGGAGGAAAGACCTGCATACCTCTTTTAGTCTAGTCATGAAATATTTCACTGATGTTTCAAGTAAGGCAGTTGTTAGCTACTGGACACCTTATGTACTTAGTACTGGGTTAAAAGCTTGGGTCTAGTGATTTATTAACCAATTCATGGAAAGTGAGAAGGACACTGACCACAAATGATATGATTGAAAATTGTATAAATATTATGTAAATATGTGTACTGGGGTGAACATTGGTTTACTTGCATGACAAATTATGTTTAGAAGTTAAGAAGTTGCTGTCACAAAACAAAGATTAAGTTATAATATTAATTCATGTACTGCAGTCAGAAACTCCTCTTATTAAAAATAAGACTTGCAATAATGGCTGCTGTGATATAACTGAATGTTGTTTACAGTGCATAAACCACATATGCAAAACATATTGTAGTGATAACATTTATACTATTTTATAAATCCTGAAATTCCAGAATAAAATTGCTTCAGCAGCTTTTCAGTAAACAAAGACACTCATTATCAGGTATCAGAAACGTTGAATTTAGGACTTCATTTTGTAGTTCTGAAAGCTTTAAGCCATAAATTCAGTGGAGTAATAAAAAAAAACTTATTATTTCAGCACAACTAATATGGGAGGCAGGAAGAGACAAAGAAAATCCTCACGATTTTGCTGTAGCAATTGATGGATCAGACTTAGCTGAGTTTGGATTTACAGATGACTTTGTATTTGATCTTTGGGGAGCTATATCTGATGCCAAGTCTGGAAGACTGACCAAACCAAGTGTTCAAGAATTTAATGAACAATTTTAATGTTAGACATTGTTTGTATTGTGCCAATGTGATGTCTCTTTGTGGGCGGTTCTAAAAGGAGGTGTGGTCTAGACTACCAGACATTGAATTTCAAGATTTCTATTCATGGAATTTTTTTTCAAGATACTCTGAAAAAATGAAAACAAGATTCATAAGGATCTTTTTTGGATATCCAAATCTTAGAAAGTTTTTTTGTCTGAACCATCTTTCAAAAATGTCATTGGATCCACCTCTTTGAAGAAACTTTCTAAATCCGCCCCTGCTCTTATATGGTTTTTAACCCATCGATCATCATTGCAAACTTTAATTCTCATAAGTTTAATAGTAAGAAATGTATGACTATTTTGTCCCCCAGAGATTTTTATCGGTTAATTGTCTTAATTTACGGTCCAGTTATTTGATTGACTATGTGTATCTTTCTGTGAAAGGCTTCACATGGTTTTCCATAAATTATTTATAAAATCTATAGAATGATTATTATATTGATATAAATAATTGGTTAATTAAATTTCTATTTATCATAAGTATGTGTATGAAAGTTATAAAAAATACTTTGTATTGTATGATCAGTTAAAAAGTTTAGATTTTTTTCAATTTTTAGCAAATTTTTAATACTTAGTAATATACAATGCTGTAAAGTGTTTTTTTTATTAGTTTTTTTAACCTTTTGTGACTGGAAATAGTAGCAAGTTTTATTATCACAGCTCGGTCATTAAGTTATTGTTGACTTTTTTAAATCTCATCTTCTTAAACTGCTTTATTTTTCTAGCTATGATTAACATACGTACTTGATGGATGAATCTATTTGAATCATGTAAAATGAAATCCCTGTGTTCATTGATGTCATATTTCACTGCTTCTAGTAGGTTTTGTTGATAATCTTCAAGCTGTATGGTCTCAGAATGAACCTGTAAAAGAAATCTTGACGATTCTTAAAGTAACACAATCATACAGCAATCACCTCTAAGCATAATGCATTGAACATGTGTTTTTATGAAGATTTTTGTATTATAAATATTATTTGAATGATGATAGAGTTCCTGTTTTTGTACATTCATGCAATAGAGTTGTTTCATTTGAATTCATTTTTACTGAACCGAAAAATTTACACCAACATTTTACTGACAAGAAGTGAGCAAATGATGATTTTTAGCCAGATTTTCAATGAAAAAAATCGGCTAATAGTTTAGCAAAACGCGGGCTGGCGGGATTTCGGGCGGGCGGTGTTGTTAACAATTGCGTTAAAGTTTTCAATTTAGCATATATCTCTGCCATTTATTGTCAGATCTTTATGAAACTTCATACAATGATAACATACCATGTGATGAACAGAATTAGAAAGTAAACCTAGAAGACTGTCATTGTTTGTATAACAGCGTATTATCTACATATATTACATTAGCAGGTATTTCAATGCAATCATTATTCACCTTATGGTTATCATTTCACATTGTCATTATCACATGTAATTCACAGATTGTTGTATTTTTGCTATTCAATATTTTTAGGGTTAAAATGTTGGTGGTTAAAATTTTTTTGTATAACCATGTTAAGAAAGTGGGAGCCTTTTTTCTGCGCTAAAGAAATTGCCTCTGCATTTTACTAGCAGGGGAGGTAACTAAATACGTTGCTATAATTTCATACTGTACTATTTATCTCCCTTTAGTTTGGGTTGATCAATAAGCTCATGGAAAATGTATGCAATTAAGCTTTTTATAGTCAATTTAATTATTGAAACTGTTGAAACAATTGTTGTGGGTTTTTGGCATAATGGACATGAATGTAAGTAAATGTTTTTAAGTTTGTTCTGTTTGAAAGCTTACCTAAAAAATTGACTGACTAACTTTCAAAACTATTGAAATCAAGAAACTGGGGAATTTCAGAATTCTGAAAATTTTACTTTCTCCTGTAAGCTTTTATCGATTTTTGTTTTTTATTTTTTCATTTGTTTATCTCCATCAAGAAAGACACACCAAAGTTAAACAATGATCTTCATCATGTACGTTATCTATTTAATATTTTTAAGAGACTGATTTTTTTAGGCTGTCAGGATTACAAAATATTTGTTTGAAATTTGTTACTGTGACATGAATTTCTATTTATTAGGGGTGTAACGGTTAACCGATATACCGGTTAATATTGCAATACGAATGCTAACGGTTTTTAACCGGTTCGTTTTTCCTCGAACCGGTTTTTGTAGTTATATGTCACACTGTTTATTTTGAACAAAATCTAAAAGTTAAATGTTTAAATTAGTATTAAAATGTGTTGAATTCTTGCAAGCATCTTACTGTACCTAAAAGGATAAACTTTTAGTCAAATGAGAGGAAAAACATTTTCAAAAGTCCGTTTCATAGTACTCATTTTTCTAACATAAAGACCATTTTACTCGAGTAATTAGAACATTTTAATAAAGATCATTTGAACATACACCTATGCATGTTATGCTGATTCAATTAAGACGATGCACATGCATAAATTCGTTCTTTGCATGTCTGTCTAAAAAACCGGTACGTATTGCAATATATTGCAATACGGGTTTTGAATATTGCAATATATTGCAATACGCTTTTTGCCGTATTGTTACACCCCTACTATTTATATTGAATTTATATCTATACTTATGTTCTAAGTTCTGTATAGATTAGATTTTATAACAGTATAAAACATAATTGAAGCACAGATTTTATTTGATATCATTAAATAGACATTATCAACATGATTTCAGTTGGCCATTTAATCTCTTTTCTAGTGCTCAGGATTGTTCCAGATTGCCAACTTCTTTTTCCAGTTATTGAACATAAAATGCTATAATAATGCTTTTCAAAATTTTGTCACTTTATTCAGTTATTTTGCATATGAACAATCAATTGATTTTATGAAAATGAAATGTTATAGAAATTTATTAAGAACCAAATATCCAGTGTAAGAATGACTACCATATTTTCGTTACACCCATTTTATCATTAGACCATACATTATACCACTAATTGTTGTTCATAATCTGTGATTTTTGTTGATTATTTCATACACTGACAGTAAAAGCTGCCTTCACACTTCATTTCTTCACATTATTCTCCCTGATTGTATTAAGTAAACAAAAATAAATTGATTCAGACTGTGTATCAATATATATAAACTGTTCTTAAACGGATTATATATATTTTTATCTGTCTGGTCAGTGACTTAATGACAGTGTCAAAGATCTATAAATTTTACGAGACTTGAGGTCTATTGGTCTACCTTAATTAATAGTTAAACATTATGATAGAAAAAACTAATTAGTGGGCAAAGATGTCAAAGATTGATAGTTCTCATTTACATGAAAATGTTTTTACAGTGAATGTCATGGGTTCCATTTCTATATGCGACTTACATACTTTCATGGAGTTAGGTCTTAAAAAAATATTCTATCAGGGCTCGACACTAATTTTAAAACCAGGTTGCCTGAATGGACAGCCAGCTGTATTGCTGCTTATCAAGAAGCAATTTTAAATGTAATGTGCATAGTACTGGTTAGAATCACATGTCTTGAAATCTTGTTAGCTGTCTTCAGGGACTGAGAGTAGGTAGACTGACTGCTGCTATATGACCATATAAATTACCATAATGCAGTAGAAAGGTGCATTTATTACATTAGTGTATTTGATAAGACTACTGGTCAAGATAGTCATGGCATAATCCATCTTATCTGGACATATTGTCAAAACTATTTAGTCTATGGTACATACAATTGGCGAATGGCTTCGTAGATCAATAAAGCTGTAGATATTACAGATATTGATTTAATGGTTCCTATGACAAATATACTTGTAACAATGTAATGTCTGATATATGATTGAACAAACAATTTGGGGATCAAGTTGGATATGTATCAGAGGAAGTGTGGGGGTAGACCCTTGTTGTATCTATAAATAAACTGTAATACGACTTTGGATAACATTTTGAGGGCCTTAATTTTGATGTGACTTAATATAAGTTAGTTGTACTCACAGTGATTTAAAAAGTACTATTCAAGTCTCTGCTAGGACAAAAATCTTGAATCTGTCTGTGTATTTGTTCCAAATGTTAGAGACTTGTTTCTAATTATTACCATGTCTTCTAGTAGTTTAGTCATGAAATATTCTCTCAGACTATTCTCCCACTTACCTGTGTGTCAAGTAAAGCAGTCGTCAGCCACTGATGAGGGCATGTGCTTAGTACTAGATATACAGCTCATACCTAACAATCTAGCCCTGCTCAGAGTTCATGAGTAGGATAATGAACTGCAGCTATAATGCCACAATAAGTTGATCATGTGTTCTACGGATTTTTCTGGAAAAAAATGAGGTGAGCGAGCAAAAAAAAAATTCTTATTCAGTTGCTTTTACCAAGTTTTTACGAGTGAGCGAGGAATTAAAAAAAAATTGTTTCGTAAAAACCGTCAATATTAAAGTGCACGTGAATCCATAGAACAAATAGATCAACTTGTTGTGGCCCAAGACTTAAAAATGTTGAAGAGTGGCGTAAAGCACCATGCCATACATTACATTTCTAAATGTTATTGATGAGTTCAATTTTTCTGTATGCACTTGTTAAAGTTAGTGTGCCTTGATTTCATAATCATTCCAAGCTTTATACAACCTCTTGTATACATTATGTATCATTATTGTGTTTTATTTTTGTCATAGATTGTAAGATTATACAAAAGATTAGTAGATGTTTTATTTATTGTTGAATGCATTCCTCGGAAAAACTTACATTGTTTTTTTTTTTGTTTCATTAAAGATGTTGTGGAATTTTGTGATATATATTTTTGTGATGTGTTTACTATAATATTTTTTCTTCAAATTTTAAATCATTGTTTTCTTTGTATATTTGTATTCATGTATTGTAAATTTTGTGATTTCTAGTGAAACTTGAAGTGACCAAAACCAAAATACAAACTTTTTTGTTGTCTCTGTAAAACTGATTGGACTTCATGTTGATACAAATTCAATATGTTTATTGCTACCTGAACTAGTGACAAGGCTGATTAGTTTTCTATATCTCTGGTCAAAACCTATAGTTGTGCTTGTTAAATCTTGAAAAATCTAGAGTATTACATAATGAATCATCTGAATTAATTAAATTGTATATAACTGTTATATTAAGCCCAGATTTCAATGTAAAAAAACCCAAACAAGTGTTAAAAAGAAATGGCATTGACATTCAAAGTTTAAAGTAATTAATGTTTGTAATTATTTGTGTTTTATTTTCAGTAAAAAATTTAGTCAAAAGTTGTATGCTCAATAAAATCATTTAAAGTGTAACCTGTTGTATTTCTTCATTGTTTATTCAATTGTTATTGTAAATAATTTCATCAGTTTTTTTAAAAAAATCAGCACTTGCCAAATATATACGGTTTATCAAAATATTTTATGTAAAAATTTTACATTTGAAATTAAAACAACTAAACGTTAAATAATAATGGCTAATTGGTGTTTGAAATAAAAGTATATGATTTTTAAATAAGAACTTTTTTTTATTGAATGTACTGGTACACGTCTGATTAGAAATGTATGATTACATTTGATAAATGTTAAGGTTAAATTTTTAGAAAAATATCAGAATTTAACTAATGTACATATCATAGTGTTAAGGTATTAGATTTAATAATGATAATTATGACTATGATTCATGTGTTGAGAATAACATAATTTGTGTTAGCCTATTTTCAATTTCTATATGATCCAATTTATTATTAATGATATGAGATGTTATAACTCTACATAAAACCATTACCTGTAAAGCATGTTAAATTCCAGATTAAAAGTCTATTATTTCCTTGTAATGTACGAAAGTCTACCTTAATCTCGTCAATTTCTGTGTATTTTGACAAGGGATTTCATGCAGTCCTGACAAATTAAAGCAAATTACATGTTAAAGCATAATAATATACATTGTTTATGTCAGTGATGAAATTATCCATTTTGTTTTAAACAGAAAATGACAAGCAATGGAAAATAATCCAAATCGTTCCTAAGTGATGTAAAATACATAGGAAGATGTGGAATTGTATATAAAATTCACTATTTTGATACAATCTAAATACTGGCCGTCTTCTGTGTAATAACTATGCTTGATTAAAAATTGTTGTTTAATAAATGTATGATGTCAAGTTTGACTGGGAGTTTTTAAAGCTTGATTTTATTATTCAAACATATCAAATCAATTGTCAGTGTCCTAAGTGACTTGTTTTTTGATTATTATTATATAGTATATTTGGGATATCAAACATATCTAGTAGGGGCCTATGATTTTATATTTATTGTAAAATGGTTGTAATTTGCACTTTTATTCATAATTCTGCTTTGGTTATAATGCACCAAATATTTAGTACTCATGTCAAGTTAAAAGAGAGAAATATTTGTGTTCCTGATGGCATGCTGCTAATGTGTTTCATTGTCCATTTTGGTGGCAGATTTTACCAACCTTGATATCTTGAAAGAAAGATATAACTTTTTCAGTTTTGTCACACGCACACATGTGTAGAGAAATTGGTTCAACATACAAGTATGATGTTATGTTCAGTTTTTCAAGCCTTCTGGGACACAAGTATTTCTTCTTGAGCCTTACTATGTTGTACTGAGAACTGTACAAGATTATTTTTATGAGATGTTGTATGTGAATTCTTGTTATAAACATTTACTGTATTACCATACTTGGAAAAAAATTGTGAATGCAACAAAGTGAATATTACAAAATAAATTTCATTACAAAAATGATATTATATTTCTACTTGATTACATTTATTATTTCTTACTGTTATGTTTAACATGTCTTGCATTCAGAACTCCTCGGCCAATTGCTATGACTAACCTCGAACATATTTAGACGCCATTTTGGAAAAACCAGTGTTAAAGTAAACAAATACACCATCGTTAAGGCGATGACTGAAGTTTCGTTTTTAGTCTGTAAATTTGAAATGACACATTTCAATGATACCAATGAACAATATTTAGTTCAATTTAAAACAAATAAATATGTTTATACAAAGATCTGTGTGTATACTACAAGAACTATTTTGTGTAATCGTTACGTGCTTCGCCTCGCGTAGGTAGTAAAATCACAAAAATCCAGTGAAGACCCCCCCCCCACGAATCCTTCCGAGATTATTCATTCATGAAAGGTTGAGGTGTTCCGAATGACATGTCTTGATGTTTCCTGGAGCAAGAAATTTGTTCACAATTGATAGGTTTTAAATTCCCGGATGTGGACTCAGTAAAAGATTTAGAACTTGAACACTGTACAGTATAGTGTTGGTATATTTAGCCTACTTCGACATGGAACAAAACTTAGAGTTGTCTGTCCAAGCATGAACCTGTATAAGCATTTTTTTAAGTTTGTACTTTTTAAGAACAGTATTATGAAAGCACTAGTATGGACCTATAATTTCATGCAGACTGAGAGCTATTGTACTGGCTAGATAATTCCATACTTTGATGAATACTTATAGGCTGTAATTAGGCAGGAAGAGAAAGTTACATGCCATTTCTCTTTTGTCTTTGAGGAATGATTTTAAACATGGATGCAAAAGGGACATACTAAGTCAGGATTGTGGAGGACTTTATTCATTTACCCAAGGAGCATTGAGTAGTTAAGATGTTAATATTATTATCTAATATTATCAAACTAAATTTTAGCCACATATTATTGTTGGACACTACCTAAAATTGTCCAAAACAAAATATATGAAAGAGGAATTTATATTTTGGTGAGCAACAGTCTCCGATGAAAAATGTAGGTATGACCCCCCTTCAACTATCATTATACAGTAACCTGTATTTTTCAAGCATCATGTACAGATGACTGGAAATGAAAACTACAAGTATTTTCCTTTGCTTGGATGTTGCTGTACTGAATTATTTACAAGTAAGTACTATGAGTCAAGATATATCAATCTGCTACGGTAAACATACATCACATCATGGTTGTGGATGACCAAAGCTATCAATAAATAAGACCTGGAAAACTGTGACATTACAAGCTATCCTATATTTATTATTGGTAAAGCATTACAGCCATATATCATGGTTTATAGATCTACATGCATTATGTTGTTGATTAATTGAATCAAACAACTATAATCAATATTTAATGTGTTAATTAGGGCAGGTTCGTGAATGTTGATTCTGACAAAAGGGAAATAACTCAGTTTGATATATTAGGCTAGAGTCTTGTAAGTGTATATTTCTACTGGCATATAACAGAGCTGGTAATGCAGCTTTAACACAGTATTTATATATAGTCATCACTGCTGTTGATCGTGTAGATCTGCAATAATAGCAATTTTTGGATTGTCCATTGTTCTTGAAAGGTAAGTAAATGTACGTAGAGCTCATAAAAATAAATAAATTATTAGATCTTCTTCCATTCGCCACATTTTTAAGATACATAACATCTATGCGCTTAAAAATAGCAACCAACAAATGTTGATTTTAATGCACGTAATTACCATGTCTTCTTAAATCTAGATAGATCAACAGATATGTCAACTAAAGAAATTAATTAATAGATCTCAATCTATTTTTTTCATGTATTCCATAAAGTAGAAATAACTATTTCTAAGATATGTACACGATAAGCTTTCAATTAATTCAGGAAAATTAAAATTGAAACATAAGCACGTCAAGTAAAATGCGTCGTCTCCTTCACTTTACGCTCCATTATTTAGTATAACAAGATTTACTTCCCTTTACATATCGGAAACGGAATGTTGAAAACGAGAACGAGGCTCAAGTGTCAGTCAGCAGCCATATTGAAACGAAAACAAATTGGAAAGCAGGGCGGTGGTGAGACATTCATTGATTCTGAAGCTTTATTGTTACACATTACCCTACGGGTATGGAACTAGCATACCTTACATATAAAAAATCTTGGTCTTTCCTTATCCTCTTTCTTTCATTCATTTCCACGGAACGATTCTCTTCTTTTTGACATAATTTTGTGTCAATTTTTGCTAGGTGCGAATGTCGACCTCCTGTTGAAAATTGTCAACGAAACTTGCATACATACTTTTATATACGTTCTGAGTGGTATTCATTGATAGATATCGATAATTGATTACAACTGATGAAGATTAGGCCAGAAAATTTAATTAAATTCTAGATTATTTTGACGTTTATCGATGTTTACTAACAATGGCAACAGGAGGCTTGACGTTACGGTCGATAAAGGTAGATGGCTTCTAAAAGAAGGTTCGAGAATTTATTTGGTGTATGATTGCAATGCCTTTATCATCTTTTTGATGTCTAATCACTTTAGATTAATAAAAAATATGTGTTGTGTACATTTGCAGTAAATTCTAATTCATGCTGTGTGAACTGCATGTGATTGATAGGCTTCAGAGCTTTGTATTGTGGGTATTGACAGTCCCTTTTTGGCAGATCTTTACAGGACAATTACATTGGTAGTCATTTGCATACTTGGCCCTTAGCTGAATCTTCATGTCAACGACTCCCAATAACTTAATACTATTGAAGTTTCTTTTATACCAGTTAATCTAACCTTTCAGTTTGACATGGTCATTTGAAAGCTTTTATTCTGAAAAAGTGAACGGTGCAAGCTCTTATATCAGACTAGCTGTGATGCCTATAACTATCTATCTATTCATACTGCATCACCCTCTTTCGAGTATTATGTGCAGGTGCTATACATTAGCTATAAATTGTCTCAGAGCAACAGGTTTCAAGTCTAAAATGTTGCCTGCTTAGCCTACAATTTGATTTCTCTCAAACACTAGTCTGGTTCATCTTGTATGGGGCAAAATGATCAACTATCCTGACCATAATGATAAACCAGTTAGATATGTAATCTTCACAAGCCCAAATCAGTTTTCCTTGGCTTCAGGCTAGTTGGTTGAGGCACCAACTATCTGCTTTATTGCACATGCTGCAAGTGCTTATAGGTTGGTTGAGTAAGCATGAATTACATTAAATTTATGTTATTTGATGGTTCTTACATTGATACAATTTAACCCCCAAGTCTTTTCCTTATCTGCAGGTTTGTGATATAATACAGTACTGAAACAAGAAGTCTTTGGATTGTCTGATTGACTTTAATATTTACCGGGAGAAAGATCTATAGGTATTTCTTAATATTCATTTATTAATTATTATATAGATCTACCTTATTGAAATATATGTGTTGTACATAAAATGTATGTTGTATTTGTTTTGTCTAATATTCTAGTTGTAGGGAATATTTCAAAACCTAAAACTACGTGACGGTTCAGGTTCCATATTTGGATGGTGGATATTTTTACTTCCTGTTTTTATTAGAAACTGTTCTTGAACTTTATTATTAAGAAATACTACTAGTACTACATAACAAAATCTCTAGATACATGTATATATTCAATGTCATTGGTTAGTGTTAGTGTTCAGTAAACATTGTTGTGATTTGATTAAACGTTTATCTGGATCAATGCCTACATTTCATTTCATACAAATACTTACCTGACATTACATTCTGGATTATACTTCATCCTACTTTCTAACCCGCTCTGACCGGAAGTGTGCATTTGTTTATCTCCCATAAACCATTGCGCACTCCGTCAAAAAACTTTTAACCAATCACAGGCCTCTTCCGGTCCACGCATGAGGCATCACTTTCGTTCTTCGGCGCCTACAAATCGGACGTATTACCACGCTCTGCGCTGTTTTTTAACATTATTCAGTGTTGGATATTTAGTTTTAAGTGTTGGACAGTGAAGGTATTGTATTCGCTTTATTGTCATGTCGCAGGAGGAAGTGAGACGCTCGTCAGAGCTTGCTGAGGTTGAAAATTACGAGGCAAAGTCGCCGGGGTTTACCCATAATGGCGACTCGGAGGCCTCTACTAATGAACGCACGTTTCCGGCGAAAACGCCATACAAGAAACGTCGCTCAAAATACAATGAACTAGAAGAAAAATTCGATAAAAAGTTCAATTCGTTCGAGCAGAAATTTGAAAGACTATTCACAATGTTACAAACCAAAAATGATGAACAGTCAGAACCTAAAAAGCCATCTCCGAATCGGGTCGAAATTTCTGAGGACGAATCGGATGACAACAACAATGGCGGACATTTTCGTTCGGTTTCTCACAAAGAGGATGATTTGTTGTCTTTACATGACGTTCATGATAAGATTTCTTCAGATTCAGATTCTGACAATGAAAATTTAAGTGAAAATTCAAAAAAGTGTTTATTTGAAATGTTCGGAGATGATACCAAGGTCAAATGTACAAAAACAGAACCAGTTGGTATTTCACTTGACAGTTCACAAAAGGAAGCACTTTTAAATAGTTACAGGTGTAGTGAACCTTCTTTTTTGACATCTTATAATGAAAGTGTGATTGATCTTTTTCCAGTTGATCAGGAAACTGAAACATTTTTACAGGTTCCACCCATTGATCCGTTGATTGAAAATTGTCTTATAAAACGTCACGGTCAAAAGGCTGCCTTTGCTAGCTCAAAAACCAGAGGAAAAGGTTTATATTCACAACCTAGTAAAATGGTGGAAAGAATAGCATACAAAGGATCTCATGCTGCTCGTTTAGGCATTATTATCCAATTGTACATTCAGCAAAGTTTAGGAAATTTGTTACAAACTATTCAGGCCACATCTTTTGAAAAAGACAAGGCAGAAAAACAGGTCAAAGATATTTTTTCTATGGCCACAAAGGGACTTGATCAAATTGGAAGAGCTGGGGCTTTTCATCATATTATAAGACGCACTTTAGCTATGACAGATACAGCTCTTTATGAACTTTCAGATTCCAGTAAATTTCAAAATTTACCGTTGACTGGTGATGGTTTATTTGGTTCTGAATTAGAGAATCTTTTGAAATCCAGAAAGGAACAAAAGAAGCAACTTGAAGATTTGGTGCCTGAAATTTCAAAGAAAGAGCCTCTTAAGCGCAAGTCTTCGTCAGCCACAGGTCATGAGCCACAAAGTAAAAGACCATACCATGACAAACCTTCTTCTTCATATGATAATTTTCGTATCCCAAAGATACCTAAATCAAATGACAGAGAAAAACACAGTTACAATTATGAGAAAAAATCCAGTTTTCGCCCCAGTAGGTCAGAAGGCACTGCACGATCAAATAACAGAAGAGGTGGAAAAACAGATAAAAAATGACAAGGTAAGTGTCATAGCGAAGTTTCCAGAGATACCTGTGGGAGGCAGATTGAAACATTTTTTACCAAAATGGGAACAAATTACGGGAGACCAGTGGGTTCTGGACATAATAAAGAACGGTTACAAATTGGAGTTTGTCCAGAAACCACCTTTTTTGGGAATAAAATCAACAAATGTCAGATTAAAAGATCAAAAACTTATAAATTCAGAAATTCACAAACTTTTGGAAAAAAATGCAATAGAGATAGTACCAAAACACTTGACAAAAACAGGTTTTTACAGTACGTTGTTTTTAGTAGCAAAGAAAAATGGGGAAATGAGACCTGTAATCAATCTGAAACCTCTCAACAAGTATCTCAAGAAAAAACACTTCAAAATGGACACAATGAAAAAAGTCATAAACCTAGTTCGAAAAGGAGATTTTTGTCTAAATTTGGATTTAAAAGACGCATACTTCCATATCGAAATTTACAAACATCATCGACAATATCTACGATTTTACTTCAAGGGGGTAGCTTACCAGTTTCGGGCTCTTTGTTTTGGTCCAACAGTAGCACCTCGAGTTTTTACGAAAATAATTTCGGTTGTAGCCTCTTATCTCAGAAAGCAAGGTGTTCGTCTAGCAACATATCTAGACGACTGGCTGTCTCTAAATTACATGAAAGTTCACATATTGCAAGATCGAATACTTCTGTTAAATCTCCTATTCGAATTAGGTTTGATAATAAACAAAGAGAAATCTTGCCTAGAACCAACTCAGATAATCACTTACATAGGGGGTCTTTTCCATCTGGACAAAGGTTTAGTGTTTCCAACTCCAGAACGAGTATCAAGTCTGAAACAAGCTGTAAAAAATATTCTGATAGGTCAGAATACAGCAAGGGATTATCTGGTTCTGCTGGGCAAGATTGCTTCTTGTATAGATGTTATACCGAATGCAAGACTGTTCATGAGGCCAATTCAGCTCCATCTGTTGCAAAATTGGAGTCCCCAAAGAATGTCTATAGCACATCAAATTCCATTTACACTCGCACTGAAACCCCATTTACTATGGTGGCTACAGGAAGTAAACATTTTGAAGGGTCGTTGTTTGCAACACAACCAATCAGATGTTACTCTGACCACAGATGCGAGCAGCTCTTGGGGCTGGGGTGGCCATATGAACAGCCTTACAGTGCAAGGCCGTTGGTCTCAGATTCAACAGCTTCAGCACATAAATTGTCTGGAGATGGATGCTGTGATTTTATCAGTGAAACATTTCTTGCCTCATTTGAAGAACAAGACTGTTCTTATTCGGTCAGACAACACGACGACGGTTCAATACATCAACAAACAAGGGGGCACGAAGTCTCTCAGTTTATGTCAGAAAGCTTGGGAACTCTGGCTGATGGCATTGGAAAATGGGATGACTTTGAAGGCAGCTCATGTTTTGGGCAGTCAGAATTGCCTGGCAGATGTATTGAGTCGTCAGTCAGTCAGGGATACAGAATGGTGTCTGAACAAAACAGTTGTGAGGGAGATATTTCATCATTGGGGTACTCCTTTGATGGATCTGTTTGCCACAGTGGAGAACAAACAGACACAACTATTTTGCACATGGACTCCTCATCCACAGGCATATGCATTGGATGCCCTGTCAATTGCATGGCAGAGCATGTTTGCCTATGCTTTCCCACCAGTACAGCTAATACCACGTGTACTATCACACATGCAACAGTTCAATTGCACTCTGATTCTGATAGCACCAAATTGGCCGAGACAGCACTGGTTTCCAATTCTGTTGCAAATGTTGGTTGCCAGACCTTTGAAACTTCCAGTGCAAATGGATCTGTTGTCACAAGCAAAGGGGAGACTTCTGCATCCAAATCCCAAATCATTAAATCTGACTGCATGGCTCATATCAACAGATGTCTCGAAACAGAAGGATTTTCTGAGAAATCCAGAAAGCTGCTCACATCATCATGGAGGTTGGGTACCCAGAAAGATTATAGATCTAAATTCAGATTGTTCTGTAGTTGGTGCAGTGAACAAAACATTGATCCATATGCTGCATCTTTGAAAGACTGTGTAAATTTTCTCACATTCAAATTTCACCAAGGAGCTGCATACAGAACTATAGCTGGATATAGATCTATGATGTCTGCTGTACTACCTCTAGTTGATAAAGTACCGGTTGGTCAACATCCCTATGTTATTAGGTTACTGAGAGGTGTTTTTAATGAAAGACCACCTGCAAAAAAACTTATACCTGAATGGAATCTTCTTCTCGTTTTAGGTTGTTTAAAGAAGACTCCATTTGAACCCTTGAGACAAGCATCTTTGAAGCATCTTACCTGGAAAACCTGTTTCTTGATAGCAATAACATCTTTCAGAAGGTGTAGTGATTTAAGAGCTTTGAAACTTGGTGAAGGTTGTGTAAATGTTCAGAGGAAAGGTATTACTTTTGTGAGACAGAAACTCTCTAAACAAGATAGACCGGGTCATACACCCACTCACGTTTTTATACCATCTTTCCCGGACAACAAAAAGTTAGATCCTAAGAGATGCTTAGCAATTTATTTGAAGAAAACTGAACAATTCAGAAATTCATCTGAAGGTGATATTACTGACTTATTCTTGTCCACAAAAAGTCCACATAAACCAGTGTCATCTCAAACTATATCTAGATGGATTGTGAACACAATAAAATTTGCTTACAAACAAAAGCACAAGTCAGTGAAAAATATTAAAGGTCATTCAACAAGAAGTATAGGTCCTTCATGGGCACTTTTCAAAGGGGTATCAATAAGGAATGTGATGGAGTCTGCAGACTGGTCTAGAGAATCCACATTCATAAAACATTATTTAAATACAGTAAATATTGATTTCCTAAAGGATTAGCAACAAGAAGTTGTCAGTCATTCTCCGGCGGGTTGCTGAGTTTAAAACTGTGTAAATATGAATTAAGTATTGTACAGTAGAGGGTTTACCTTTGGTAATTTGAGACATTATATACAGTGTGTAACCAGGAAGGTTTTTTGCCTAAATGTTCATTTGTAAATATGTTATTTGAAGTCAAGGACTGATTATTCTGGTGTAAATATGGGAACAAAGACATTTTACAGACAGTAATTCTTTGATTAACAGTTACAAGCAGTTTACAGAAATGGAAAAAGCACAAAGGTGAGAAATTTTTTGTAGTAGTAATACTATTTGAAACTTAATCCCACCTTCCTTGTTAGTATTGCTTGTTAATCTGAAATAATCCAGAATGTAATGTCAGGTAAGTATTTGTATGAAATGAAATTAAAAAATTTGTATTCAAATGCAAATTTTATGAATACATAATACTTACCTGACATTACATGAACCCACCCTTCCATCCCCACAAGGTATTAAGTTTCCATGGCGATTTGTAGTCGCCGAAGAGTGGAAAGTGATGCCTCATGCGTGGACCGGAAGAGGCCTGTGATTGGTTAAAAGTTTTTTGACGGAGTGCGCAATGGTTTATGGGAGATAAACAAATGCACACTTCCGGTCAGAGCGGGTTAGAAAGTAGGATGAAGTATAATCCAGAATGTAATGTCAGGTAAGTATTATGTATTCATAAAATTTGCATTTGAATACAAATTTTTTAATCTTTGGTTATTGATTATATATATACAACAAATGACTCAGTGTCCTGGTTCTTGTTCCTATGAGTATTAAGTGTTGTAACTGTCTTAAGAATACTGAGTGATGAGTGTTGATGAACTCTACAAATAAGTTGATCTCTAGAACTTCTTTATTTAACTACAAATACTTATTTTCCTTCTGATATCAGAAAATATCAAATATAGACCTCTAAGAATCATACCATAAATATGAATATGATTACTATCTTGATGTATTCTTGTCTAGTATTAATATTGAAGATTATTTGGAATGTATACCCCTTATCACAAGTCTGAGTATCTTAAAAGTCTATGAAAATGATTGATTCATTGCTTGGCAGAGTTGAGCAAACAGTCTGTAAATTTAGTGATTGAAGATTGTTAGCTCAGAAGAACCATTACTGTATAAATGTCTTTGCAATATTTCTTGATATTAACATTTTGTTTTCCCTAGTATGATATTATGATAGTCGGAACTGACATGTGGTTGTCTTGTAAAGCTGCAAATTTGCAGAATGAGTAAAGATGTCATTAAGGTGCTCAAGTAATCAGTTCAATTTAGTTGGTAATGACTGTTGTTTGTAATGCCAAAATAAAATGTCTGATTCCACCAATTTTGGAATAAAATCTACCAGTACTACTATAAGTAGTAGTTGTAGTCCTGGTGCAGTGTAGTCCTTGACTTCTTAATCCTTTAATTCAGGTGTGATTTCTCATCTTGGCTAGTTGTAGTTTTAGAGGGTTAAAAAATTTGGCTATTATGTTATTAGGTGATTTTCTTCTGATAACCGATATTATTACTCCTTCTGGAAGGGGTATGCAAATTCTGTTATGAAGTGTCCAGGATGAATGGTATGGCATTAAATATTTATATAACAACAAAAAACAGTACTGTGCTACTATAGCTCTACAGACTTTACTTCTGTTCAAGTTTCTTCATTGATTCTAAAGTTTAGATCACTCACATTGAAGATACACACTCAAGTACTAATTAATTAGGTTGTTCCGTATTTCTCTAGGGACGGATAACTTTGACCAATCAGGTCAACAAGCCAATTAAAATAATGACTGTCATGCCTTGCTGAGGCTCTGGATAATGTACCAAATACTTTCCTATTAGTAGATTATTTTACATGAGAATAATTTCATTTAACATTTAGGACATGGCAAACAGTTGTTCATACTTCATTGTAAATTCATTTCTGTTCAATGAGGTAATAGATGGCAAATACATTCTCTCGTATGAATGTGTCTTTGTAAAATTGGATGCTAGCGTTATTTATGATTTATTGAGTATAAGATATCATCATGTTAACTTAATAATTTAAGTACATGTATTTTGTAGTGTTAAGTCTCTTGTAATAATATAAGAAATTAAATTTATACATGAAGGAGAACTGAAGTGCCCCTTTACAATTTCCTAGTTGCCCACTTTAGAATTCTAATAATTCCAGTACTTAATCATAGTCTGAATTTAATAGAAGAAAAATCCAGTACAAGTAGTTGCTAACTTATTGGTTTTGATAAGATTTTACTCAATTTATTAAGTGTATGTATTCTATGTGGTGTAGGGCATACTATTGCAGCATTATAAAGTTTTCATTTGCAGTTTGTTCAGTAGATGTTTATGAATATTTTCCTAATTAAAAAGTGATAACTTTCAATTTTCCTTTACTTGTTATGATGTTTTTTTATGAGTTTTGAAATACAAAGTTGAAACATATTTTCCACAACAAAGGTTACTATAGTTTACGAAGCTACTAAATTATGTATCCATGATTAAACATTCTTAATTAAGCTGAATTAATAGTTCAGCTACTCTTCCTGGTTTTCAAGTGGAGAATTATTTTTATTTTTCCTGGTAATGATTTGTATCTTAGTTTCATTTTAGTTGGTGTGATTGTTTGTTAAACATTTCAAAGATTATTTTAGTAAGTTAGGTGACTTCTGTAAATGAAAAGGGAAAGTTAATTGAAATATTCAATGCCCCCATTTTCTAGGTCATAGGTTTGAATGTCAGAGTTTTAATATACCCCCTAAAACTATGTTTGGGGGTATATAGGAGTCGGCTTGTCAGTTTCTAGGTCAGTCAGTAGCTTTTACTTGCCTGCTTAATTTTTCAGCACCTATTGTACAAATTTGAGTCTAACTTCACACATAGGAAGGTATCAAGTGGGCATGTCGATATCCCATTTAAGCTACGGTCCATTGATTTTTTGCAGAAATATTGCCCTTTGATGAAAAATCTTGACTGCTCATTTTTTTGACACCTATAATGCAGGTTCGATTCAAACTTCTTGACAAAGACTCGCTTGGGGGTATATCATCACATTCAGTGATTGGTCTGGTTTTGTTTGTATCTGTGAGATCAGAAAGAATTTTGGTTTATTTTCAATTATTTATGTAGTACAATAATACATAGTAATGGTTCTTTTCTGTTATCTGTGCAATTTTTTTTACATGTAGTTGAATAAAAATAACCTTCTGTCACTAGTTTTGTGAGTTTTCATAGGATATCAAGTATTTGTTTACTTTAAACATTACTTTGTACTAAGTTGGTTGACAGCTTATCAGTAATTTGATGAGTACTGACTACTCAATTGGGGTCATAATTTAACAAAGCTGGTTTGTATCATCCAATAGGACACTTTCAAATAAACAGGAAGAAATACATCTATATATTTTCCTGATGTACACCATGAATATACAGGATACCATAGTCTACTTGGTTAGTTCAATTGGTAGTGTTTGACTACAAATCAATGGGTCGTGTGTTTGATTTCAGTACTGGGTTTGCATACCTTAGTGGTGTTGTGTCATGAAATACATTCTATGGCCATTCTCCATCTTAACATTGTATCTGTTAGGGTAGTTATTAGCCATTATAAAAGCCAATGGCGATGATTTGTGCTTAGTACTGGTTAAAAGCTTCAGTATGATGACAACTGTCTGAAATTCCCAGGAACAGGGAGTTGGTTGACTGACATGATATGATAGAAACTTTGTTGATAGCACTGTAGAAACTATAATATAAATTATAATCATGGTTGATCTAGTTTGGAATCCAGACCCCTTCCACGATAACCACTAGCAATTTTCTAAGTACATTGTAACATGGTAAAAATTTCAAAATTATAAATAATAGTCTATACTATGCAGGCCTTTTTTCCTTTATATAACAGGGGCCGTTTACAGGCGCCTTCCCCTCATGAAATTTCTTTAAAATCATGCAGTTTTCCCCAAATTTGGAGTTTAACTTGGATTTTTTGTTCCCCTTTATATGAAATTGCAATAAATTTTCCCCAAATGTTCTATATAAGAAAAGGCCCCAGGCCCCTTCCCTAAACATTGAAAAAAAACCCTGCTATGGATTTTACTACTTCTAGTGAAAAAGTTCACATCAATGGTCATTACATTAAAAAATTTATGCTCTGCATATTGGTTTTTCACTTTAATATAAAATGCATTAAATACTCTAATTTCATTATAAACGTGTGTAGAAGTTTTTTCTGTATTGCATTTCAGTTTTAAGTTTCGTTTGAATGTAGTGTCACACTGTCTCTTTATACATGTATTATATAATATCTATGCATGATTATAATATTTTATTTATGTATACTTGTTTGCATTATACATGTATTATCAGTTCAGTTTCACTGTGTTGTATGATGTGATATTTTCTGGCCTTGTTTTTATAATTATGAAGTGAGAAAATGTGATCCTTGCATGTATTTGTACTATTGAGGTCTTAGACTTCATTACTGATTTCTGTTTTAAATTCAACTCTGAACAATTGAATACAAATTGTCGGTTGCCCGCTAGACTGTAGTAACATGCTCTTATACAAAATGCACTTGTTGCAGTCTAAAGGGCAACACTCTATAGATAGTTAGTTACAATAATATTAACTTAATTTCATTAAAAGCAGACTGTCTAGTGTTCCACTTAATTAGAACTGCTATTGTTGATCTGATACTTTTATATGTTACTGAGTCATGTTCTGATGCCACACACAGTGATGTTACATTAAGAGACTAACTTCAGCTACTAGTATTCTTCTATATAGGTTAAAATTTAAGGTGACGTTACACATCACAGCCTCACATGGAATCACATTGGAAATTGCAGCCAACAGCTATACTATGAGAAGCTTGAGGATATTTAAATTTCTGCTAGTATGGGATTTATTTTTGTAAAAGTATCACCACTGTATATGACACTAGTATAATGTTGTTGAATCCAAATGAATCAATTTAGTATTTCTTATAGACAAAGTGACAGGGAAGCTAAGTTAGGTGCTCAGGCTTTTTATTGACGAGGCATTAAATTAAAAAAATATGAATTAATAGATCCATGTTACTGATGTTGCACAATGTATGTTGAAAGTATCACATATTCTTACTTCACGTTTTATGAATGCTTTATTTCAGAGATTTATAATTGTCTCACTTAGTGTACAACATAGGGACCTATACTTCCTGGGATGAGACTGTAAGATCTTAGCATATTTTGGTAGTCCAGTTTTTTTTATATAACAATTTAATACCAGAAATTCAAGTGTATGATATTCAATATACGGGGGAAGGTTTCTGTCCTCCAAAAAAGGTTTAAAAGGGCTAGGTTCACTATTTATAAATTTGATTTTCAAAATAGTCAGGGCAGAAATTAGTAGTTGGTGAACCTAGCTTTTTATTTAATTATATACATACAGTGTTTGGATTTGTATTTAGCTTGAAAAGTCTATAACAAATTTACAATGAGAAGTGATTTGTAACATTTGTTGAGTCATAAAATGCAGGTTTGTTTTGTTTATATTGGTACTCTAGATTGGACATACAATTGCTGAAGTATAAGGTCCTATGTTGTACACTGTGATATATGTAAAGGAAAATGCACTAGCTTGAGAGTTTGTAAATTGAAAGATATTTGGTGGTAAAAAAAGTATGACAACTCATGACGGTCAGATCATAGTAGTTTCAATAGTAATAAATAAGAGTAAGACTTCTTTACTCTAAAGACTGCAATCAATAAGAATGATCAAGTTTGATTTTCCTCTTTGTAGAGAAGTTGTCAACTTCTTGTTGAAAGGGTCAGTGAAAACTTCAAATAAAGGGTCCTGAAATGTGGGTAAGGTGAGGCTATCACCATATATACTAGTAACCAAATAAAGAAATTGATTAAAATTGTGTGGAATCAAAACGTCAGTCGGCAAAATTAGTGGGTGTCCGGTTGCCTGGGACAACCACTTGTAAGTTTTGGCAACCAACAATTCTTTTGGGCAACCGAATTCTTCAAATGAGATATAGTGTGCTCTAAAAATCGTCTGTTCAGACAACCACTTTCATATCCTAATTCGTAGACTGATGTCAAACATGAAAAAAGTAGTGCCTTTTCCTATACATTTTATTGACCATTCCCCCTATATTGTTGCATGGTATCTTATTTTGTATGCATTTTGTATATAGTATGATTTGAGTTATACTTCTTGAGTTATGTTTGTTTATTTATTTATTTATTTCTATCGTGTACCCCCAGGTTGTCGTTTAGTTTCACCTTGAGTGCTCCACCATGTCATACCAGAACAAATCTGAACAGGTGATCAAAAAGAAAAATGAAAAGGATGCCTTGATTGTCCATTTAAAAATGGAGAGGACTAAGATGTCTAGGACAGTACAAGATCTTATTGCGTACTGCAGAGACAACGTGGATGACCCACTTATATTTCCTGTTCGTGAGAACCCATTCAGAGAAAAGAGACATTGCGCAATATTATAGACTTTATAAACTTGGAATGTTTTCTACATAATAAATGAATGTAAATTTAAGTCTGCCTGTCTTGTCTGTCAGAGTTTGTGCTCTAAGATGCGAGACTAAATTTAATTTAAATTTTCTGCAATAATTTAAGACATTTTAGATTAAGTTTGATACTGTTATTATTGACTGGATAGACCTTAAAATTACGCTCTGATAAAATAAATTTTCAGCAGAATTGAGTTAGTTTTGCAACTAATTGATATTACAGTGCTGTATACATTTTGCTACGTTTATATACACTTGATGTTTCTGAATGCTTTATTGTTTGATTTTCTTTTGTACTGTTTGATGTTTAGTTCTGTGCCTGTATTTTTTATTTTCATCATGATGGTTAGCTGACCATTTAATCTTTCTTTTGTATACTTTTAAATTAGATTTTTCTCTTCAATTAGATGAGGTCTTGTTAACCTTTTTAGAACCTTAGTTGATTAAAAGTTGTTTTTTTCAAGAAACAGAATCATTTTTTGTCTTCTTTAGATGTAATCAAAATGTATGGTGCTATTTGAAGAGGTTTTTTTCAAGTATATCAAAATAATCATGACAGTTTACAACCAGTTAATCAAAATATATTTTATTACATGACATTTTTCTGTCAATTGTTAGAAGGCTACTCTATTGAGTAATTGAATAGAACTCCCTTTAAAACATGTCTTGAATTTACTTCAGATCTTAGAACCTGTTCAGATATTGTGAAAAATTAACAAGTTTTCCTCTCCTACTTACTTAATGCTTGTGCATGATTTGTTGTAAAGTGATGCATTCATTCATTTTGTATAAATGTTGTTATTATGCATGTAGGATTGTGTCGCCATGGTGACATTAATCCTAAATTCTATTGTGCTATGTTGTTTTTATTGTACATTTTATAGTCAATATTGTGCCTACATATTTCGCTCACCTAAGCAACTAGGACTGATCATTGTTCATTGTATACAGAATGCAGTCTGTTGTCCTCTTTCAAAATCTTTTCAAAGTCAAAATATTTTTGAAACTAATTATCAGACATAGAGGCTAAGTCTTCAGCTCACATACTTCAGAATACATGTAGAATCACATTATGGATATGACCCTTTTTACAATTTGAATACTGAAACCAAATTTGTTCAAGTAATGCTTCAAGAGTTTAATTTGACCCTTTAATTAGGCTCATCAATTTTTCATAGTTACTTTGATAATTATGTACCTGGCATTGTTTTAAATCTCAGGTGTTTATATTTTATATGAAGCATCAGCTAGTGTTCCTGTACAAAATCAAAGTTTGCCCAATAGGTAAAATATAGTAGCATATTTTTGGGATGATGTGCAGTTAAACTCGAACAAATGAAAGTTTGTCTGGCCCATGAGTTTATCAAAAGCAATGACTTTGGGTCAGGTGAGCGACCCATGGTTCTCAGACTGTCTAGTTGTAATAAGTACTGAGCGTTATGTTGCCACATTAAGTTAATTGTATTGTACATGTAGTTATTGTTACATATATGTCTGAAAATTGTGCTTTCAGTCTGAATGTTGCTACAATGTTTAATATATTAGAATGTAATATACTATAGTCATTAATTAGTAATATTACCAGTTTGTATAAAGTATTCATGCATAAGAATAACACTAATTTTCAATATAACAGTTCACTGAGTGAATAGAGTTGTTTTATATTAACTAGATATATTATTTATTTAGTAATCCACATATTTCTATTGAATTTTGTTTGATTGTTTTTTTCCAACCACTGAGTTTGACTTTGTTTTTTGTTTGTTTAATAAAAAGTTTCTACCATTGATAACAACCCTATATTGAAACACAAGACTTGCGGAAGTTGAGATATAATACACAGGAATGTGATCTTTATGTGTCCTGGATTATAAGATTTTTATATAAGGAAGTTAATATTTTCACTTAGTATTAAAATCATTGTTTTATATGTACACTTCACTATATTATCTTGTGAATGTCTCATACAACTGTATCTGGTATGTACAAAATATATTTTCTGTTGATTCTTTAACTATTTGTTGTTGTCATCTTTTCTTTATTTTTTAGTTTGTTTCTTTTTAACTTGACCTTGACATTCTCATCTTATGTAAGAATGTATTTGTTTAATCTTATTCGATTGCCAGTGCGACTTACGTGAACCCTGTAGATTTAGATACTAACAACAGTACACCTTCAGTACTCGCCTATCAATAAATAAAAAAAATGTCAGTATTTATGTAAATTAGCAGGGTTAATGTATGCACCACTGACAGTTGAAATAAAATTAAACAATACTGGTCTGATACTTTTGAAGGTAGAATTATTCCATGTCCTTGGCGCGACATTGCAAAAAATTGAGCAGCATTGGCGAATCAATGCTAACTTGAAAACAGCTTTCATTCGTTGTTGCGTCAACTGAAGAAATTAATGAATATCCAGTACCTGCTTGTTTCAGGACTGATTGTTATGATATCACTTGATCTGATGACAAGTTGCACCAATCCATTTGTGGAATTTCAACTTTCAGTTGTTGCTTTCCTTGTGTGTATTCTTTTGGAAGGAGTAGATGGATATAGTGAAATCTCATGTAAAGCTTGTCACAGACTATAAGTATTTGGTAAATGAGATGCACTTGATTGATGGGTCTCATAATTAAGAGATGTAAGCAATTAATTGATTAGAGTAGATGAATGAAAAAAGACAGTATGCAAATTAAGTATTATAATAGAGGTGGCCCTTAAATCACAGCATCCTATGGAAAAAGCAATGATAAAGCTAAAATACTCTATTAATTAGATATTTTTTAAGAGAAAATTTGATTCTTCTTAAGGATCTGTAAACAAGTTTGTCTGTTTGATGAATGCATACCGGTACAATTTCATGGTATTTTTGGCTTAAAAATCATCCGTACAAGGTATTTTAAGACTTCATATTTCTCAATTTGTGACAAAAAATCTTGCTTTTTATAGTTTAAGGTATGGTAAAAAATAATGATTAATTAGATTTTAACAAGTCTCAGTTAGCTGCAATTTTTTTAGATATTAACGAGTGCAATTTGAAGGATTATTAATGTGTTGAGATTATATTAATCTAAAGAAATGCTATTGGTTTAAGATATTGGTCATAAATTTAACTAGTGCAGTCTATGAGAATTCGGATATAATTTCCATATATTTTACAGCATGATACCATGGCCACTGACTTTATTGATGGTAAATAAGCTTCTTATAAAGGTATTTGACTCTGTCTATAATGAAAGTCAGAATTCATTATTAATATTTTGAGACAACAAAATGGCAACAAACTAATTGTTGGTATGACTGTCTTTGAAATAGGAATCAAATCACGGGTTTAGTGCATAACATTCGTAACTCTTTTTATATTGAGTTACGACCGTTTTTCGCTAAACCCACGAAATGCATTTATATGAGACATAATTACATTAAACATAAGCTGTAGCCTTTGTTCAGTGAAGAGCTCATCTAATTTGGAATACAACTGCCTAAAGATCAATTCCTGGCTTCTACATGCCCAAAGTTGCCATGAATATATGACAATAATGTTGATATTCATCCACATAGTGAAAATGCATGACTCCTTTCAGTAGGGTTAATCCACTGGCACCAGAGTCCATATTTTATGATCATAAAATAATGTGTACGTCCCTATATATAGTTCCATGCGCATATGTACATGTACACTACCTTATATTATAATGAAAGTATAGTTATAACTTATAACTCGTTCACGGAAATGTATACGGGAGCTATTTTTAATTGTGTTTGTTGACAAAATATTATATGTGTGCGTATTTAACGAATGTTAGGACTCTGGTGCCAGTGGGTTATTCAGAACAGGTAAATGAAAAATGTTAGGAATGCTGGTAAGGTAAGCCGGATACTGTTAGTATCTTAAATTTAATACCATAGTTTTTCCTATTAAAAAAAGAACGACGACTTGTCACTGTAGCAATCTGAAATGGAATAGTTTTCCAGGGTGTTAGCAAAAAGTATAAAACTGGCTTTGGAGATGCGATGCGCAGCAAATAATATACTTTTCTGCTTAGCCTCGTGTAGGTTTCATTGCAATCTGACAATAATTAAAAGACTTACGTCTCCTTAAAACTTTGATTCGAGGCTGATTTGTGGTTGTTTCCTGCTTCAAACTGTAGCATTTGTGATCTCAAAGTAATGTATAGTATTCACTATTGCCATCGTGTATTTAATACTTTGAAAATAGTAAAGACATGTATGTTTAGGACTTTCATACGTCAGTGTATATGTATAAATAATAATACCTGTCAAGGCATACACTTGACATGTGCCACAAACATTTGGAACATGAATCAAGCTCGTACATTTGTCTAGATCACATGCATTTAAAAAAGTTGCTCTAAAAAAACGGTGCAAATTACAAATGTACAATGCATTTTTAACACTAGATAGACGCTGTGCTTTTGCCTTGCATTAAATCACATTTTTGCAATTTAAACAACCATCTGCATTATCGTGGTAACTGTGTGCATAGTCATCCTTAGATATGCTTCTGTGGCTCCTTGTGTTGCCTGGCCATGTTCTTACCCTTGACTCTTTTGGAGCTCTAGTGGCCCCCTGGCCTCCGGATTTCAAAATATCACTCCGGAAGCTGTCACAGCTGTGATAATGTGGTCCGATTGCCTGAAAACTAGAACACATATCATTCCATCTAACTGATTAGTATCTTGCTGCTTAAATAATTTTCTGGGCATAATTGAAAACAAAGGATGATTGGATATCAAAATTTTACCATACAAAGATTATTTATTAAACAGCTTGTATTTAATGAAATAATTATTATACACAAGTACAACTTGGTGCTACACCATAAAGTTATTAACCGAGTCAGGGAATAATCATATTTGAAAATTATGGGTGTGACTTGGTACTAATACATGTATTTGGTACAAAATATTCCAATAATTTTTAAGATGTTTCTGAAAGTGTAACAAACATAATTCACAATGTTTTAAGTGTGTTGGGTTGTCCAGAAAACATTCATGGATTGGCCGTCCTTAAAAAGATAACTGTAAATAAATAGGAGACCAAATAAATTGAAAAAAATGTTACTTAAAATTGTACGATGTTTTAATTCGATTCAGTAACATAAACCCTAAATTACAGGAATTATGAGTCCACGAAAGTTCAGTTGGCTTTGTTACATTTACCAGGAAATGATCTTGTGATACTTAATTATTGTTTTGTTCACAAACGGTCTGACTGATATCTTCACCGTCTATTTATAGATTTACTTAATTATGTCCATTCTTGGAAGAAATTTTTTATGATGTGTTGTGGTGAATATCCTGAACTTCTTAAAAGTGCCTATCGAATTCTACAATCTTTCTGACTTACCACGTTTTAGGATTTAAATCATAAACAGAGTGACATTAAACATGCTTACCACTACTGGCTTGGTTGAAAAGAATTCATTATACCCCCCAAAAAACTGTTTGGGGGTACATGTATAAAAAAGTCAGCTTGTCAGTCGGTCGGTTTTTCGATCCGTCGGTCTGTCTGTAGCTTTTTCTTGTCCGTTCAATTACTCAGCACCTATTTTACAGACTTTATTCAAACTTCACACATATAAGTGATGTCAGGCAGACATGTGCACATCCCATTTTAGTTACGGTCGATTGATATTTCGCCGAGTTATGGCATTTTGATGAAACATTTTGTCCGCTCATTTTCTCAGCACCCAATTTCTCGACAAACACCTGATGGGGGTATTTTATCAGTGATGTCTAGTTATATTTGCCTTTCTGTGATACATACAGAACAAGGACACACGTACTTTTCTTTTTAATTGTGATCACAATTATCTTAAGTGTCCAAGAACTCTGAGTAGTTCTGTAAGGCAACAATTAACCCGATTGTTTTATGGTGAAAACATCTAACCACATCGTGCTTTAGTTAAGGATTTAGTTTGTATGATCAGTATAGTAGCGAGTAATCAAATTTTGAAAGTGCCAAGGTTTTTTCGAGAGATCCAGTAATCAAGATTTGGCCTAGTTCCCAATTTTTCCTAGTTCGTTTCTTATGCATTTTTGACCATTTCTTGATGTGTTTTTACTAATTAAAAGCCCTCAAAGATTCTATAATAGAAATGATCTTTCATTCATATCATTGTAAGCAGAATGAACGGTATCTAATATAATTTGCTCAAACGCATTCGACGGCTGAAAACGATGAAAAAGTTCATTAATTCATTATCTATAAAATGAATTTCATGTTTTTGTTAGCACTGTCATCTTTGCTTTGTCCTTTATTTTTTCATGTCCATATACGCCATTGATGGTCCATCCTTAATTTTAAGTAACTAAAGACCACTTCAATTATTTTACTGTACTCTTGACACGAATTAATTTCGTCTTGTATTTGTGTGTTAAAGGGGTCAGTTCACATGTTACTCTGATTGATATGTTTCCTAAGATATTGGGATTGACCACTCATGTGAGAATAATTGGGTCTGTCAGAAATAAGGTTAGCTCTAATAAATCAATGGTCAATCTTACCACAGAAGTTTCCTTTGAGTCAGATATCTGAAGTGTTTCTTCATTCTCATTGAGATGAAGGACGTAGTAGGATAATAATGTAAACAATGTCTTTTAGATTGAGTTCTCCTTAGAACTGTGTCTGTTACAATGAAAGACTGCGTTTGATGTGGATTATAGAGAATTGGACTATGCTAAAACTTGTTGAATTTTGATGCTTATTGAGACAATACCACATGTCGTTTCATCTGTGACGTTTCATCAGTACGCAGCTGTTACTTTTGCTATGAAAGAGAATTTAGAAAAGCCGGAATGGGTAATGATTAAAACAATGGTATAAAGAAGATGAAACCCATCAACTAAAAAGTCATGTATTACAGCTTGTAGCATGTGGACAAAATGGTCTTGTTGAAAACATGGTTACGTACTACGGTTAAGAGAGCGGAACGAGTTTAAGCACTATTTTTGTGCCGTACATTTGTCATGCTGGATGTCAGAACGCATTATACGACTGGACAAAACGATTGTTTTGTGTGATTGTAGCATGTGTCTGTAGAAGCATTGAGTTTACCAGATCTGTCAATTTTGAGCTATCCTATAGGTCATATTATTTGGTTTAATATTTATTAATCAGCAATTAGATTATCGTCTCTCTTTTCTTGATTGTTTCTCAGTCACTTAGATATGACCGTTTAGGCATCCAAAGCTACCCCTGATACCCTGCCAGAGTTTTGTCATTGATCCTGAATTCACCGAGGAGCCTAGCTACATTTTTCAGGTTTTTCAGATTCTCTTTCTTGCTTCCCTGTTAGTGCGGTGCTAACTTTTTAATTAGATGTACAATGGGAGGATATTTCCTCTCCCTTTAAATTGGTAAGCAATATCGTGTAGAGCCTGGGAATGGTGATCGAAATGTCCCTGGTTAGAGGCTTGCTGCGCATAAATAAATTCAATTAAATGGTTTATCGCTTTAGTATTCACGCTGAGGAAATGTCCATTTTCTTGAGGTTATTGTCCAAGTTTGCCGATTGCGATTTGTAACTATTTTGAAATGGACTACATCGACTTTAACCGTCAAAAATAATGTAAAATGTTGAAAATACTGTTTGTTAACTTTGGACGGCGAACCGTCCAAAAAGTGAAGCCTGGCGTAAATTCGTAAAATACAATGAAATAACAAGTCAAAAAGTTATATTTTCATTCAGTTGTTCCCCTTTGAACAGTATGCACATTTCGTGTATACATATTAGTCTCCAAATAGAATTTGACAATACTTTCGGCATCTCTTGTTCTATATGATGTATAAGTAGTCTTGAAATGAGATCTTGTCTGTTTCATACCCATATATATATATAAACAGAATCAATAACAATTAGTTTGAAATTTTTATATATCTGGAAGTATAATTTCACAAGAAAGGAGAAATAGTCTAAATATATCTATGTGTAAAGATTTAAATGCCGTTTATAATTACTTATACATAATGCATCAGTTTTGTGCGAGACTATTACGTATATTATACGTAGTAGTTTCCAAGACATGCCGTAAGTATTTTGTTTTTACGATGTCGGAACAAATTTTCTAAAATTATTTGTGAAATTTATTCCCTCGAGGGTTTTAAATTTCTTCTAGCAAAGAATAAAGTCGATCGGTAATAATAAAGATTCTATTCCTGGTTAGAAATGTGGCTCCCTTAGAGTTGTATGTATGTCACGCTTTAGGTTATTTACAAATTTTAATACTTTCTCACAAGATATTAATTACAGATCGATATTACTGTACCACTGAGTGTTTTAAGAGTTTCAACTTAGAGGAATATTCTAATACCATGTCTTGAATCGCCATGTCTCTTAAGATTCGACACCTTAATCCATCACATAGTATTCTGCTCGCATATAATCCGACAGTGCAGTTATTTGAATATTTTTCTCCGATAATGAAACGTTTCGTGCTGTATGGCGCCGATGTCTGTTCTATTTTAAGATGTTTAGAAATGTTCAAACATGCATAAGGCCATGCAAAATTGGAATTCTGTTAAGCGTCAACTCAAATTTGACAAACCTAGGTACCTTTTCACAAAAACACACAAACCGAAACGAAAACAAACATTTTTTACGACAAAAAGCAATGCATTATATATTTTTTCAATGGAATAGCATCCTCATAATATTAAGCAATGGCCTAAAGTTAATATAAAACGACTAGCGTATATTTCACTTAAAATATACATGGAAAATTGCTTACGATGAATAACGTTGTTGCCGAACACAATGTTTCCCTGACTTAAAATGTCGTATAGAATCCCGGAACATCTGAATTATGTAAGAAAATTTTACCAACAATTTTTTTATTTTTTTATTTTGATTGAGAACTCTAAAACCTACGCGGACGCGGACGCTTAACAAAATTGCGATATGGCATGGCCTAATTGTATTTTATTGCCGACAGTCAAGGGAGATGAAATGTCACTTGTGTAAGGATGGACTCAATGGTTGAAAAGCGTGTCCTTACACCAATAGACTTTAAAAAGCTCAACCTATATTCATGGGACTGTCGGCTTGCTGTCTGGTAGACATCATTCCTAAGTGATTGTTCCATTACAGTATCAAGAGGGACCTGAGAGGATAGCAACAAAACTGGTCGGTTTGTGAAGTGATAGCTCTAGCTGTTGCTTGTCAAACTACACTGTAATTGTGTTATACAACAAGGCACTGCGATATGTCATTGATGAATCAAGACTGAAGCGAATGCAAAACTATACCTAGAACCTAAATTGTACCAGTTTCAATTCTCCAAGGCTGTAAAGAATGTCACCTCATAGACGATATCAGGTTTATTACTGTTTAAAGAACGTTGAGAAACGTGGGCGTTGTGTTGTATTAAAGGTTTACCGGAGACGTGATCAAATGTCTTTAAAATACTTTTTTGTATTAATATTGAAGTTATAAGAATAAGAGGAATCTTAATTTCTCAGACTTTCTAGTATATATGTCTGAAGATCTTTTAAGGTCCTCATTAAAGGCGTTTTTGATTGGCTGTAAATGACTGTACCCACATGTTGATTTTGTGGCGAGCAATTACCAATAGATTGTGTAAAGTGCGCTGTATTCTGTATTATGGAACATACTGGATGTCCCACCATTTTTCACGTTCTATGAATTTGATATATTTAATGGGTTTAAAAGCTGTAGCATCAGTCTAAACACCGTTTATTTCAATGCATTCTGAAATGACAGGCTGAATGTCATGGTCAAATAATACGAACTCTTAACACACTATCACTGCAATAGCTTACAATTATAATCTCCCATTCCCTGGAGATAACTGACCATTTCAGCCAGCTTTAATTGTTGATCAATGTTTCTCACATGCATGGAAGGCAATCATGCTGAAAGCTGATAGCACCAACTATATTATGCCTGATAGAGGAAATGAAAATCAATATAAGAACAAACCCTCCCAATTATACGCGATTTCTTTACTTTAATGAATAAGATGTACATACCGTTCAGTTGAGCTGTCTTATCGTAAGAGAAAAAAACTCGATATGTGTCATTCTGTAATCATTGTATAACCCCATGGGAGCTATTTTACCCTTCTTCTAGTGATAGCACCATAATTATGCTGAGGCTATGTCTAGAAATGTTGCCATACCAGTCGTCAATTAATCCATAGTTTTCGTGTGCAAGATATGTAAAATAATCCAATCTCAGTGAGCTAAACGATGGTTATGAAAGTTATAAAATACTTGACTTAACGATGGCTAGACATGAGATATGAATACATGTTGGAAAGTGTTCTGCATTGATCTCGATGTTTAGGAATTTATTGACTTCATATGTAGCGTTCCTTTATAAAGAATTCTGAAGACATGAAAACTGGCATCTTAAGGATTTGTAGAATATCTAACGTTCAACCCCGTGGATATCTTTTTACGCTGAATGATAAACCAGTTTAGAAGATACTCTATGCACAAGGTAGATTTTATGAGCTTGTTGAAAAAGGATGAAAGCAAACATGAGCTATATGACAGACAAAATTCACAGACATTCCACTCCTACAAACGTCTATAAGCAGCCCAGCTAGCTCAGTTGGTAGCACATGAGTCTACTGATCAAGGGGTCGTGAGTTCGATTTCCGGACGGGGCATACTTCCGTGGAGCTTGGTCATGAAATTACTTCTACGGCCATTGTCCCTCCTATCAATGATTCTTAATTATGTAGGGCAGTTATCAGTCACTGACGAAAGTAAACGCTTAGTAGTTGGTTATCAGCTAAATCCAGAGATTTAGCCTTTCCTAGAGGAGTGAGTAGGTTGACTGTTATATGACAAATATATTGTGTTGCTACGGCGTTAAATACAACTCACAAACAAACAAACCAAACGTCTATGGTTACTGGTTAGTGTTTTCATACGAAAGTCAAGACTTAACACAAAACTATATCAACAAAAACAAAATTCACTTTGGTGTCTGTTATAAATTATTATCCGTTTTATTAACACAGGAAAGATTTTCTACCAACAGTTTTCTGTCATTTGTTTATTTGTTCTTATACACCTCGATTGTTCAATCTTCTTGAAAGAGGCTCTATCAAGTGAAAAATGTACTCACTAGGCCTGATTAGTACAAGTACATTCATATAATAATATATAACATTCTACATAATAATGCAAAAAGTGTTATATAAATTCTAAAACCGTGTGATACTTTGTTACTCAATGCTCCATCAACCCCCAGAATAGCTGTCTTTGCATTTTCCATTTCATGTCAAGATTGCATTTCCTCAATGATTAACAGAATTTATAAATGAATTGTGATGAACCAGACATTTCTTGTTTGGTCATGTCATAGAAACATCCAAGTGTGTTAATATCAGTACCTAGGGACCTGGCGGTTACAAATTGCTATTCACATACATATACCAAAGACCCTGGCATCGTCTTACAAATAATTCGAACACAATAAAGACAGATTTTAGCTAGACCCATATGTTTCACACTGACAACAAGAAACTGTACAAATATCTATGATTATAAATTGGTAATTTTCTTGAATGGCAATTTTTCATGCGACTTATCATGTTTCATTTCAAGAAGAATACTATAGACACTTAACCAAATGACGATTGTGTCAAGTGCATTAATTCATGTAAGGAATAACTAATATTGATATTCAAAGCTCATGGTCTATTGTTCGATAAGATTGACTTAAGTTGAACTGCTTATACGTAGCAATGTCTGCTTTCATTGAATAGATACAGTTCGCTCTTTGTCGACGATTGTGTCAAGTGCATATGCGCATAGATGGGATCACCTACATGATACATGGGTGCAAGTTTTTAGGTTTATGCCTGTAATTCAGGTTTTTGTGTGTCTAAAAATGATTAATTTTCTTTATCTTTCCTATATAAATAGACAAATATTCAGGATTTCAGGTTTTTCAAAATTCTTAAATTGCACGCATGATGATATTCAAACCTCATGTTATTTTGTTTGATAAAATTAACTAAATTGGAACTGTTTATACTTAGCAATGTCTACTTTCATTAAATAGATACAGAACACTTGTTGCTTGTGGTGAATTGAACACGACCAGTCTTTAAAAAGTCAAACTATAACTTGTATTATGTGAAAATTACCAAGTTGTAACAAACTCGATGTAAATCAATAATATAACTTATCACTGACTCGATCGCTCGTATTTCTATCCTTTAACCACGGAATATTGTGTTTTCGTCATTTTGGTATCATATTGTCAGATGTATTTCTAAAAGAAAATTTGCTATTGAGACCAACTTGCATTTGTGAAAGCGGGTCCTGCAATGAGTTGCGTGCATTCCCTGGTCACATAAGTCATTGAATGGTTAATATTTCCAAGTATTATTATGTACTGTAAATTGTGTACAGCCAATGGTCTTTGACAAACTTAATAAGCAGCTTTTATCCTATCGTACTTTTGATTACTTCAATTGATCATACCTATACTCTGGATCACGTGACGCCATTTCTCCAGAAGCTATGTATACAATTGCTCCAAATAAATACAAGACGATATGATACATGCACAACTCCGAATTTTTTTTATATGAACACCTGATAATCGCCATATAAGTATGATGCCATTGTCATTCTATTCTTAAACATAAAAAACTTACTTCCGTCATTTACAAGTATCCTAAATATGCCGACACTAATATTTTTCAGAAGACTCTCCTTTTATTTCGTGAAATGCCATTTAGAGGAAATATTTCATCAGAAACAAGGTTGAAGTTTTTTTGTCAAAATGCTATTCCCTGCTCCTTTACCATACTATTGGATTTGAATTGTGAAGTTGACACTTCCTATTTGGGTTTAACTTGTCAATTAGAGCTCGTGTTCTTTTATCTGAAGATTGTTCAAGTATGGCTGATCGGTTTAAATTAAAGCCAGGAACCAATTAATGTTACAATGCATTATATAAGCGGATTGAAACTAGGAACCAATAAACGTTTCGATGCATTATGGAAGTCGGTTGAAACTAGGAACCAATAAATGTATTATAAGAGACTTTTTACTATACTTTCTGATTACAAATGACAGTCACAACACAGTAGATTTACTTACATTTATAATTTCAATGTTAAACTGACTCGTAAATCTTTCCTTTAGAATAATAACAATGTTAGTTCAACATTTATCTTACACATTGACACAATTTACATGATAGATTATTCTTCTTCAAAAACTTGATTTATATACCAGTATTTGTTCATATTCTAACTTGGTTGCTTGAGACTGAAGACTAAGTCATACCGCGGCTATCAGTCGTTCTTCTCACTGTCCCTGAATAGGCTTATTACTCTTAAATCGTGCTTCAACGATGGCTGAAAATTGCCCTGTTTGATGCAAAGGTAGAATGGAGCGGGACAATGAATGTAGAAATTATGTAATGACCAAACTTTTTACAGTTACTAGGAAATTAAACCCGATAATTCTTGATTCGTGGTCAGACACGCTACCGACTCTGCTAACGGGCGGTAGTTAATTTGTGATTACCCGAATGACGATTGGTGTCATTCTTTATTTGTGATTACTTTATTATAGTTTGGTGTCATCGTTATCTGTGATCATTATTTCTTATGTCGATTGGTGTCATATTAAATTCATGATTACTTTATTCAATGTTTTGTTTGAATAGGAAGCTGCTTGTCTGAGTCTACTTTCACTGTCAATTTGTCAAACCAAGGGTTCACCTTTTGGCATTCTCTTTTGATAATCGCTTAGTCGATTGTATATTCAACATTTATAGGCAAAATATATTTTGACAAACTGTACGTACCATGTATGATATTAGTATATTCAAATGATGATTTATAACATTTATAGTGTATAAAATTGTCTGTGAGACATTAATGTTGGGAAAGTAGTTTACTCTGTTCTTTTTTTGTCTGACTTTTATTCGTCTAGATTTGATATTAGCTATAACATATAGATTTGAACTTAGACATTTTCATAATCCCCCAATTGTATACCAAGATTGAACATTCCTCTAGTGTATCAAATTGATCTGAATATTTACTATTATGTTCTCGTAGATATTACACATTATGGAGATATTCCACGTTTTTGTCTCTTTAAATATTATAAGAATTCAAAAATATGTCCGATTCTATTAAAGAAAAGAAAACATCCAAGTTCTAACTACTGCGATTAATTTATCATTGTCTGACTGGGAATTCACAAATTGTTATAGACAATCTATAGTTATGCATTCTGACTTACAAAGCTTAACTTCAATTAAATAAAGCAATGGTCTCGGAGTGTTTGTTATAGCAGTACAATAGTTTAGACTTAAATATCTTGGTACTTTTATGGGGTTCTCTGTAAAGTAATTGACCTGTAATTGTTTTCCCATCATAGTTGATGGAGTTCTTTGTTTATTTGTTTATTACTATTGTCATAATGTAAGTAAACCGTTTCCATTGCTTGAATGGATATCGTTCATGCAGTATGTTTTGGACAATGATCAACAAAGTGCAGACCAGACAGTTTATGACATTTCATTCATTATGATTCTTTATTACTATTGTTCGCATTGTTAGCTTCCTTTGATTGAATTATTGAATTCCACAGTATGTGAAGATCAAGAACTGCGTATTGATAAGCATATTTGCACATTATATCTTGACATTTCTCTTCTTACAGCAACGGTCGTCATTGTACTTAAAGTTGCGGGGTTTAGGGGTTTCTAACAGTTGATAGATTTTGATATATTTTCATTTGTGTTCAAGAAATGGATATTAAAAGAAAACTGAATAGTTCTTTTATTTAATCCATGTCTTGGAGATGTAATTACTGTGAATTTAAGATATCAATAGAATAATATTAAATAAATATGTTCCCTTGATATATTGTCCATCACTGCAATGTATTATTTCTGGAGGGTGTTTGTATGTATGTATTTTATATATTTGCCATGCGACCAATCTAGGTTAAGAGTAGAGTAAATGAAAACCTCTTATTTGTTGAAATTCAATTACTAGAACTAGATGGAATCAAGATTTCTTGTTTAATAGATGGAAGACTTTAACCTAATTATCTTTTTTTTATAGAAAAATCAATACATGGTATTAATTGATCAATATCAGTGAACTTGAATCTTTGTGAACACATGTATATCAATAGCCTATTATGTTATTTTTGCTGATGCTGAAATGGACACGGTGGTTCCGAATGACAATAACACTGAACTGAATCTCTCTAGAATAAAAACGTAATAAAACAGCTTTGTTGCATAACTCAATATATATACTATATAATATATATATATAAGAATATTATTCTTCTACTGCATAAGATGGCTTTTATATGTAATCATAGAAATATCTTGTTAAATATCTATGCTCTTGTTGAAAACGAAGTAATAGAAAACTTTATATTATCGTGTTTCTTAAATTAGTTTAAACTTGAAGTTCCAGCTTACACAATATACTTGTTTTATTAGTTGTTTATGCTATAACCCGGATCGATAGTGCAGTTGGTAGCGCGCCGGGATTTTTAAATCTCGTGTCCCGAAGGGGGCACGGGTTAGAATCCCACCCGGGGAGGTTATACCCTTCCATGAAAATTAGACTATAATGACAATTTTCCTCCATTGATTAGATAATATGGAGAAGTTTCCGGCCTTGTGGAAGGGAAGTTGAGTACTGGTTATAGACAAGGGTCCAGGAAAGCTAGGTAAGGTGCGCTGGACGCCGTAAAATGACGTAATGATGTGTTGATACGGCGTTAAATCCAATTTAAAAAAAACTTGCTATAAAAGTTACTTAAATTATCTAACAAAAATGTCAGTTGAATTGAAACCCATTTCATCTTATTAAGTACATAAATGTGAATACATTTAAGAAACTTCGAAAACCCAAATATAATTAAGGTAAAAGTAATGTCCGTGACATCTCATTTAGAGAATCTTTCTAAGAAACATCTCAAGGTTATGTACAGAGTAGATGAAAAATACCATGTTTCACCATAACTTTATTATTTGAATAGAACCAATTACTTAAACTAGATAAAACGTAGCATCCTTCCAATTATGAGATAAATTCCCATACAATACAGGAAAATAAAATGTAATATACTTGTCCAATGGATTGACGACTTTAACCTAATTATCCTTTTTATGGAAGAATCAATACGGAAAATGAATTGTTCAATAATTAGATATAGTGGCTGGTTTATGAATTTACCAATAGTTCACAATGTTGGCTATTGTGGAAGTATTCAATTGCCCCGCTTGACATAAGTTGACATTTGATATATTGGGAAATTGTAACGTATAGGAAATGAACCACCAAGGTCGTGTTTTGTACTGATGTGTAACGTAAATAGCACGAACTATTGCACTTTAAGCTACTGATATTTAAGCCGGGCTAAACACTGTACTGACATTCAATTTCTAGCAACTGTTTGCTAATTATTGTATTTAATAATTCATGTTAAAACTGTGGTAATCTACGTAACGGTTTGATCTGAAAACAATGTATTCTTGTTCTGTTTTGTAAAAATGGAAATGAGAGCCATAATCCTTCAGTTTTCTGCTTCATGTTACAATTTTACATGCATTTTATTGATGCCAATGCTGTCAGGAACTTCATTTAATGTCTCTTCTTGATGTTTTGTTGTTGATTTGGTTTTTGTTGTTGTTGTAGTGTTAACTTTGACAGAGAGATATAATCATTTAATTTCCCATGATATCAACCAACATGTACAAATGTTCCTTAGAGATTCATTAACTCGTAAGCGAGTTGTCTGCTAGAAATATTGATTGTCATAATAGAGTGCTTGTTCTGATTATTTTAATATGTTTAATGTTTTTATAACCGCGCTCAATCTCCATTGTTGTACACAGCTACCTTACAATGAGCGCATTTGCTATTGGCAAAAATGAACATTTTAAGTCTTGTATTTTTCTGATTGGATGCCATGTTTACTCGTTGTTACATCAATGATTCAGTTTTTTAAGAATAACATCTTTCAATGCCCGTGTCACAATCTAATTGAAACTGTTTTCTCAAAACCACAACGTTTTGTGTGTGTTTTGTTTACTCATGAGGATTATTGTTCATAGTATCATTAAAGTTAAGTTTGATACAGAGCCAGCAGCTAGAAAGAATATAAGAATCAGCACAGCATAATATTTTTAATGACAAGTATTGTTGAACATAGGATCTTGGCTGACATTTGAGACTGAGTGTTGCATTTGGTTTGTTTCACAAGAAAACCTGACTGACCCGAAATCGGTATCTCTCTACTATCACAACATAAATCAGATGTATTAAAGATGACTAGCACGCTAGGGTATTGCAACATTTTAATGACTTTTACATGGCATTAAATCAATTATTAGTTCGACGCCCTCGTTCACGCACTTTCATATCAGCACGACTGAATTTTACCATGCAATACATAACAAACACAATAAACAAACGAATTCATAATGGCCCTGCACCTCAATTCCTAATGTGCAAACAAACTCTTCAATGTCAAGCACTATCTTCTAGGCTTTCGAGATCTTGAACAAGTTTGCGACAAAAGTGGTAAGGTTAATTCACTCAGACAACTTTTCCAGACATTCCATCATATCAAATTTCCTACTTTTTGAAAAATTCATGTTTATATACCAAAATGTTATTATCTAATCATGTTATGTAACACGTCGTCTAAAATATCCATGGCTTTCGGCATGTATATGACATTTCTCAGCTGATATGTTTATCTTGAATAATCAAACAAAAGGAGAATCAAATTTAGTTATTTTTCAAGTAACTTCATGTACATTTGTATGCTACTTCAATTCCTTGCTAAGAGATTTGCAATATTGATACCTTAAAACAAGACAAATAAAATACATGCGAACCAGAATTGTGATATAGTTGCATATCCACATACATGTTAAAGTACGAAATATATAAAGTGGGCGGTGACAGGTCTGAAGAGGAATATCACATTGATGGTTCTTAATCTGCTTTAAGTTGGCACTTAGTCTGTATTATGGACAACGGTTATTGATGTGGTATTAAAATCCATTAAAAAGATTGGAGTGTATGCCCTTTCAGAATAAATGATTTAATTGATTACCCACCATAATTTGTTGATACGGTAGAGGATGAATATTTATATAACTTAAAGGATGTTGTTGCGAAGCATTTTGTGAATATAAATGGTTCAGCTATATCATGAAAACCACTATCTATACTGGTTAGAAATATTCAATTGCTGTATTTTTTTGTTTCAATAATTATTGTCTGGGATTCTTTTTCCGTCTATTTAATGATGTAAAACGTTGTGTTATTTACCCTTTGCAGATTATAGGAACTAAACGTCCTTGCAACGAGCTTTTTGTATGAGCTATTTAATTGTTCAAATATGACTTTTGTCTAGCTGGCTCCACTCATCCTCTTGAACGTATTATATTCCTCACTTAGTATGACCAGTCAATGCACTGTACTATCCTATAAAAATTAAATAACCGGTAACAAGTACTGATATTAGAAGTAATTAAATCAGTCACGTGAAAATTTATTTTATTTGCATTTATTGCTATTATGGCTGAAGTGACGTCTCTGGAAGACTGCTCTCTATTTAGTATCAATAATAATACAAATGGGAGATATTTATGTGCAGATATGCACATAATAGATTAAATTATTCTTATCATTAAAGTTTTAAATTAATTCAGACTATATTAGTTTCATATGGTTCTACATCTATGATCATCGTAAATGTTGTCTAGCGTGTCATAACACTATTGATACTTGATACAATGTGTGGGTGGGTAGAACACATGCTTGTATCTTTATATCTCTCATATACTTTTTTTATTGAAAATCCACTTTGGTCCTCAAGGATAATTATTCGTTATTCGTAGATTTATGCATGTTTACTTAAATATACGAAACACAACAAGGACGCAATAAGATGTCTGTAGAGTAATGTCACATTGGCGGTTTTAATCTGCTTAAAGGGGGCATTCGTTCTGTTTTATGGACCCTGGTAATTGATGCGGCATTAAAATCGCTTACAATATTGGATTGTATGACCTTTCAGAATAAATAATTTAATTGATAACCACCATAGTTTGTTGATATGGTAGTTTATGAATATTCATATTATGATGTTGTTGTGAAGCCTTGGTGAATATTAATGGTTCGTCCATATCATGAAAACCCCTATCTACACTGATTAGAAATATTCAATTACTGTTTATTTTGTTTTAAGTAATATTCCCTATGTGGCATTTTACCATTTTAATCTAACTTCAATTTCTATGCATTTAATGATGTAAAGTGTTTGGGATATCTGTATTTTTGTTTTAATTTTCTTTTGCAAATTAAAGAAACTAAACATCCTTGCAACGAGTCTGTTATAGGAGCTATTTTATTGTTGAAATAGGTGTTTTGTCTAGCCCGCACCAAGCATCCTCTTGAGCATATTGCGTTTCCAATAAGTATAACCAATCAATGCACTGTACTATCCTATAAAAATTAAATAACCGGTAACAAGTACTGATATTAGAAGTAATTAAATCAGTCACGTGAAAATTTATTTTATTTGCATTGATTGCTATTATGGCTGAAGTGACGCCTCTGGAAGACTGCTCTCTATTTAGTATCAATAATAATACAAATGGGAGATATTTATGTGCAGATATGCACATAATAGATTAAATTATTCTTATCATTAAAGTTTTAAATTAATTCAGACTATATTAGTTTCATATGGTTCTACATCTTTGATCATCGTAAATCTTGTCTAGCGTGCCATAACACTATTGATACTTTGGTACAACGTGTGGGTGGGTAGAACACATGCTTGTATCTGTCTCATCAGTTGTATTGACTACTGGGGTTCACATTTCATGTTTATTTTTGGTTTATTTAAATCTACTTTTGGTATCTCAATGTTACTTGTAAATTTATACATGTATATTTATATACGAAGCACAACGCATTTCGCAAATAATGAGTGACACATACTATAGCTGGTTAATATCAAGAAATTTCTATTAATGTCGATGCCACATTGTTTGCATCTTAATAATTCCCTAGGTATTTGGTTTATATATCTCAGATAGAAATTTGGAAATGTCTTGAAAGTCTCATTGCTCATATCATGAATAATAATTATAAATTTAAAGATTATGCTGAAAGAGACAACTAGATAACCTTCGTTATGATATGTACTTTTATGAAACGATTATTTACGTCTGCAAAAGTATGTACCAGAATAGTAAGCTAATTCTATAGATATATGGTGTTGACCACTTAAGTCAATTTCGCCCTTTTAGTCAGAAACATGTGAAGGAGTGTAGTAACTTGTTTGTCAATGTATGTATATAGACTTGTGGCTGTATATTCAGTCTAAATATAAGTTGATTCTAGTTAAAATAGAAACATTTTATTAATAGTTTTTTACGCCTATCATGATTTAAAAGAACATTGCTCTTACTATTTGTTAAAAAAAAACGTTTGTACAAAATCATTTTAGATGTTTGAGCAACCAAGCACATTTTAAAGGTCAAAACCAATGGCCTTGTGGTTATTGATGTTGGAAAAGGAATTATAAAATTATAAATAAACAATGAGAAGCGGGCAAACAATTCCTGAGATCAAACTTACTTTCGAGTTTTATTTTCATTTGTTTCCGTTTGATATCGGAATTTGATAAGAAATTGCTAATGAAAAACAACTTTTACCAGAAAATGTATTAATTTATGAAAATTTGAAAAGCAACTCGACACATGTGACTTTTAATTATATTTTTTATTCATTTTTTCCAAGCAAAATGCTAGTATGAACAACATATTGTACACCAAATATAGTTGGATTGGATAAAAACTACGCAGTTCATGTTAAATTTTTTATACTCCCGCTTCGAAGAAGAGGGTGGTATACTGTTTTACCCTTGTCCGTCCGTGCGTCCGTCCGTCCGTCCGTTACAAAATTTCCGTCGCAGTTTTCTCAGCAACTATATCATGCAGCAGCCTAATACTTTGCATATTGCTTCATCCCATAGTCCCATGTGGTGTAAAGCGATTTCATGCTCCTTGCTCATCTACTTCCTGTTTGTCGCATATTTTTAGATTTTGGCGGGGGTATCACTAGTGAGCATTAGCTCACAGATTTACTTGTTTATTCAACTTAGTAAAGTGGTGTACCTGCGTTATTTATTATATAACTATTGTTTTTCTCAAGCAAGTATATAAGATAAAGCTATGTAAGAATTGTATAATTTCATTATTGCTTCAAAGAATGTCGACTGCTTTGTTGAAATATTTGTTCAAAGAGATTCTTTGTTGAATTAATTCATTTGATGTTAAATATTATCTACAGTGTATAAACATGTCATGTTTTCTAACTAATGTATTTTGATAGATCAAAGGGTTGACCTTCTCGTATTTGTCTGTTAAAGTTGCAGTTCATCACTCAAATTATCTATACTTTTTTATGATAAATGATTCGGTTAGCTGCTGGAAAATCTGACAAAGTCTCATTTGTCTGATTCAGGTTTTTCTTTCATTCGTTTGATGACATTGCCAAGTATATATAAGTTTCAGTATGTACATAAACACTTGCTTGTATTTTATGAAATGTTTATTCCTTAGAAAAAGGCATATTATGTTTGTAGAAAAATTAGATAAAAGTTAAGATGCTCATTAAAGTAAGCTTCAGGATGATGCAATTACTGACTCTGTGTATGTTAACTTTGATGTTAATATTGATTTTACAAGTTTCAACGTAGTTTGTGTGATAATTATGGTTCATTACATTCTATCTACTTGATATATGTGAAACATAAACAGAAAAATAACATTTGATATGTTTTAATATGTATGCATTATCTTCAAAACAAGAAAATGCTCAGTATACAATTTGTATTTAGATTTATAGTAGACAGGTAATTTCTTTGAAATATTGACATGACAATATGGCATTTTATTTATTGTCAATGTTAATTTTAATTAAAGTACTGGATATTTATAGTTTCGTTTAAAAGTGAAACAAACCCATTCACTTTTAAATAAAACTGACCACTTTTGGAATAACTCATACATATTATACTCTGTAGCATAACTGCATAATAACAACCCCATTATTGTTTGTATTTATGAGTACTCGCTGTCTACGGTAGTAAGTTCAATATTCAGCGTTGTGGGCACTCTATCGTGTCTTAGGGGTAACGCTGTTTGCATGGTCTCTGTAAAATAAAATGAACTAGCAATTACGTAGTTAAAGTATAAAGAGGCCAAGATGGCTTATCATCTAATGCATTGTCTTATAAACTTTGTTTTTGCTCAACTATAACTATCCAGTACTTTAATTAAAATTAACATTGACAATATATAAGATGCCATATTGTCATGTCAATATTTCGAAGAAATTACCTGTCTACCAGATTGGTTTAATGAAATGCATCATATGTGATACTTAATTTAAAGGAATCATATCCAAAACAAACTAACATTTATTTCAAACTCTTAATACAATTCAGTTATGTTTCATTAGTTTTCATCTCCAAACACTTCCAGTACGATATATTTTGTCATTGTCATTGCCATTGACAAGCAATAGTACAGCAATTGTGAAACAGTTAATTTAACTTTAAAGTCTGCATTTTTATTCATCAAGTATACTACATACCAATCATTTTCATTGTATTCGTTGTTCTACATATGTCTTCTTGGAAACATTTTAATTAAATTTTACTAATGTGGCGCTTCCTTCTTGAACATTTTACCCATGTGGCGCTTGGTTCATGTAATGACCCTTGGTATATTTGTCAAACATGACTTTATTTGGTTAAGCTGAGACATGGTGTCTGGTGTAAATGGGTAGCCATCCATCAAATATAACATAACTTCAAATTGCTTCTAATTATGATAGTCCTTAATGTTTCTTTATTGATAATGTACCATTTCGTTTCGTGTACTTAGTACATGATTATTCAGTACAGGGACGAATGCTGATTATTGTAGTGGAAGAACGTGTCCAACATATTACTACTACGAGAGATAGGAAAGAGATTGAAGTTTTTGACGTTTTTAACAATACAAGGTTTAAAAACTCAACCATGTCGAAGTGAACTATATGGATAACATTTTGTGTTCACGTGTACTTATATTTAATTAGATTTGTCCAGTAAATTTATGTAAACGTATCTTTCCTGCTTGCTTGTTATTTTGTGGCATTGTTTTTTTATGTTGTTAAATGTCTTATGTTTGTATGTCTAGTTGTGTGGAAACATATATTGTTGTTTTACTATAGTGATTTAGATTAAATGTTGTGACATGTGTTGTTCTTTCAGATTTTGCACTTTGCATTCTTCAAATTATCATTGCACGGCATTTACTGTAGACTAGTTCAACTCACGTCGGGACAATATGTCTTTAGGTAAGTTGCTATGCAGAATGTTATACAAGATCACAAGAATGAATTGACTTATTCAATTTGGAATGATTATCCAACCTACTCATTTATCTTATATGTTGTATTGATGCAATTATGACTTGTTGCCATTGACGTTTATTGTACTTCACTGTCTTGCTTTTATTTTCCCTCATCCTACCTATTATATCATCTATCGTCTGAACGCATCTTTCCTACCAATTCTAAAGCCAACTTTATGTATAAAATAAAGAATAAGCTTATTACATAAGTACTGCAATTGGTTAATATAGATCGTATAAGCCAGACTGAAACGCTTGTTATGCATCCTTATGCTGCACATATTTTAAGATGTAAAACCTAGACTGTGACATTTTCAAAATTATATTATTTCTTTATTCTCTAAGGTTATAGACAAGGCAGGAAACAACTGTCAAAGGAAATAAATTAACTAGCTGTTTTCTACAAATTGGAATATTATTTCAAATGCGTTATATAGCATTTACCTTTTACCAGATACTTTTATCAGATAAATTTTATCAGCCAGTAAAATTCTTTGCAAATTTAGCTCGACCAAAAACTATGATTCAAACTCTTTTGTAATTTAGCTCGACCAAAAATAAATAATTCTTTGGAAATTCTTCTCGGCCTAAAGAACTACGATTCAAACTCTTTGGAAATTTTTCTCGGCCTAAAGAACTACGATTTAAACGGGTTTTTTTTAATTTTTATCTCGACCACAGGATGTCACAGTGTATAAATCTGTGTACGTTTTGATGTATAATTTGATAATTATCAGAGTTCTGATAAAAATACATGTAATTTCAAAAGACAAAAAATTGAGATAAAAAAAGTACAAACTGTGTGGTCCGAAATCTTCAATTATTTTGCCACGATCAATTGTCTCAGAGAAACATTGTTTACAAAAAATCTTATTTACGACGGTTAATGTAATTTGCCGATAGAGCAGAGTTATGGAATGCCCAGTACCTCAAAAATATCTAACATTAAGCATTCTAACTCTATTTGAGAATAATAGTTTAAAGACAGGATGTGACATGTCATCATCCCACACAGGCATGTAAAATAGTTATTAATACGCTCAGTCAAATTGAACCCATGAGAAATGTCCAGAATTTTGCGTTGATTTCTTATAGTTTCAGTTGACTGCTTATAGACTCTCTAAGGAATAATTTTCTCTTCTGTTATCAAAATATGATTTACTCAAGTATCATATCCACTGCCTGATGACAATATCTCACTGTCTGGGTACCATCTATCATCAGTCTGAGTTTTTTTTCATTAGGTTTACCGGCGTGACATAATTAATGTTATTTTACAACGGCCAGTGCTCCTAACATAGCTTTTCTGGAACTTAGTTTGTAACCAGTACTCATCTACTCTTTCACAAAGCTGGCAACTTCTTTATATACATGTACCTTATTTATTGAAGACAATTGATATAATTGTCGAATTTGTACGGTAAACTATGCCGGCCTAGGATGGGACTCGAACCCGTTCCCTAGATTTGAAATTCCGACGCGCTTCCTACTTTGCTGCAGACCCGGGTTCCGTCACCTTTTAAACTGTTTCTACATGATTAGTGAATTTCCCTGACCACCATCCTACCTGATAATCAATGTTCTACCTGGTCTTTGCTCTCCTGTCTGAATAAACGCGGATGAAAGTTTTCCGGAATGGACATGAGGATTCGGGATTTTGAAGATCAGAGAATAGTTTCTTTTTACTATGTAAAATATTTTGAAATGATGAAATGCTGGATTTTTGAGGGTTTTTGAAGATTTTTAACTTTCATCCATGTGTCTCAAAATCTCTATCAATTACTTATATGACTTTGTATTTCTCCTTGGTTGAATTTTATTTCCTGACTTAATAATGTATGTAACTCTGCCTACTAATATAATTTCATTGTCTAAGTATCATCCATTTGCTTGTTAATATTGGTATGTGCATGTAATAGCCACAAGCTTTATAACCACATTGTTACCACTGGCGGCCGGTATTGTACCGATCTATTGAAGACAATACCGTGTCTGCCGCCTGTGAATGTTAGTCATATACTGTTGACACAAACTGTACAATTTGCATGTCGCCCGCATTTTGGTGCTACTTGTTTTTAGGTAATTTTATGTATTGATTTTATAACTATTTTGAAAGTTCATTTTATATAGTCTAACACAAGAAGCATCGTACCTTTAATCAGCATATCAGCATGTTTCACTATAATATATGTATAACCAGAGCACTTCACATTATCTGGTGTTTGGTTGGGTTATACGTCTAAGAATCACATTTGTATATGTTATATAACAGCGGTCAGCCAACCTACTCACCGTTCCTGGAAAAACTGAATCTTTGGATTTAGCTGTTAACCAGTTACGAGTACTAGATGCATACTTTCGCCAGTGACTAACAACTGCCCTACGTGATTGAGAATCAGTGGTAGGATGGAGAATGTTTGTAGAAATTATTTCATGACAAAGCTCCACGAAAGTATCCTCCGGAAATCGAACATACGTACGACCACTCGATCAGTATACTTGTGCGTTACAGACTCAGCTAGTATTACCTGAAAACTAGATCTATTATGTTTATGATCATGTAATTCCGTGAGTCTTCTAACCGGGACCATGGTCAATAGGCTACATGTTACGTAGTAAACTGAACATTGGGTCCAGCACCTCTGATATATTTTCTTGTCGCTTCTGGTCATATTGAGGGCTGAACGAAACATTATTATAACTCCCTTAATTTTCAAATGGAGTTGCAATCGTGTTTAGTTCAGCTCTCGATATATCCTTCATGCAAATTCAACATAAATGTCTGTCTGTGTAGGGATTTATTTGTTAGGACTTTGTAAAAGGATGTGTATTTGTACAGAAATGAGTCCAAGACAGCTGATTTGACGAGCCAGTTGTTGAAAATGACTGAAATACTATTAATGAGCGGCGTATAAATCCAAATAAACAAATACATAGTGCAATACTCTTATAATGTTCCTGCATACCTAATTGACTAGACGGTTTAATACACTTCGATTTATGATTTCGGTATACATGTATGTTGGTGTATGATGATACGTTTAAGAATCGATTGGTCACAGTTTCAAATACCGCCAGGGACGCTGCTAATTTCTTTTAGCATGAAATATACGATTGTTTCTCTTCACCTAGATGTAAATGGGGTTACATGGGATGGTTGAATAATTATGTCGTTTTATTTGAATAAAAGGCTACCAAGTGAAACTTCTATGTACATGAAGCCGTATGCCTGGGCTAGGGAGTAGTAGTTGTGAAGTCAATTAGCATGCAATGATATTAAATATAGAGTATAAAATACAAAAACGCCTTTTACTTAATTATAGAATATTACTGAAGTGGCGCCTAATGTGGTTATTTCTTTATATTAGTGCTTCTTATTTCATATTAAAACTAGAAAATCGGTTTTGTTAAAATTCATAGAGCTCAACTGTTAATACGCACATGGTATTATATGTAATGGCCTTGAAGTATAGTTTTTCAGATTCGAGAAATCAAAATTCCAGAAATGAAATCAAAATTCCGTCATTAGATTGAAATATAATCCCCTCTTTGATTATGATTACAGATTTCTATAACAATTATTTATGACAATATTGTCTGTTTATATGTCATACATTATAAAATCACGTTGATTTATTACATCATTATTGTATTATAGGAAAGCTTACTTTTTTGTTTATGGACACACTATTATTTTTGTATTTAGTATGAAGAACCGATGGCATTTTGTGGTCTTTTATGTCTAATATATTTTTAAGCCTGAAACATATAATTCAATTAAAATGTTATGTTTACTGCTATTGATCACCTGTCTCCTTTGTCAAGTGGTTTATAGAGCTTTAAATCATGGTAATCCCTGACTAAATGGAAGCTCTCTAGTTCAAGCAAAGCTACCGACGTCATTTAGGCGTTTTTAGAAAGTAGGACTTTGCTTACGGAAGATGAAAGTCTAGTACAGTTCTACAGCTGCATCTCGGGAACGGAATTGTTCAGCTCACATGACTGATGTAAAATGACGTAAACAAACACACAAACGAGCATTGTATCAACATTTAGTACATTTCACAAAGTGTACCATTAAATTAAACCGGTCGGGGCGTACTTTCGTGTTGTTTGGTCATGAAATTATATCCACGGCCATTTTCCTTCCTACCATTGATTCTTAATTATGTAGGGCAGTTGTCAGTCACTGACGAAAGTATGTGCTTAGTAGTTGGTTAACAGCTAAATCAAGAGATTAAGCCTTTCCAGGAACAGTGAGTAGATTGACTGATCGCCGTTACATGGCCTAAACAACTAGTTGCTACGGCGTTAAACCCAACAAAACAAACTAACAAACAAACATTATTCATTGTGTTAATAAAACGAACACAAAGACAAATGGTTGAGCCAAAACAAAAGAACTTAGTGCGTAAAGTGCACGATTTTTAAACCTGGTAACAGGTTCCTTTATATGAAGCTGTTGAACTCAATAGGAATTTCGGAGTTTCTAACATTATTATGTGTACATGCTTATTAAAAACTGTCTCTGTCAATTTTCTTAAAATGCAAAAAAATGCTAACTTTCACATTTTTAGAATGAAAATGACAACATGTATTTAAATCGGTGTGGCAAATTCAATTTAAGATCACAATTGTTAAATTCCTCGCATTGACCAGTTTTCCTGTGATGAAATGTCCCTGTAACCTCTCTAATCGCCCTGTCTGTCTTGTTTACGATTTCTGGCTCAGAATTAGATTGATTGATCCACCGAGTCGTTTGTCCAGTTTCATTAAATCGTTTTTTATTTGATCATTCTCCAAACTCAATTTATCTTCAAATATCAGCGATCGATTCTACTTCAATGTTAACATTTGAGCCATGAGAGCTATTGCCCCTAAGCTATTCCGTTTGCAAGTGGTTTTCATTAAAGTTAGTATTCGTGTCGTTTAATTGACCGTAATCTGGCGTAGCTTTGATGTTGACCAAGCACAATGAACGTCAACTAATGCTACCATAATTTTAGATTAGTCAATTAGCAAGCACGTGGAGTCACCACCACTGTTTGAACTACATTGCCAGGGTTTTTATTCTCTCGGCTGTTTCTATTGATTTCTGGTTAAAGTTTGTCATTGTTTTTTGTTTCAAAACATCAATATATATATACAACCCTGAAGTTAGAGTCACGACAAATTAAATAATCAATGCTATTGGCGGAATGTGTGGGCTCCATTTTAGTCTCTTAATTATTCTGTTAATTAACGACACACTTGTGAATTCATCTAAAAAACTTGAATGAAAATTAATATATTTTCTATGAAAAATTGTTTTTTTTCTAATCTGAGTCACGTGACCGCTTGCCATCCCAATAGGCTTTGAAATACTGTCCGTGATTTTGTACCGACAGCTGTTAGTTTATTCATCGATCTTTTAAGCACATTGAATACGTTGAGGTCAGGCTTTCTCAGAGGAAGGTAGAACTCTGGTGGAATCTATCGAATTAGGAATGAACCATAAAAGATATCGGTTGTCTTGTTTTATTTGTACAGTATTACAGACAGAACTACATTCAATTCGACTTTCACTTCTTACATGAAAAGTGTTGTTTTTTCTGTTGTGATACATTGTTTATTGGAAAGTGTTTTTATACCACTGTAAAGGATTTTTAGTGATCAATTCTGTATAACAATTGGATAAATAAAAATGGAAGAACCAAATGCAGTTGAAGCCGCTAAAGGTAGTATTTTAGATGTATGAAGATTTATTCCAGATAATTTTATAGCACGATATGTATATACGTAGTGAACAAAAAAATGTTACTTTTTTAGTTAGTCTACATTTTTTCTGGTACTTTAAGGCCCAATTTTGTACCTTTTTTTATTAAAATTGGTTAGTTTAGTAATTTTAGGTGTTTATGTTATTTAATAGTGACCATGTAGTATATGTATATACCAATTGAAAAAATTCGAAATGCATGTCGCATTATATGCTAAAACTGCATGTACCATTGTATTACATAAACTTGTCATCACTATTATATACTTCTATTGTTAATGTGGTTGTTTATAAATTAAGTAACTACAAAATATCACCATGTTATTCAAGATGAAGATGGTCAAAATGTTTCAAATCTGTATTCAAAAAGTAAATAAGTAGCTTTGACTAAAGTAGAAAAGTATCTGTAATTACACAATGCATTTTATTTCACTATCAATTGTCATGAAAAATAGACAGTCTTAAAGTAAAATTGTAAACGTACCGTTATATGGTTTTCTCAAACACTTTAACAAACTTTCAACATACAAGTCTATGAACAAAGAAAGAACGCCTTTGCTCAGGTTCGTTTGAGAAAAATACATGCCAGGATGTGAAGATCAAATATTCATGGAAAAAATACAATTTTCCATGTCAAACCGTCTGTGTTTCATGTTCATTTATACGGAAATAATATAATTAAAATTTTGTTTTCAACTTCAGTCTAGGCTATCATTTAAACTTGGATTTAAAGCATTTGATCATGTAGTATGCCCAGCCTATTATTTCTAGATGACATTAGTATTGTCACATTATACAAGCATTCTCTACTTGACTGAGTTCAACTCTTCATATTGATTTTATGATATGAATGAGTTCTATAACATGTATAGAGGTTAGAACTGTGTTAGATATTGACGTACGGTGTCTCGTAAATTTGATTTTGTCGTTGGTAATGTAAATTTTTGTTGGGTATAACGCCGTTGCAATGCATTGTACAGGTCATATAACAGCAATCAGTTAACCTACTCATTGTTTCTGGAAAGGCTTAATCTTTTGATTTAGCTGTTAACCAACTATACTGGGCGCATACTTTTGTCAGTGACTAACTACTGCCCTACATGATAAAGAATCATTGGTAGGATGGAGAATGGCTGTAGAAATTATTTCCTGACCAAGCACCATGAAAGGGTAATGTAATATCAGTGATTTAACTGAAAAATTCTGTGCTTTTATTGACCTAGTATGTAGCTGTACATCTGTACGCTGTTGCTAAGCAACAAAAACAGTATAACATTTGCAAATTTACGGTGAATGCAATTTAAATGTCATTTATATTCATTATGTTGGTGTACCACAATATGGTTGATGTAGTTGCTTAAATTTGTAACGTATAAAAGCTGCTTGTTTACAAATTTCAGTTTAAATGTCAAGTTTTATAAAAACTCTCAAATTTGTATAGAAACTTTAACATTTTGGAAGCAGTGAAACAGAATAGCAGTGTTCATATACTAATTAAAGCAATGCAAATTGACCTACATAAGTTTAAATGATGATATTATGTAATGTGGTTGATACAATTTGATTTGTATAAGTTAAATATAATCACTATGCAAATATTATACTATGTAATGTCCACATGCATTTTATATGTTTTGGAGAAAACTACTCTGTAAAGATCTCTACCCCTGTAAACATTGAGAAATAATGTTCTTAACACAATTTTAGAAACTGACAGATAATCTCAACACATTCAAATATAACCAAAACCTGGGAGAGAGAGAGAGTAGCTTTTATATCTATCCATCAATTAAACATGTGCTAAATTTTGAATATTTACTAATCCATTTTGAATGCATCATTGTACGTTTATCTATAATTTTGAAACCTGAATGATTAGATTCAACCAAACACGAACATCTATTTAATATGCTGGTTTATCGAAGGGGTCAAGGGAGCGCCTTCATCTCTTAGAATTTCCTAATGTTAGCATTTGCTATTAAGAGAATGTCCTTTATCAACCCTCTCCAGAAATACCCTATTTATACACTCTGGAGAGTTTACACGTACATTCCCTCTCCCTAGTTAATAATTAGGTCTATTTACTGTACAGGACAGTAAAGTTCATCATTGATTGTTACATAATACCTTCAATGCGTAGAATCTTGTATGAATTGTACGTCATGTATACGTAGTTACGTACCGTGGTTTGGTAAACTAATTTATTTTAGCACGATTGTGAAACAAGTTCTTACAACTTAGATTTATCACTTTCTAGCCCGCTTCCTGGTCCCCCAGTACTGAGCTTGTGGGATAAAAGTTCTTCCTCTATGAAACAACTTAGTTTTAAGTCTGTCAGCAATAATACCTTTGGATGTCATAATTATTATATTTCTGTTTTATTAACCTGTCACAACTTAAATAATTACACGGTCACTGAATCTGTTATTTCTAACTGCTTTCGAACTTTTTATTTCCCTGTTATTCAATATCGCCGCATACAATGTATATAGATAGATCCCCAATTTATAATATGGATCGGTGGCTTAAGCTGATTCGGTACTGATCCTGTAGTGTCTCTTCTTTGTTGATGGGTGCTCGTAAATAGCAAAATCGCTACAATATGGTAGTAATTAAAGTCACAAAAACGACGTTGGCGGACATTTTGTATTTATAATTAAAATCCGTGAGCATAGCTATAGTATTCATTGAAAAAATGACCTGCAATTGCGAAATTAAACCATTTATACCAATTTTAATGTTGTGAAAACGCACCCATCCTTTCATATGTTGGATATTCTGATATCTAATCATCTAACCGGGTCGATTATGCCATGTGTGACTTTCCGAGGTCAATCTTAGTTGAATTTCGGGCGCACGAACAATGCTATGAATAATCCCCGGAAACGACGTTTTCGACATCAGGTACACATTTTTTAACTCCTGCCTTCTCCTGTGCCGAACATATAAAACTCAGCATATAAAGAACAGACCATATTTGTGACGCTGTGACATACTAAAATCGACGTCATTCCTAATGTTCTAAACTATAGCGTTTTAATACACGATGGTATATTGTTCTAAAAATATGACCATACCAAAGCGCATTGTCTTAGGATTCTGATAATGTATAATATGTTATAGTTCCTCTAACAATAATTATTACACACTCGATGCTCAATCAAAGGGTTGCCTGTTTTGGCTACATGTATCAGATGTGAACGTTACGTCTTAACGGTTAAGGAGGAGTTGAATAATAAACATTCAGTGCCGTCTATTTATTCAAGTTGTGATAAGTTAATAAAACAGAACTATTACATGTACATTGTATTTGTAACGTAGTCACGTGTTCTCTTCATTGTTTTTATTGCCTGTCGTATCTGAATGTTTATTGAAGTGGTTTATTTTTCCGTTCTTATGTTATTTTTGTGTAGAAGATTTTACTTGGTTAGAGATTCTATCGTTAAAATGTAATGACTTCTGTTCCCTATAGGCAATGTTTCATATTTCTTTTTCATAAATCGTTCTACCATCTTGTGTAGTTATTGTTGTTTTTAATTTTAAGATAATTCATGAAGATGGTTACCATAGCAACTCTATATTCTTATATTTTTACCAATAAAGGAATCAAGTATTTTTCCTAAAGGGGGATATTTACGACAAGAGGTTGATGTAACCATTATTTTTTATACATATTTATGGATTGATATATTCCTATATTATATTATACGTATATATATAGATCTATATCTATATATATATATATATGTGTGTGTGTGTGTTAGACTAAATATTGCAGTAAACATTTCACCATGTGTTGTAAAACTTAGCGGCACGAAATATTTGAATGTCTAAGTATGCATATCCGTGTTGTTTAAAAAGAATTGCACCAAGCATTTTCACGAAATTTTGTCTCGCCTTTGTTTAAAACTGTGAAACACTTTATGTTTTAACGTAGTCACGCGATCCTTGGCAATATACAACTACAAGAAGAACTAACGACGTAATTTACAGTATTCCACGTTTAACGTATGAACTACGTGAGCGGTTTTCATCGGCGTCGTTATAAATCGATAATAATCGGATATACTTTTTTATTGTGTAAATGATTCCTTTTTCAAAATTTATTGATTCTATTCTTATATTAACTAAAAAGATTATTAATTCTCACAATTTTTCGAGAAAATTGACAGAACTCGCGTTATAAGTTTAAACCGGAAGTTTATAAATCCAAGTTGGACAATGGACGAAAAGATTTGCTTTTTGTCGTGAAATAAAAAACTTGCATTCGTATGTATGATTAAGACTTTTAACTCGTACTATATACTCGTGTTTTAAATCCTGTGGATCCTAAGTAAAATTATTTCTGAAGTCAAAAACATTTCTGGGCATTATTTTATAGTTAATGATGTGCTATTACAGAGTATGTGCAAGTTTTGCCTGCAAATATTAAAGCACTTGATTAAATGTCTTTCCATTTAATAAATTAACTATTATTATATAACTTTTTATCCCCAATACTCATATTATAACTAAATGAAAATCCTCGAAAGTAATTAAAGTCATAGAATATTTGAATTACTTTTACTTAATTGTTTTTGTGCATAAAACAAAGTCATGAAGTAACATTCAATAATGTGAAATTAATGTCACCAAAGCATTTTCACCAAACTTTGTCTAAGAACGCAGAACGCTTGACAATTTTATATTCTTGACTGGAAGCTATTAAAATTGATTACAGTTTGAAGTAATTGCCCCATGCGTTATCATGTAGAACATTCGTCAGCTGCTGGCGATGGTTTGAGCGTAGTACTGGCTAAAAGCGTTGTTCTTGAAACTTAAGCCTCTTCAGGGACAGTTAGTAGGTTTATTGACCACTTAGATGGGGTAAAATGTTTAAAAGCGGCTTAAAGTGCGTACATAAATCTATCTTTCCTTTACAAATAAAATTAATTAGGTTGAAATGCCATGGTCAAGAAAAGTACGATGCTGATGTTGAATGGTATTTGAACCAATTTGGAACTAGCTGTTTTAAGATTACTAAAACACATGTACAGTACCCACCAAAAGTTTGGAGACATTATCACTTTGTAGGCCAACTGAATTGTTTTTATCTTAATTTTGATAACTGCTTATTTTGGAATGCTCTTCAATTTTGCTTTATTTTTTGGTTATCATTATAATTATGATGAGACATATAAAGACATACAAAGATCGCATTAAAGCTATGTTATGGAAATTGATTACTATAAACATAGTTTTGGAGGCTTTATGATGTCAGATGCTGAATCTTATAAATGTTGTTGAAATTTATTTATATTTTATCACAAACCATACTAAAATATATCAAAAATGATGATTCTAAGAAAATGATCATTAAAATTCAAGAATCATAGCTAATTTCTTTTGCCTCTAACTATTGGCGGGTACTGTATATTAGCGTTCATTTCGAAGCTTTCAGGGCATTTTCCATAATAGTATATTTCTAACTGAGCCAGAGATTTTGTGTGCTTGTCCTGATAATCAAGCGATTAGATTGTTCGGAGTTCATATAGAAACACAACAATGTCTGTCCATAATCTCATCGTCTAAATCATTCGACTCTCCATTAGACCATTCACTCTCCCTATCTCTCTCTAACTAAAGCAAGCTTTTAAAGCAAACTCGTAATTTGAAAAATAATAACTAGCTAGAAATCAATGCTGTGTTTCTTTTGTCTTTAAGAGAGAATGATTATCACTATCACAAACATGAAACTATACATGTAGTCAGATGTTGACTCTGATACTCGTAGTAGGCCTAGATACCGTACAGTAGACGTATTGATATTTTACAATGTATGCTCTGTTATTCTATCAAATTGCCTTTTAGATGTCTTAGCTCGTATAGTGTCAGTGTATTAAAAACGTTGCTTGAATATATCTTCACAACTTTACACTAATTAGGTTTCTCCCTAGGCATTTGAACATTGACAATTCTTGTTTCATTTACTGTCAATGCCATGTCTCTTATTTTCACTTGAAACAGTTAGCAGACCATGAATAAAACAAGTTAAAAAGATACACTAGTTCTAGGCGGATTATTTCTTCCTTATTGATCTGTATTGATTTTCTCCTGGCTTCTACGTAAGGAAATTTGGCGGTTGTTCCTTCATTCTCAGAGATATGCTTCTGTATTGCTTGTGTTATTGATTCAAGCATAAACCGACGTCTTTATATACGAATAAACCAAAATTGGGATGGTGTGTTTTAATGTGTTGTTTATGTCTTTTTGTTGGCTGATACTTAAGTACCACCTGCTAAAAATTGCTGGCAATAGTATTGACCGGTTTTTATTTGGCTGTCAGACTATTGTTATTAATACACAGCCACGTTTCTCGCCTTTCTTTGATTGTATCTCTTAAAAAAACAAGTTCTGAGAGTAGGCACTATCCGATACGTTGTGTTTTATTGCCACTATTACAGAGTCTTGATTCGGTTTGTTTATCACACACAATAGAGCTTCACAATTGAGGAATTTTTAATCTCCTTCGTATAAATGCCTTTTGTTAGAAATCTGTTAAGCTAACTTAAGACTCGTATGGTTCAGTTCTCGGTATTAGAAATAAAACATGATTTGTATTAGAAGTGGGTTGATTTTTAACCATGTTTGGATTTTTATTCCAGATGCCGATTGGTGATAAATTTGTTTATTTTGCTTCTTGAAATATTGATGATACCAATCAATGTTAACAGTTCAAACAAATTAGTCTCATCTCTTAAAGTCTGAAGTAGGCATCTTGGCACCAATTTCACCCATAAATCAAGAAATCTCTTAAAGCAAAATGTTCAATATATAAAACAATGTTTTAGAATTGATTAAATAGATTTTAAACTGAATTTTAAATGTTTAGTTCTGTACCTTATGTGGCACTATCAGTCATAGTTATGTAGCAAAGTGTTGTGGTTTCATGATCAGCACAAGAGTTCCAGATTTAAAACAAAAATACTAGTCGTAATTTAGACATTTTTTACGTTCAGCTTAAACCCAGGTCGATAGCGCAGTTGGAAGCGCGCCGGGATTTGGAATCTCGTGCCCGAGGGGGTGCGGGTTCGAATCCCACCCAGGGAGGTTATACCCTTCCATGAAAATTTGACAATAATGTCGATTTTCTTCCATTGATTAGATAATATGGAGAAGTTTCCGGCCTTGTGGAAGGGTAGGTGAGTACTGGTTATAGACAATGGTCCAGGAAAGCTAGGTTAGGTGCGCTGGACGCCGTAAAATGACCTAAATTGTGTTGACACGGCGTTTAAAAACTATTAAGTAAGTACGTTCAGCTTACATCATTGTGCTACAACCAAAACAAAAATCACAGAAGAACCAGCTGATCACCCACAATAAACCATATTTGTAAAGTTTGTTACCAGCTCCGAGTTTGAAATTAAAATAATATAAACCAGGTTTGAGCCGGTTTTGTATTAGTCCGACCGCCAATATCCAGTTTGATATTATCGACACGGACAATCTTTTCTACTTGAAAACTGATAAAGTCAATTGCTAATTCCAAATGTGACATGAACATTGCACTATGAAGTGGTTAACAACTTCATGGACATCTTCAAGCCATTAGCATGGGTGAAAGTTTTCAGTATTTACATTGATTTCAGTATTATAAGATTGAATTACTCTGTTTTATTGATATGAAATCTATCGATTTTAGTATTTTTAAAAGAGGGTTGTCAGTATTTTCAAACCATTCAACTTTCATCTATGCTTTTGTCTATTTATTCACTCGGGACCCTCCTCCCCCCTCCAGTCTTCCTCATTAACGAAGATGTTATCTTTACAACAATTATCATTCTGGACCATTGTTGATGAATCATCTCTCTGTAAAAATTGATTCATGTTACATGTTTACTTAATGTCTTCGTCAGCATGGTGTATTTACTTAGAAACCATTACTTTATCTCTAACTTGGGATGATTTCTGATAGAAAATGTAATAACTTGACAAATAGCTTTACAAATTGTTCAATTTATTCCTTATTAGGAAAAACTGATAAGATTAGACCACAAATGGAAGTAACTTATTGCCCAGGATGCAATGCTGTTTTAGTTATTGGTTAAAATTAAATTATTAATGTGCTCCGGAGTGAATATTGCATGGCCATTTAGAGGTCAATTTTCAATTAGCCAATCAAATTATTGATTTCTTAGTTTCATAAATTGAAAAAAGAACGATATGTTCAGTCATGGATTCTGATTGGTTGTTACGCTTAGTTAGTCATGATAATCGGTTTTAAAATTAGTTTTTAATGAGAAATAGATTCTTTCGTTGTTCTTTGTGATTGTTGGGTGCTATAAAGGTTGCGTGACAATTGGAATTGCTTCTTTAACCAGAAGATAAAAAACATATCAATATTGTTATCATCATATTTCGTAATAGTATCCAGGGGCAGATCCAAAAATATTTCATATTGGAAAGAGGCGCCCAAATAGTCACAATTTGGCCCACTTTGAGAGCACATTTTGGAAGATCTGTCTTATTTTGGAAAATGTGAATAACAATCTTATTGGAAGCATATTACGCCTTATGAAGGTATTATTCACCAAGTTTTCATCAAATTTAGAGGTCACAATCATATCTACAAATGTCAAAGTCGTAGCTATTTATGGTGTAAGAATCGCGAAAAAGTGAAGTTGGTCCAAAATCATGTCCTTTAGGGGCGTATTTCTTGACACCCAATAGATCCGGCAATGGTATTGACAAACGTAAAGCTACAGATGCAAAGATAATATAAATGTTTGTGCTGATAGCTGAAGATAAATGATATCTGTGGGTAATGACATATTTTCTCTCAATTAGATATCTTGGCTGACAGAAATAGATAGATAGGTCTGATGCAGTATTGTATAGGGATGGTTCGGTTACAATAATTATACTTGAATTTCTATATTTGTCTTCAATATTTGCGTCTTTTTAGAGCACAATATGTCTGAGACTCTTGATTACCAAAGGAGCATATAAAATTGTGTTTTGACATTTTATGTTTTGTTCTCCAATCAGACTGTTTGAAGTCTCAATAACACATAAATCAGTCATTCAGTCTGACTTAAGTTTGAAAATCTGTCCTACTAAAATAAAATCTGTCAAACATGGTAATTTCATGTGTTGAAAATTGTCGAACTGTCAGACCTAATTACTGTATGTTTTTATTAGACTGAGACATACGACTTTTATGTTGGCAATATCAGAAGATACGACGATGTTTTCAGGCTGCTCTATAAATGGAGTACTTGTTTGTTGTTATGACAGGTCTGGGGTTGTAAACTTGACTTGTTTGTCATTATATTTCGAGGATTGCCCGCAAGACTATGGTAAGTGCATTGTAGTAAGAGCGTAGTTACTACAGTCTTGCGGACAACCCTCGATATGAATAAAATAACACACACAGGCTTTAGTCCTTTCCATTCTCGTACATTTCGTAGACGGTTCACATTGTACCAGTCTGATGCTTTATTTCACAAAATACATAGCGACAAAAATCATCTGATGTCAAAAATCGGGAAGTATTTTAAATACTAAATTTTATAAAATGTACCATATTTGTTCCTTATATCAAAATAGCATTAAAAGTATGCAGAACAGTAGGTACCCTTCTCAGAACTTTTGTCGTAGGAAATGTATATTAAATTACTCACAGGTTGTATGTGGTGTATTGGAACTAATCAAAACATGTTTGCTTGAGGCTGTTATCGTCTGGTTAAGATATTTATCCTCGTGTGTAATAATTCAATGTAAGAAAAGTGTCTCTTATTTTCTACTGGAAATAATTGCGGATCGACTTGCTGATATTCTGAATGGTACTTTCAACTTTTGAAGTATTGATCATAAACGTTATAAAATGGACCCTATTCATTAAAATCAGAATGTCTGTGTAATAGTCTATGCATAATGTATGGGGGTTAGTTAAAATAAATGATAAACAAAGGGAAAGTCAGTTCAGCGTTAGTTTAGGGTAAACTAACCATCAAGTTTCTAACTGGGAACACACAAAATGTATATATTACATGTTTTTTTTTTGTTTTTTTTTCATTTCATTTTAAAAATATATATTCTTATCAGATTGCAATCACGATAATCTGGTTTAAATCCAGTACTCATTAATAAGGTATATGGAGACGTTTCCGGCCTTTTAAAGGTAATGTGAGTACTGGTTATCGACAAGTGACCAATTAAGCTAGGTACGGTATGCTGGGTGCCGTTAAGTAACCTATATTGTGTTGACACGGTGTTAAAACGATCATAAAAAATGTTCCATTACTGCAAGTTTTAGAACAGGACAAAAAACTATTAATGTACATATACAAAATGTACAAATCATAGTTCTTTCAATATCACTTTAAATTCAGCTTAAATTAGTGATATCATTTTACTTTTTAGTTTGTTTATTTTAATTTGTGCATTTTCACTGCGTTTTATAATGGTGCGTTTACGGTATATACATGTATTTATCAAACAGTGTGGTTTTCTGCTAAGAATACTTGAAATATTGTCATTTTGTTTTGTCTTGTTTTCTGTCCCGCTAAGTAAATCATTACATACATAAATTGCCTAGTTACTACCAATTTGTTCTGTTTTCTCTTGAGATAAGAACAAGCCTCTCTTGCTGTCAAATTATTAATAACCTAAATATTCTACGACAAACTGCCTTATAGCTATAATGCCTCATATATATCCTAGCTTACACATTCAATACAGAAAGCCCATAGGGTAATTACTGTTTCTTCCAATATCGTCGTAGAAAATCCTATAACTTTGTATCCTCTGGTAGAATTTCCTTGATAATATTATCTTCTTGAAGAAGAAAGTCAGGGTTTATCGAACGTTGACTGATTTCAACATTAATATCAATTCGCTCCTTAAATGGATTGGTGAGAAATGATATTTCTTTCCTCCATACTGTTAGTTCGCGTATTGATTTATGATTAAACCGCTTAGAACTAAACAGTCAACATTCATTTGAAGCATGCGCTGTCTTTGTCCCTTCAGATTAGAATCTTTCATATTTAATCTTAATGATAAAGGATAGTTAGTTAGCGTACTGTCAATCATAAATAAGAAATGTCTAGTTTCATGAAACTTACGTTGAATTAATTTCCTCCCTCGTGTCTTATGTTACTATATCCAAATATTAGTCGAGCGGCAATAGATCTGTCCATTTGTATTAATCGACTTTATGCTTAACAATAAAGTCTCTTAGATTCTATAATTTCATAAAAATGTTGTTTTCTTGTATTGTGCTGCTCTAACCATGTGCTGGCTGGTTTGTTATCATTTAAACGGAAGTTACTGGCCACGTGCGAGTCTAGTTTAAAAAGCAGATCTCGGAAACACCCGAACTTTCGTTGCGAACGAAAGAAGGCGATTGTGGTCTGTAAACTGATACCAATAACGATTATACATTCTACAATGAATGAAAATGTCATGGTTAAGGACCATTATTAAATGGCTAGGTTTATGTTTTTTGTTGCTAGTATTAAGTCCTGGCCCTTTTAAAGCCATGATGACGAGTATTATGTGATATTGTTTTTGTTGTGGATACATTACATTTTTATTTTAATTTTGTATCCACGTTTTACGGAACAACCCGCGACTTTATACGTGTGTAAGAACGCTTCATTTACTTGTATACATGTTTTCATTTTGGTCGCAGCTGTGATATACATTTGATACCTGAATATATACAGGCATCTCAAAAATTCATCTAGCATATTGTTATGGTGGCATATTTCTGCCACCAGATAACCACATAACTACGTAACTAGTTAACCACTTACCACTTATACAATATATCGCTAACTTGCAAGTGGTTATCTAGTTACGTAACTAGTTAACCAGATAATTAACTAGTTAATGAAGAGGTTAACTAGTTAAGTAACTTCTTAACCACTTAACATTAAATTGGTAAAATAATACACAATGGCAGTTGAAAGCACTAACTTGCATTTTTTCTTTTTATGATCTTTTATTTATTTAAAAAATTAACTAGTTACGTTTAATTAATTAACTAGTTAATTATCTGGTTAACTAGTTACGTAACTAGTTAACCACTTAATTAACGTGTTAGTTATGTGGTTATCTGATGGCAGAAATATGCCACCATATAATGTAGATTAGTCGATACAATTAGTTTGAACTTACACAATTAATTCTATGATATTCCTGTCATAAATCCCTGGAGACAAGTTGTCTGTGAGAAATGTTCTTCTTAATGCACGGGTAGGCATAGAGCTATATATAAATTAAATCGAGATATTTGCTGACAAAATCAACTTAAGCTTGAATAAAAGTTATTTTAAGAGACCGATTCTAATGTGACATCATCTTTTGAATTTGCTGTCTTAACAGCGACAGTTGTTACATTGAATCATGCAATATGCTCTCATTAATATTAATTAGTTAGGCTTGTCCATTTTCATTTTAGTGAAATGCTGTCATATTTCTAGATGTTTATGGTACTTTACATAAAACGTAACAAGACAACGCTTGATTGTTTGTTTGTTTTATTTGGGTTTAACGCTGTCAACACGTTTTCCGTCATTTTACGGCGTCCAGCGCACCTAACCTAGCTTTCCTGGAGCCTTGTCTATAACCAGTACTCACCTACTCTTCCACAGGGCCGGAAACTTCTCCATATACCTTATTAATGAAGGAAAATTGACATTATCGTCAAATTTCCATGGAAGGGTATAACCTCCTGGGTAACATTACAACATGTACCCCCTCGGGACCCTAGATTCGAAATCCCGGTGAGCTACCAACTGCGCTACCGACCCGGGTTGACAACGCTTGAACTGCTCATTGAAATTGTAATTAAAATAACGTTCATCTATAAAGACCACCGTAGATACATGTATTACAAGATCGTATGTTAACAGTTGGCGATTTCAAATAATTATTAAACTCTTATTTGAGGAGACGAAGGTTCATATAAGGCCATCAATTTTGATGGTCTTGATATTAGAACTCTACTGTTACAATTTATGAATTACATATGTGTTTCCTATAGCATAGAAAATAAAATGGTACATATTAATGATTTCTATGGTATCGTTAAAAGTCATTTGAAAAATATTGCATTTGTATCTTTAATAATGCTTATAATTTCCATAATTATTAAGCAGTTTCAGAATATCTTCCTTCATTTTTTTATTGAACTAGTTCATAGCAATATAGCAATACAGAGGTATTCGTATTTTGAGCATTTTTTTCAAATAATGTAGTTTTCTGTACAAAGTAAGCATTGACGAATGAAACTGCATTTTACATTAGAATGTTCTATCTCATGTGTTGAGATACTGTTAAACCAAAAAGTCTCTAAATTTCATGTTTATTAATTGTGTAATGCACTCATTGGAACAAGAAAATAAAAAACCCAGGTGATACCATTTCATTTTCGCCATTTAAGACAACCATGACGCTTCATATTTGTAAAGTCTATAAATATGGTGTTCCTAAGATACCAATTTAATTTGGTTTTATTTTCGCTAAATAAAACCACAATGACGTTTCATATTTGCAACGTCAAAACATATGGTGTTCCTTTGATGCTAATTGATTTTGTTTTATTTTCGCTATTTAAGACAAATATGACGTTTCTTACTTATAACATCTATATATGTTCCTAAGATACCAATTCAGTTTTTATATGATAGACAACTATGGCGTTCCATATTTGTAACGTCAAAACATATGGTGTTAGATGATTTGTGTGATTGGTTTCTATCACTAACACCGTCCACCATAAAAACTGTAAAAGAACCTTTTAACAACTGATACAAATCCCTTTCTACTTAATAATTTATCTATGAAGTTTTGTTATATTCTGTGATGTTAATCTTTATTGCTTCGAAGCAAAGGATGGGTTGTGCTGTTGTTTTTTACCAAGCTATTTATTGCATGTCCATTACTTAAGGCAAATATTTAACCAAGGAAAAAAACTAGCTTTCATTTGCAGTTAACCTAAGAAAATGGATTCCATTCGCCTGTATGACATGAGCACGGTAGAAAATTGATTATCTAAGAATTTGTCAACCGAGGAAATTGTTTTATTGCTGAAAACTAGAAATGATGAATACGTTTGTCTGCATGATTTGGTTACAAAATGAAAACAATTTGTTTATAACAGGATCATATCAACGCATGCATTCATTTTAGATTTCAGGGAGTTATGCGATATATGCAAATAATAATTTGTTAGCGTGTTCATTGTGTATTCGCTTTTTGGTAATAGATTCAAATTGCTTTGACATCTTACATGTACGCTTAGCACATATAAATGCTCTGAATAAATTCATTTTCCGAAAATTATAGAAAATTTAATATGAATATTTTATTATTCATCAATATCCATCGTCTTTTTAAAGACATTCGATGGTAAAAAAATAAGGTATTTACCGAAACACTACTAGTATATAGTAAACAATTAAAAGTGTGAACAAATTATTTTTAAGTACAAATTTACTGCAGTATAATATTTTAGCGTCAATATATTCACGGTGGCAACACCATATGACTATAATATCACAATGAGCAAATAAAGTGTATTCTGTTCTGTTCTGTTTTGTTCACAAATGCTACTGTTTCAAGAAGAAAACGGTATAAATCCCTATCGACGACTATCTCTTGTCATATTTCAATGATACCTACGCTAGGGCTAAGCAGAAAGGGTATATACGATTTGCAGTGCATTACATCTCCATCGCCAGTTTTATGTTTTTTGCTTATACCCTGGAAAACTATTCCTTTTCAGCGTGCAACAGTGACAAGTCGTCGTCCTTTTTTTAATCGGAAAATTGTTGGTAGGTTCTCCAGGATGTTTGCAAAAAGTATAGAACTGGCATTGGAGATGTGATGCGCAGTAAATAGTATACACTTCTAAAATACATACAGCTCTTTAAAACTTTGAGTCAATGGTGATTTTTCACTGTTTTCTTCTTCAAACAGTAGCATCTGTGATGTCATATGTGATTTGCAGTAAATAGTGTACACTTCTAAAATACATACAGCTCTTTAAAACTTTGAGTCAATGGTGATTTTCACTGTTTTCTTCTTCAAACAGTAGCATCTGTGATGTCATATTCACGTGGTATTGCCACTGTGAATTTGCATATATGAGCAGATCTACAATAGTTTAAAGATGTTATATGGACACATATATGCTATATGTAAATATAGCTAACTGTGCAGAATTACTGTAGTACAATTAGGATGTTGAGGATATTTGTTAATTTTGGTGTAAGATCGATTTTAATTTCACGAGCGAGCTAAGGAAGCAATATTTTGACGAGTGGAATAGCTCACGAGTGAAATAAATAGATCTTACACCAAAATAAACTAATTTTCCGTTTATTATATTTTTTAAACTGGTGGTATTTAATGTTAAGTCCAGTATGCCTCCAAAACGGGGCATCCAAAACAGAGAGTCACTGGAAAGCATATAATGAATATGCAAATTGACCTAAATTGCCGATTTAAATGATCAGTTTGATCAAGTTCTGCTACATTTTATCTTTTCAGAAGCAAGAATGAACAAATTTCAAGAAGGACTTCAACAACAGAGAAAGTTGGTTGAACAACTTCGTCTAGAAGCTGCAGTACCAAGAGTAAGAGTCTCTGAATGTATTGAAGATATCATGAGGTATTGCGAGCAGCATACAAGTGAGGACGTTCTTATAAATGGTTTCCTCAGACCTGGAGATAACCCTTATAAGGAGAAAGGAGGCTGTAACATCCTATGAATATGGTCATTTATGTGTGCATGTATCGTACTTTCATGTTCAATTTTATTTCATAATGCCAGTGAATTTGTATGAACTGTGAAAATAATCATATTGTCTGTATCTTTCAACGTCTTTCTACTACGAAACTAGTCATTGACAACCTACGTGAAATGGTGAAATTGGAAAATTGATTTTTTATCAATTAAAATGTTCTAAGTAAAATCATTTTTGAAAGCAAAACATTATTATTTATGTATGTAACAACTCTTTACATTTATGTTATATTTCTTATGATGTAGTCCATGAAATGGTACACCTTTTTCCATGATATTTTTTCCCTATTCCATAAATGTTTGATAAATTTGTTCATGGAATTTTGATAAATTAGTCCATGGATATAAAACTATAAGATAAATTGATAAATTTAGAAGGTTTTGGCCATAGCTAAATTAGAAGATTTTGGCCATAGCTTAATTTAGAAGGTTTTGGCCATGGAATCTACCACACTTGTTCATGGAAATCATATATTTATCTATAACCATGGAAAAGGGTTGTTGGATTGTAAGAAGTGTATGAAATATATTTTGTTTAGAAATCAAAATGTGATAAGGTATAGTTTATTATTAGAATATAGTTGATATTTCATACTGCATCAATATATTGTATCTTGTAACACTGTGTAATATACATGAAGGATTTAATAATTCAGAATTTGTTTGGATATCATCAGTTAAATTAATATAGTACTATGTTTCGTACTTTACTATATCAGTAAACATTGTATGGTATCATCAGTCAAATTATCAAATATTGTAATACTGTGTATATGAAGAGTGTTAATTCTCTAGTGAAACTTTATAATATCATCTATGTAATTTTTTGTATTAGGTATTTTGTACTTGGAAAGTTGTGGTAAAATTTGTATAATGTCACCAGCCAGATTTATCAAAATACTGTCATACATTGTATTTTTCTTGAACATGTAGTGATCACCTTAAAACTATACTGATATTGATTTTGATTTTATACCATTGTAAACTTTATATCAAACATCGTAGCATCACTCCAATCTGCTCTAGAAATCCATTCTTAGAAATCTTTGTTATGATCCAATCATTTCAATTGATTGGAATCTCCTGTGTGTTTTTATTGGTTATCTTCATCAGAGTGTATTTAATACTGACTGGCATTGACTTACTTTACTTTGTTTGTAATGTTGATATGTTTCTATGTATCTTGAATATGTGTGTATGCATGCAATCTATGACTGGAAATATCTTACATGGAGAGTAGGGGGTAAAATTGATACTTGTTCATGAATTCTTTATTTATCTAACGTCTTGTGTACATTATAGTTTTCTTCTTGTATTACATTTTGAGCATCTCATGATATTTCCCTGTCTATATCACATGCATCAACTATTTTTGGAAAAATGTTGTTTAAGGGAAAATACGTGAAAATTGCTATTAGATAAATGTATTGGTTGCAGACTTTTTATGAATTATATGCCATTAAGTAGTCTACTACAGTTTGGGTATATTGAATAAATGTCAAATTGTTTGTAAGACATAATACAACAAATATCAAGTTTTGAAAAGTTACCATACATCAGTCTAAAAATCTATTATATCTGTGTAGTATTATTAGACATTGTCTGTACAAGGTGTATCAATGTACGACGACACGAAACGCGATTTGTTGTGCAGATACAAAATAATAGGAGGTTAACATCTTATTGTATCTTTAATAACACTTTCACGAATCTCATTTGGTTTTTACATATTGAAAAAAGGTATTGGTTTTATTTCCTATGAATAAAGAATTATTAATTACAATTGCATTCTTTGTTAGGAATTTCATATAAAGTTTGTATGAATGCAAAAACAAGAAAATGTTTCATCGTCCGTAGTTTCGAATAAAAATGTAGTCATCCTTAGTACCGGCATGTGAAGAGACAAACCGTGATACAAGCTCCTGGTCGCCATGTTTTTACACAGCTAACTGCTTCAAAGTATTCGAATTAAGAACAAGTTCTGAACAAGTTCCGGACAGCCAATCGAACGCACACTATGTCTCTGTCGTTAGACTAAATGCCGGTGTATGCGGACAAGACTGCCATGGACATTGCGCTCCAGATCTTACTTTATTTGGTTAAAGTTTATCATATAATTATCAGTACAATGTACTGAATAAACTATTAAAATTCTGTCATCCTCAGTTTCTATCCCTCTTCTTATACCTACTGACCGTGTCTTCATTAATGTGTATAGTATCAAGTGCATTTATATTATCATATTTTATGTCATTGACTACTTTCATCATCTATTAATATCTATATTAAATCTTTTAAAAGGAGATATATATGTTTGTATGATATTGTATTTTCATGCATTGGTGTTGCAACGTTTGCTTTATATTTCTTTCATGTACATTCAGAACAACTCGGCGAAATAATCCAATATAGAGACACAATATTAAATGGAAGTTCCTCGTACATATATGACATTTAATTGCTTGATGCGTTCTGACGTTGTTTTTTATGGACGAACGGTCTTTATTTTCTTATTTGTCAATTTACTTTCTTATATTACGATAGTTCAATAAAAACCCTCTACTGGCAAGAATTCACGACCACTGTCAGAAAATCCATCAATATTGACATGTTGGTGTTTTTGTTCAGACAGTAACTTCCTACATGTAGTGAACGATTCTGACTGACCGAGATAACAATAGGAGACTGGTAATCAATACCTTTGATTGAACTAGAGTCGTCCGGAGATGATGTTCGATTTTATCATTATTGTACCAAGTCTAGTCAATCGTGTAGCATGAGAGCTGTTCTTATCTCCTGATAAAGATCAGTCAGTGCTGGTATTCTTTTGATTTCAAAATTGGAATCCTAATACAAACCAAGTTCTGTATTCTATTTTTTCACATCACAGAGTTTTGGTATCCAGAAATAAATAATGTAGAACAATAGACTCATAGAACCTAGAACCCAGGAGAAAGGTTGAATAAATTATTCTCTTTTCCATTTTGGGAATTTCAAATTAATTAAGCTTAATTGGATGTTTGTATTATTTGATTAAACTCTCTCAGAATTGAAGTATATTTTGTGTACGAATCACATAAAGTCTATTCTAACATGCTATGCTAATTCAGAAGCTATAAAGACCTGTAAAGCAACGGAAATATCAATACTTCTAAGCAACACTTTCTGTTAGATAAAACTGCTCAAATTTCCTCCACCTTTCAAATGAATCTTAAGAAAGGGATTTTTGTTTTCGCTGTTTAACACAGTTCTAATTATTCAAATTGCTGTTTACTTTTAAAATACACACGTTCTTTACTCGTACTGTATGCATATTATATACATATATATTCAAACATTATTGTATTATTCTTAAAGAGGTGTTCCTGAAGTACATGTATATCTTTATAATGATAATTATTTCATGTTGATGTTTTATCTACATTGTTAATGTTGTATTATTGTCGTAATTTAAGTATACAAAGTGCAATTTAATCTTTTATTTTCTTTGCTGGGTTTTATTTCTGTCAATCGATAGTTCGACAGACTTGTGCATACTGTGTATTTCTCAGTTTTAATTTTTTACATTGTCAAACTACTTAAAGGCGATAGAATAATAATACATATGTGTGAGTACCATAGCCTTTCGTGTGTTAAGTTTAATTTGTAACTTTTTTCAACTTTTCCAAAAAATGCATATTTTCTCTGCGACAATCTTAATTGTGAATGATTACTTTTTAAAGTTTGCTTGAATATTTCTATATACTCCAGCTTCCCGAAGTTAAAACAATTCATTGTTCGAATCAAAAGAATGGATAAAAGATTTAATCAGTTCTATTATGTATTCATCCTGTGTTTCAACAAAGTCATCTAATGTTCTCCCAGTATGAGTGATCAATAGATAAACCTATCTGAATAGATATTTAAAGTGAGAGATAATCCAATTGTTTGGACATGATAAATGCACAACACCACACTCTCCCTTGGGAAATCATCCAGCTCCAAAACGTTTGTTGTTACTTAGATAGAAGGTTTTGCAGTTTTCGGAGTAATTGCCTCCCTGAAAGCTGCGGAAACGTGTGTAATCAACCAAGCAAGACTAAGAGACAATTTGTGGTGTGTTTTTCTGTTGATGAGATGAGAAAGTGTGATAAACAAAACTTACCCTCAAGCAAAACATGCTGGTACAGGTATTTGTTTAGAAGTTACTTACATGAATCGTGTTAAGTTTCCATTCTGTAATGTTATTCTCATTTTCAGCATCTTTGGCTGTATAAAAACTTGAAACATTACACTCAGAAACTAAAAGACGTCTTTTAGATCTTAGATAATGGTGACAAAAGAGTTCTATTGACGTTCTTGTTTCTATTCGTTAATTGGAATCTAATTAAAAGATTATCTATTTTATCCATATTTTGTTTTAAACATTGTTGACTCTTCATGGTGTCACTTTTGTAGAAAGGTCCATCATGCAATTTCATGTGTTAGTTCAGTTTAACTTATTGAATTTTTCCAAAATAAAAATATGAAACTTCTATCATTCTGTTTTTGTAAAAACATACTAAGAAGCAGAACGGTGTGGCATCCTGTATTACAACTTAATGTGCAAGAAATTTGATTCAATAAAGCAAATCGTAAAAATGCAAAGTAGTGTACATGACAAGCTTTAGAACTATAACTCCCCATTTCCTGGCTTTCATTTATGTCTGACCTTTGTCTATTGTTTTTGAAGAATTGGAGAACTGATTGATGTATAGGCTTAAGATTGTCATTAGTAGTGAAATAATACCCAAATTTTGATATAAAAAATGAGAACTTGTTTGATGATAGTGATAGGTTATGTTTCTGGAAGATTTCTGGATCAATTCTAACATTAATAACTGAACTGAAGAAAGCGAACGCTCGAAGTATTGGCGGATTTTTGGAATAATGCCAAAATTTGGGAAATATTGAACCGTCTCGGTCGTCGTCAGTTCAGCACCGATCTCAGACTATCAAGAAACTTACTCGACAGGGTAATTGCACGAAACTGGAATATGAATAAGTATACTAGTAATGGAGATTTTTATCTACGTCGGCAAATACAAATGATTGTACGTGTTCATAATGTAGTTATCTGAAATGAAAATTATCTCTGCCTTCTGCATGCATTCATTCATTGTGGCCATGCTGCTTTTTTCCTCGATAATTACAGTCGATATTATTCTGGCGTTTATAATACATTTAATTGCTTCTCCGCTATCTCTGAATGTTTTGAAACTTAGAACATCGTCGTTTGACGTTATATCCCAGTATTAACATTCGTCCATTCATAATCTTTAACCAGCTTCTAAATTATACGAAGAAGGTATTTCTGAAGGTCAAAATATTGGTTATTATATCAATTTATCATTTTCGACATTTTTTCTGTAAAAGTAAGTCTAATAACAACAACTACAACTTTTGGAAATGTCGCCGCTCCCATTTTTTCCTCGAAATAGTCAAATTATCCAGTGAAGTACGTTCGATGTAATTACAATGTATCATCATCACTTATAAATGACAATAGGTTCACTCAAACTTGTCTAAACAGTTTCTTGTTAGTTAATTGATATATTACAAAATCAATTTATATATGTAGATGTGTTTAGGCGATGTTTTGGTACGTGACCTCTGGTTGAAAAATAGCAACAGTACTGACTTTTTTCGGTTTATTGCAGTTTCTGCAGTTTTCTGAGGTAAAGAATGATATTAGCTGCTTTAATGATAGACTCTACAAAAACGTCATCTTATAAATTATCTCTATGTTACTTTCTATTACTGCTTTCATTAGACATTATAGATATTGTTTTGGTACATACTGTGTAACTAATTCACGCTTTGTGATCACTTATACAATTATTGAAATAAAGTGTCTAAATACCTATTGCATTGGCTTGTTTATTTATTATGAATATGGAGATTCTTGTATAACACTCTGGGTTAAGTGACGTGTATGATAAGTTCCTTAGTTGGACTTATTAAGAATGAGCAGGGATTTTTTATAACAGGGATTTGTAACGATAAGTAAATGTAATAGATTTTCATCAAATTTCACTGTCGTCGCTATTATTTCGGCCAATACGGAAAACAAGTATAACAAGTTTAAAAAAAATATTTACATGCAATTTTGTACCAGTACCATTCAAATTGACATAAATGTTAAGAAAAATTTATTTCTAGATGATTTTGAGCTAAATTACGCTCACAGACTGTTTCACAAAATAATGCATTTTCTGGTCGATCTGCCATTTTAGCCCCATTTTACATACATAAGTCATATTTTCGATCATAATTGCAAAAAAAAATGTCAAAAACTTCAGAAACATTCGCAAGTTGCATGAAAAACATTTACAAAACATAAATCAAGTTTCTAAACTCTGGAATAGTTTGTACAGCCTGATTCAACTAGTTAAAGACAGTGACGACCGAGAAAATTAAAAAAAGCACTTCGTTACAAATCCATGTTTTATAGAATTCCTTGAATGAGCCAGTTAATCTGTACCTTTGTGCGTCTGACTGCAAGGTTTGTGGTCGTGGATTCAGTTTTCAGCAATACCTGCATTCTTTGGTGGGGATCCTGTCATATATGTTCTATGGTCGCCCCATCGAACCATTGTACTAAAAGACAGTTGTCAGTCACTCGCCAAGATATGCGATTAGTACTGTTTAAAACTTCAGCTCTAGAGATTTTAGCATACCTAGAAACAGTGCAGTGTGTGTGTCTAATTGTCCACAGACCGACGCTATTTGACTGAATTAAGAGCCGTAAAGTGGCATAGAGCGCTACTAACTCTATCAATAATTACAGTAACTGCAAGGGCTAACTCATAATGAAGTGTTTCAGTTGAATGGTAGCTCTAAGTATCGCCTCCTATGGAATAATATTCGACTTAAATGTCTTATCATCAGCTAATGAAGAATGATACGGATGTACATGAACAATGAATATAACTACGTCTATTGTCAATTATAATAAAGTTTCTGTACATTTATGTAGACTGTTGTGTAGTAAGTCATTGTGTTTGAGTGAGCAAGAAACTGTAACATTATTATCTAGTTGGTCTTAATAAACTTGCTCTATTTCTGGAGCAGACGATGAACTGTGACAAATCTTCATGGGCAACACTAGTTTCTTAATCAGTTCAAAGACACACGAGTTTGGAAAATGTAAATTACACCTTAACAAAGAATTTTGCAGCCAACTCCACTATTTTCAGAAATGAGCCTGAATTCCATCGTCGGATACCTACGACCGAACCATTAACACAATGATAACAATTACGTTTATCAACCGTGGGTATCCGACAATGCTGAATTCTTGCTTTCTAATTCATTTTTTATTATTTTTTGTATTGCATAAAAATGTGCACGCTTTTAGAAGAACGTGTTCCGGTCTAGGGAAATGTGGTAATTGGCATTTCTGGGAGATAATTCTTTGCCATCTTGCACAGACGTCATTAGAGGATGCACAATTTTCTTCGGCTGGAACATTTATCAAGTTAAAAGTGCATGTAAATAACTTAAATGTACTCTACCAAACATTGTGAAAAATAAAATATTTCGCGATGTGCATTTTATCCATTACAAAGCCGAGAATGATTATTTATAACTGCTTACCATAAATAAGGTATAATTCTAGAACCAATGAGTGTGACTTAGTTGTATAGATAGGCTCTACTTCAACCTAATTTAGTTCGAGGCAGAGACTGTTCAAAGCACTTGAATGAATGTCTAAACCAATCAATAAGTCTGAAAAATCTTCATGACAATTTTTCTAAATTGATGAGAGGATCTGAAACATCTATAAATCCCAAAAGGAAAATATTTTTTTTTTTAAATCCAAAGAATATTTCAAAAGATGATTCATAGCTTTTATCATACTGTGATAGAAAATTGTTTTTGTGAGTAATGATCAAAGAAGTTGATTATTAATATTTGATACAAATGTAGGTCATAATACTGATTTTATTACATTCTGAAATAACCCAGATTTATTTGTTAGAAAAAATGTTTCTTTGTTTAATCTATTATAAATACAGTACTAACGGCAATGTGTTTTCCCTGCAATGTTGCTCTAAGCAATCATTGTGCTAAAATGCCATTTTCTCGAGGAAAAAATCACTTTATGCGCCTAATTCATTATGTTCCTCGCTTATAGGCATCATATAAGACTGTTGTAGAACATAGTAATTATATTCGCGCGAAAGTATAAGTCAAAATCCTCGATGTTGGCGTTAGATCTATTGGTTGGACAGATTGTCTCGTTGATTCTTGGTCCTCTTGTTATACTTACCACAGCCCTCCTGTAATTCTTACAAACTATCGCAATTTATTTAACGCTAGCAGTGAAAGACTGCTAGTCACTTTCTTTTTAGTCTTATTCAATTACGTATATAATGGCAGTCGTCTGCTTTGTCAACAAGAAATACAATCGTTAACCTTCGGGTATTATCGAATTCTATGTAAAATACGAGCATGTACTATTGTACTCTTTGTATTCATAATGGACGAGATAATCATATTGTCGAGACTAACCCTAACCCAATCGTAAAACATCGGATATTTCCGTATTCTTTGTAATGAACCCTATTTACAGAGCATTAAAGCCAATGTTATCAGATAGACAAGACTGATGAAACCTTCGACAACAATAATCGAAATATCTCAGTTATTTCTCTATTCTTAATGAATAATTTTGTCGTTGTTGTCTGAAACTGCATGAAAGGCTTCGTGAATATCTTGCCACATTAATCATTCTAACACTTTAATTTACTGCAACTGTGAACATTTCACTGAACAATGTGCATTGCAATTGCACATTCTATATATCTATATACAATTCGTTCCGTAAAATGTCTTCCCAATTGATCATTGTGGAATAAATTTGCACGAAAACTTCAATTGAAATCAACCATTCTTTATGACTTCACTGGCTTAAAGAAATCCGATTAGCATACGTATTTATGCATGATATACGCTGTGAAAAGCATGTTTAGTATTGAATTCTTTTACTTACATACATGTACGCATACGCATGCACAATACGAATACATAACTGCATAAGACTATTGCGATTTTGAATAAAAGGAAAATTAATTTGTCTGTCAAGCACAAACCACTTAATTTAGGATGGAACGATGTCGAAGAGAAGTTACCACTGCAAACAGGGCTCGAATTTAAGCTCGCATACTCGCAAAATGCGAGTAAATTTTGAAAATTACGAGTAACTTTATTCTAACTAGCAAATTTTTGCGAGTTGAAATCGGCGCAAAACTATTACTGTTTAAACAATTGAGGCTTAAATCAGCATATCCAAACGGCCAGATAGATTGATAGTATGAATTACAGAATCAACGAAAAAACATTCAATATTCTTGGTCTATTCCACATCAACGCCCTTGTTCCATCCATAGCTAAATACATTTTGTATATACTATTTTGTTTTTATATCGCATTTATATACATGTATGTATGCTACTTTAATTTTGAGAATAAGTACAAGCGATTTTTTTTCATATTGCGAGTAGAAATAAAATCCACTCGCAAAAATGTGCAAGTCCAATTAAATTCGAACCCTTACTGAAAATGTGAAAAAATGAACACTTCGCGTTTTTAAGTATAAAAGCATCCACCGAAATTCAAGTTCAAATGAAAACAGACTCCGGTGTTATTTGGCAGAATGTGATTAATTCTTCCAATAGAATCTGGAATCTTACTACATTGATTTTTTTTCTATGAAAAAAACACTACCTCTTGGAATTAAATACAATCACTCAAATGCCCATTTACTTTATTAACGTGGTATGCTTCTTCAAATAGTGAAATTAGTTTAACCTAAATATGGAACGGAAATGAACTTTCATCGTTTGATTGCTTAGGCGACATGCACTCATAAATTGATGAATTGACTGGCTGTGTATGGATACAAACAGAACATGGTCGTAGCCAATGATCTACGTTAAACTAACAGCGCTATATCACAAAGTATTTAAAAAAGGTCGACGAATCGTCACTGTAGCACGTCGAAATAGAAAAGTTTTCCAGGGTGTTATCAAAAAGTGTAAAACTGACGTTGGAGATGTGATGCACAAGAAATATATTGTAGTACACACCTTTCTGCGTAGACTAGCGTGGGTATCTGACAAGAATTAAATGACTTACAGCTCTTTAAAACTTTTCAGTCGATGGTGTTTTTTAACTGTGTTCTGCTTCAAACCGTGACATTCTTTATGTCATAGTTATGTGGTATTGCCACAGTGGTCACCATGGGCCTAAATTACAATGATATTGCTCTGTTTGCAATTACAAAAAAAACGGGAACATAATGGCTGATTGGTCAATTCGTGGAGATATACCAAAAATGGAAAATCTATCTCCCTAATAAATTGAAACTATACCTTAAAGCAAAGTAAACTTAGACAAAAACCGTTTAAACCTATATATTCTTGAAAGATAAAAAAACTATTTTGGTCTGTAAATGAACTTGAAATTGTATAAAACACACAGTGGCATCTACCTGCAATGCAAAATAAAACCTCATTAAAAATAAAAGGAAGAAACATAAAAGTCGATTGGAATTAGTTCTTAATCCTTTTCTACGTATACCAAATATTGACTTTTGAAATGAAGGTCAAATCATGACGGGTACAGACATATATAACAAAACATCTGACATCTCATGTTGAGTTCTATTTCTTTTCAGAGGCTTTCATTTTAATCATTTACAACTTATAGTTTTTCCTGGTTTAAAGAAGACCTCAGATGATCAGCATTTTTTATATAACAGACAAACAGAACATGACAAACAACATTACAACTAGTCTGGATTACCTTCTCCATACTGTACTATTGACTAAACGTCGGTAACCAGGCTACATTACAACATGGCATACCAAATCATTCTTCATCACAACTTTAAAACGATCTGTACATGCAAATACTCGATGCATTGTTCGTCAGGATTTTACAAAATTGTTCTTCAATGGGACCATCCAATTTTCAGCCATAAGACCATTTAGTGTTCGGCCTTTGTTTCCAACTAACAATAATAACTAATTATAATAACGTTTCTGTACATTTATGTGGACTGTGGTGTAAGCCATTGTGTTTTCCTGAGCAAGAATCTGTAACATTATTATCAGGTTGGTCTAAATATACTTGCTATATTTCTGGTGCACTGTGACAAATCTTCAAGAGCAACACTAGTTTCTTAATCAATCTGTTCAAAGACGCATGCGTTTGGAAAATGTTAATTACACCTTAACAAACAGTAACTAAGCAAGTTGCAGTAGATTCTACTATTTTCAATCATGTGCCTGAATTCCATCGTCGGATACCTACGACCGAATCATTACATTGATAACAATTACTTTTATCAATCGCGGTATCCGACGATACTGAATTTATGCTTACTCATTCATTTTTTGGTATTATTTTTTGTATTGTGAAATAGCTATTCATGTTTTTAGAAAATAAATGTTCGAGTCTGGGGAAATGTGGTAATTGGCATTTTGGGAGATAATTCTTTGCCATTTTGCACGGATGTCATTAGAAGATGCACAATCACCAATATTATTTGTTCGGCTGGAACATTAATCAAGTTAAAGTGCATATAAATAACTTAAATGTACTCTACCAAACATGGTGAAAAATAAAATATTTCGTGATGTTCATTTTATCCATTACAAAGCCGAGAATGATTATCTAAAACTGCTTACCATAAATAAGGTATAATTCTAAAACCAGTGCGTGTGACTTAGTTGTACAGATAGGCTCTACTTCAACCTAATTTAGTTCGAGGCATAGACTGTTCAAAGCACTTAAATGAATGTCTAAACCAATCAATAAGTCTGAAAAAACTTCATGACAATTTTCTAAATTGATGAGAGGATCTGAAACATCTATAAATCCCAAAAGGAAAACATTTTTTTAAAGAAAAATCCAAAGAATATTTCAAAAGATGATTCATAGCTTTTATCATACTGTGATAGAAAATTGTTTTTGTGAGTAATGAACAAAGAAGTTGATTATTAATATTTGATACAAATGTAGGTCATAATACTAATTTTATTACATTCCAAAATAACCCAGATTGATTTGTTAAAAAAGGTGATTTCTTTGTTTTATCTGTTATAAATACAGTGCTTACAGCAATGTGTTTTCCCTACAATGTTGCTCTAAGCAATCATTGCGCTAAAATGCCATTTTCTCGAGAGAAAAATCACTTTATGCGCCTAATTCATAGGCATATAGGAGTCATAAACGACTGTTGTAGAACATTGTAATTAATTATATTCGCGCGAAAGTATAAGTCAAAATCCACGATGTTGGCGTTAGGCCTTTTGGTTGGACAGATTGTCTCGTTGATTCTCGGCCCTCTTGTAATACTTACCACGGCCCTCCTGTAATTACAAACTTTCGCAATTTATTTAACGCTAGTAGTGGTAGACAGCTAGTTCCTTTCAGTGTAGTCATATGAATGTATATAATGGCATTCGTCTTCTTTGTCAACAAGAAATACAATCGTTAACCTTCGGGTATTATCGAATTCTACTTAAAATACGAGCATGTACTATTGTACTCTTTGTATTCATAATGGACGAGACAATCATATTGTCGAGACAACCAATCGTAAAACATCGGATATTTCCGTATTCTTTGTAATATACCCTATTTACAGAGCATTAAAGCCAATGTGATCAGATAGACAAGACTGATGAAACCTTCGACAACGATAATCGAAATATCTCAGTTATTTCTCTATTCTTAATGAATAATTTTGTCGTTGTTGTCTGAAACTGCATGAAAGGCTTCGTGAATATCTTGCCACATTAATCATCCTAACACGTTAATTTACTGCAACTGTGAACATTTCACTGAACAATGTGCATTGCAATTGCACATTCTATATATTTATATACCATTCGTTCAGTAAAATGACTTCGCAATTGATCATTGTGGAATAAATTTGCACGAAAACTTCAATTAAAAATCAACCATCCTTTATGACTTCACTGGCTTGAAGAAATCCGATTAGCATACAAATTTATGCATGATATACGCTGTGGAAAGCATGTTGAGTATTGAATTCCTTTACTTACATATAAATAATTACATGCTCCTAGAAGCATGCACAATACGTATACATGACTGCATAAAACATTTGCAATTTCGCATAAAAAGAGAGTTAATGTGTCAGTCAAGCGCAAACCACTTTAGGACAGAACGATGTCGCAGAGAAGTTACCAGTGCAAACGTGAAAAATGAACACTTTACATTTTCCGTTTTAAAGTCTAAAAGCATTCACCGAAATTCAAGTTTAAATAAAACCGACTCCGGTGTTATTTGACAGAATGTGATTAATTCTTCCAGTAGAATTTACATTTTCCACATTGATTTTTTTTCGATGAAAAATCACTACCTCTTGGAATTAAATACAATCACTCAAATGCCCATTTACTATATTTAAGTGGTGTGTTCTTCAAATAGTAAAATCGGTTTAACCTTGATATGGAACGGAAACGAATTTTCATCGTTTGATTGCTTAGGCGACATACACTCATAAATTGATGAATTGACTGGCTGTGTATAAGCACTAACAGAGCTGGCCGTAGCCAATTACCTACGTTAAACTATCAGCGCTATATCACGAACTATTTAAAAAAAAACGACGAATTGTCACTCTAGCACGCCGAAATAGAAAAGATTTCCAGGGTGCTAAAAGTGTAATACTGGCGTTGGAGATGTGATGCGCAAAATATATTGTAGCACACACCTTTCTGCATAAGCTCGCGTGGGTATCATTGAAATCGGACAAGAATTAAGTTTTACATCTCTTTAAAATTTTAAGTCGAGACTGATTTTTCACTGTTAACCTGCTTCAAACAGTAGTATTAGTGATGTCATAGTAGCGTGGTATTGCCACCGTGGTCACCATGAGCCTAAATTGCAACGAAATAGCTTTGTTTGTAATTACAAAGAAACGGAAACATAATAGCTGATTGGTCAATTCGTAGGGATGTACTAAAAATGGAAAATTTATCTCCCTAATAATTTGAAAATGTACCTTATAGCAAAGTGAATTCAGACAAAAACTTAAAAACCTATCTATTCTTGAAATTAGAAGAAAAACTTTTTTGGTCTGTAAATGAACTTGAAATTGAATAGAACTCACAGTGGCATACACCTGCAATGCAATATGAAACCTCATGAACAAATAAAAGGAAGAAACATAAAACTCGATTGTAATTAGTTTTTGATCCTACTCTACCAATTCCAAATATTGACATTTGAAATGAAGGTCAAATTATGACGGGTACAGACATATATAACAAAACATCTGACATCTCATGTTGACTTCTTATTCCTTTCAGAGGCTTTAATTTTAATCTTTTACAACTTATAGTATTTCCTGGTCTGAAGAATACCACAGATGATCAGCATTTGTTATATAACAGACAAACAGAACATGACAAACAACATTACAACTAGTCTGGATTACCTTCCCCATACTGTACTATTTACTAAATGCCAGGAACCAGGCTACATTACAACATGGCATACCAAATCATTCTTCATCACAACTTTAAAACGATCTGTACATGCAAATACCCGATGCATTGTTCGTCAGAATTTTAAAAAAATGTTCTTCCATGGGACCATCCAATTTTCAGCCATAAGACCATTTAGTGTCCGGTCTTTGTTTCCAACTAACTATGTTCGGCCATTTAAAGGAGTGGTAAAATATCGAAATATTTAAAGAAATGTATATATACTATGTGTTACTATGTAAAATTACCTTTGGGTAGTTGGTATGCATGGATAATCATCAAACAACGTTCTTTAGGTTGGCCAAATAGGACATTTACGCGATTTCTTGCAAGGAAATTATCAGTTCAGCCTTTGTACCAAGAAGTCCAATATTTACATCCAGATATTTAACTAAAGAGAACGGTATAATAGTTCTGCCTCTCAAATCTTGTTATAATTAACATTTCTTTCTTACCTTGTTAATATACTCATATGTTACCTTTTGTAATTTGAGTGAATTAAGTGTATTATAGGAACGGAACGACCGATTCTAAAACTTGTAACACGGGTGCCATACGTTTACTGAATACGATCTCTCATTGGCCATATATGCACGTGCACAAACAATGTACCTTTTCAGGTCGATATCGTCGCCAAGTATTTTAGACTTTTGAAAAGTGATCCTCCTTGTGATTATAATTATTTCATAATGTATAACTTTGTTTTTAGAAGGTTCAGCTCAAACTCGCTAATAAATCCCACGCCCTTATTTACATAAATCGTTAGTAAGACTTTTAACAATATTTGCATCTTATATATAAGTGCCGATGTTACATATGCAGCTTCAGAAATACATCTGTATTTCCAAGAAAAGTTTAAATTTGATGAACTAGTGTAGGCTATGATATGAGAACCAGCATGCTTCTCTTTCACTTGGCAGTGATGATCACAAAAATAGACACAATTTATTTGAAATAAGTAATTGTAACTAAGAGTGAAACAGTTTCACACTCCGGGATAATTTGTATCAACTGACAAATTAACCCAACATAACAATATTAGCATAAGTTTGTTTAGATGTTTTGTAGGCACTTCTTGTCAATATATAGAGTTGGTTGGAAGTAAATATCCAGAATTAACATTTAAAACAGAATTGCTTCTCTGATTACTGTTTATTTACTGTCATGTTATAGTCTAAATTTACAGTGTACCAAGACAGCCTTCTCAATATTAAGGGTAAAATGTCCAAACGGATATTTCAAGTAATGCATTCAATATTAATGAGGTCCATTCAGAGAGCAGGTTTTAATTATGTAGTGAATTTGCATTGTTGTAATTAACCGACCAGAAAACAAAGATGTTCACCACAAAATGATAGGTTGACCTTAGACCTTTACGTGTGACCTTCATAGGTCTAGTACAATGGACAAAATATCCACAGACACAATTTCAAATCAATTTATTCCTAGACGACCAATTAATCGACTTCCACGATCAATTGGTTTATAACTTAATATCCAACAGATCAATGGAATAAACATGTCTGTGGTCAACACTATACATTTTGTTGTACGTCCAAAATTTACTGAGTTTATTCATTTCAAATTATATTATTGTGCGTAAAAATTGACCCCGACCTGATTTTTATGCAAGAATATCCATAACATTAAATACGAATGTAGTATTAATGATCGATTACACCGTGGCTGTGAAAATTATGTGTTGAAATTAAACACAAAAACATACATGTACTTCCATAATTTTACAATCGCTGCCAAAGTGTAGAATAGGCGTGGTACTGATTATCGTCAGGATATGTGTAGATAATAATTAGATGCAAATGTTAAAGGTCAGGTCGGGGTCAATATTTACGCACTATACATGTACAACATAGTTGTTCATTTGTTTGGGTTTTATGGCACATCAAAACAGAAAGGTTATATTGCACCAAAAAAACATAGTTATGCAGAAGGTAAAAAGTGACCGGTGAATATAAGTATATTCTACAATCAATGTATTAACATGGTTATGAACATCGTTGGTTATCCCATGATACATGACTCCGCTATGCTGCCTTATGTACAGAGGACCATTTGGTTAGGAGTATCTGGTAATCATCAATAATTAATGAGGCAGTTTCATTGGTTCCGCAAGAAAACCACTATGATAAACTAGCTAATGAAATTATGCAACCACTTTGAGACAAGAAATGTAATGTGGAAACCACATTAAAGCCAGATTTAAAAACTTTAATGCAAAAATTACAAAGGGAAATAATCCATCATAAAGGCAGGTAGAGTTAAGGTTACTTTCTAATTCTGTACTTCACATGTTATGTTATCATTGTATGAAGTTTCATAAAGATCTGACAATAAATAGCAGAAATGTAAGGAAAAAAACAAAACTTTAACGCAATTGTTAACGACACCAGACGCCCACCCGCCCATGTTTCGCCAAACTTTTAGCCATATTTTTTCGTTGAAAAATCTGGCTAAATATTAACATGTGCACTGGTTTCTTTTTTAAGTAAGAAAATCCCAGTATGACATCATTGTTATTTAAGGGCATTTAATATTAAGATGCCATTTCATTGGAAGATTGGTCTCCCCTGCCTCATGCATATTCAGAATAGCATGAAAACGAGATTTTGCCAGTCAAATTGTCTACCGTACGTATGGAGTGTAACCAAAAAAGTACTGTGTTTGCCGACGATGATATATATTATCTTGGGTAGTTTCTGGACCTTGCTGACTACTTATTTGTATCATAATCATATAACAAAATTAATCTCACAAGTTCTATTTATCCTTAATGACCTGACAGCTGTACCTGTTGTGTACACAAAGTTTTAGCCAAAGTTCTGAGATATTCTATGCAGACATATATCTGATTGTCTTACTTTTGTTCAATCTTGCTGTCCATTTGTTCTATCAGATTTAAGAACAACCATCACATAAAGGTTATATTGTGCCAAAAGAAATTGAAGTGGTAAAAATCCAACTGATCAATACTATGTTATCATCAGCCTACAAAATTAGTGGTTGTCCAAAACCTATTTCTAGTTCGGGCAATCAAAACAATATTTTGGGCAACCAAATTTCTACAAACAAGATAAAGTGCTAGCTGCTAAAATAACATGTTGGGGTAAACACTTTCATATCCTAATTTTGTAAACTGGTTATCATCATTGTAATGATAGGTATTTAGAGAGAAAACTAACACATTCATTATTTACAATTTTACTATGATGATGTATTGTTGATAAATGAAAAAAATATACACATTCAAATATGAGAGTGACAAAGAATCATGTAAGTACACGAATCATCTTTTTACCTTTTTACCTTGTTTAACTATTTAATTTAAGGCCTAAGAGAGCATAGTAACAAAATTATAACAAAATTACTACCTGTAAATTGTAATAAACACTTATTTCAAAATCTGAAAAAAGTAAGTAAACCTTTAGTATCATCATAACACAAAGAAATCAACTAAATGACGAAAATATTTAAATTTTATGCAGCAGACATTACCTTGGGTACTAGCCTAATTTATTTTGTTATACAGTAAAGACTAAAATTATCAACTAACCTGACAATAAGAAATTTCACTATCTCAAATGGATTTTCACAAGCTTTAAATTAGGCTAGTAGTCTAAGGCAATGACTCTTATCACAATCTTTTTATCAACT